>JARHVA010000238.1:2862500-3215000 GCA_037957365.1 Torreya grandis | reverse complement strand
GATGTCTCCCCATGAGATGGTGTGTTGGAGAGCAAGGATGCATGGTTCTATATGCAATATAAACTTGGTGGTTTTGATCCCAACCATCATAAAAGGTGAGAATCAAATTATTCCTGATTCACTTGGTCTAATTTTTGGTAAGGAAAATATTGAGTCCTTAAGTGTCTTGATTGTGCCTTGCTTGTAAAACAAGACTTTTTATTCATCACTCCAGTGCATGATCAACCTATTTCTATGATCCTAGACACTTTCTTGTCTAGCCATCATCCTATTTACTTACATGGTGAGTGAACTACCCCTCAGGTTAAAATCCCATAATTCTCAATTTTATGTCAATATTACCCATCTCAAACATGAGTAGATTGTGGGGCATATCATTAGAATTTGGAACCTATCTCCTAGACCCATAGGGGATAATAGTTGGATTGAGTGGTGGGATAATGTAATTTCCCACACCACCTATTTTATTTTGATTTATGAAAAATAAGTGATCCTCTTTATGTGATGTATTCATAATGCTACAAACTGTGAATATCTTAAGGTTTCTAGGAATTTGAAGTTGTGCCTTTAATCCCTTATTTTTTGACTCAAGAAACCATGTGGAGACATAAGCTCTAATCGACTGAGGCTTATAGGGCCATATAATCTCAACTTAGAGCACAAATGCATTGGTTGAAAGTTAGAGATAAAGTGACTAATATTTTTTTCTCTTCTTTGTTTAAGACAAGTTGTAGAAAAAATAAAAGTTATTAGATGTGATTTAGATTGACTCACCAAATTAACTAATATATTAAAATATTTGTACATCACTATCATGGAGTGTTTTATACATAGCACTCCTACCATGCTCATGAATTTTCTCTTTCTCAATGCCTTGAAGTGGTCCCTTGTAAGGTCTCGAAAACTCAATTAGTTTCCTATGCTAGGGCACTTAGCTTCAATGACATTAAAGAAGCAGACATGTAGATTGATACTGATAAGGCCCCCAGATTCGATGGGTTTCACATTGAATTTTATAAAACCCTATGGGATACAATTAGATTTGATCTTCATAAAGTCTATTATGAAGTTGTTTTGTCCAAATATTTGGGGCATCTCATTAAACAAGGTAACATCAAGTTCATTCCTAAGGGAAGTGAACAAATATGGTTCATTCAACATATATACATATTAGATAATGTTATTTCCATATGGGAAGGTATGTAATGGGATAGGATATCTAACCATAAGGTTTTATTCATCAATATTGACTTTGAGAAAGCTTATGATTGGATTTAATGGAATTTTATCATAGATATGCTTCAGATTCTCTAGTTTGGCCCCATGTTTGTTAACAGTACTAATATGTTATTTTAGGATGTGGGTGCTTAAATTATTATTAATGGTTCTCAATCCAAACACTTTGAGCTTCACATATATATCAGATAAGGGTTCCCCCTTTCACCTTTCCTTTATGTTCTAGCTATTGAGGGATTTAGTTATCTTTTGAATAGCCATGTTTACAAGCATTTGGTGAAGGTTATTTCTCTCCTTAACTCAAAATCTAGTTTATCAATGAGAACTTTGTTGATGACTCCTTACTCACTCTTTAAGATGATGGGGAATTTTTTAAATATGTTATAGAATGTCTTGGCATTTTCTTCCTTACTTCTAAGTATTCCATTTAATGGTGGAAACTCAATGTTCTTGCCAGTATGTTTCACCCAAACCTCCTTGGTTGGATAGATATAAATGGTAATTGATCCTTCCTTGGGTCCAATTTAAATTTCTAGGCATTCCATTTGATTTTAGAGCCTCACCTACAAATTTTTGGTTATACGGGGTGCAAAGGGTAGATAAAAAATACCCTTCTAAATCTCCAAACCATTGACCCTGGCTAGGAAATTCTAGCTTTTTTCTAAGGTGCTCACTGCTACTCATGTTTACTACTCATATTTTTGGGCACATTCTAATTCCTCTTATGAAAATTTGGAAAATATATTGAGATAATTTCTACAATCTAATTCTAAAGGGCACCATGGTTTTCATCGAGTCTCTTAGGTTATTTATTGTTGCCCTAAAGAAGTTGGTGGGTTGGGATCATTTATATTAAGCTTTAAGGGATATATATTGGTGTTAAGTGTATCATCCAAATATTGTAATGGGATGAGGCTTGGAATATATTATTAAGGCACTGCATCGCTCAAGGCTACCCACTTGGTAGAAAGCCCTGGTAAGGGATTGGTTTGCATAGTGTTCTCATCATTCCTATGTTGGTTAAGGTAGAGGAATGTTATGAAAAGTATCTATAAGGCTTGGGATAAACTCAAAAATCATCTAATATAAGTGTGGGAAGGGTTTAAAAATGGGGTTTCTATTAATTCTCAATCCTATGGTGGTCTCCCATGTTGAATTTTCGTAATGACCCATTTGCCATGGTCCCTTGTGTTAAAATCTCAAGTCTGTATAAAAAGGATATTCACACAATTGGAGACATATTCTATAAGGATAATAAAAATTGGATCTTTGGAATATAGTTAATTTAAGTTCAATATAAATAAGGAAGATGTTGAATCCATTTTTGAATTATAGAATTTCATTACTAAAGAATACTTACACAAACTTAGAGTTCCTCTCTTACACCATGGTGGAAGGACTAGTCTTGGCCAATGATTATGCCATTCTATTTCTACTTCCCTAGGATGGGTTAAATATTTTATCCTCTCAACATATTAAATTTGAATCCCTCAATCATTGATGGTCTCTCAAATTTCTCCATTATGTCTAGGATCAGAGGTTTGATAATATATGGGCAGATTATATTGAGACCAAAAAATACCACTTCTTTTGGTGTATTATTTACCAAATTCTGAATATAAGTGAATGACTTAAACACATGGGGGTTTTTAATCCCACTTTCCCAACCTATCACCACCTTGAATCCATTAAGAATCTCTTTTGGTTTTTCCTTCATGCCCAGTTTGTATGGAGATGGATTCATATTCTTTTCAAACCCTTTAGGCCCAAAATGTTCACTTGGAAAATGGTTCTCCTAGGGTAATTATCCATACTTCATGTAATATATAACATATTCTAGTATATTTTCCATAATTATATTATTTTTCAGATTGGGAAACCTAGAAACAAAGCATGTTTTAATAATAAAGTTATGGAAGATTTTTTTTCTATAACTGAAAACATTATTGTGATTGATAAAGCTACCCTCCATATTTAGATTCAAATAGATAAGGTTAAAATCAAGCTCTACCATCTATAACTTTTGTTGGACCATTCGGGGAATGCTCCTTGTATAGTTAGTTGTGATCCTCCTGATTTACCTCCCCACTATTCCCCCCTTGGGGATATGGGTGTGGAGGGTGGCATCACCAGTATTGAAAATGATGGTCACAAAGCTATAGGATTAAATATCCTTGCTCTCACTAGACATCTCCTCTCCAAGGATATAATAGGGGCAATAGAGATAGTGGTGACAAGGTAGGGGGTTAGAGGCACCCTCCATAGGATAAGTTCCCATAATTGGTGCTGGCCATTTCTCCTTCCAGATAGGATCCCTAATAATAGAATGATATTGATTAACCAAAATAATAATAGTTGGGAACCCATACTTGTTGATGAATACCCCTTGGCTCAGGGGGGTGGTGGGGAACCCTCAAGATCCTCCTCCTCCTCTGCCTCCACCTGTTTCCATGTTCAATTTTTCTACTTAATGTTTTACTTGTTGTTTGTACTCTTATCTTTCTCTTTTTTTGATTGATGTGCACTTGAGTTAACTCAACCATGGTTCTTTGGATATTTGGTGGCCTAGTTTGGACTTTTCTCTTCTCAAGGCTTTTTTAGCTTCGTTTGGTTTATTCAGGGTGTGACTTTTCCATGCATATTTTTTGTGTGATTAGTGATGTATTATATCTTGTTATATTATTAAAGTACACTTTTCAATAATTTTTTTTAATAAATAAGTAATGAAAACAAGGATAAGTTCAAAAAAATGAAAAAAATAGATTTTGTGCTTGTGCAAACATGTGATGGAAGAAAGTATGATCATCAAATGACATGTGAATGATGGTGATAATATGGTATAAAAATATGTTTATGAGGAAGTCTTGTCATAACTAATGTCTTATACTACAACTCAAAAACTAAGCCAAGAGGAATGGAAAGGTGGGTATTTATGAGGAAATCTTGATCCTATCGAAGGTGTTATACTATAATTCACAAAAATGAAAACCTAAAGGTGTGATTAGAAAGTGTGATCAAGGATGTGATTATCTAGAAGTGATATCCATAAAGGTGAACATAAGGGATAATAGTAAGTGAATAAGGAGAGTGAAGTGATACATAGGTGATATATAAATCCTCAAAAATGATGTGACACACTAAACAAGTATGCTAGTGGTAACAATTATTGACATCCAATACCTACAACACTCCAACTAGTGAACATAAAGCTTGGGATAAAAAATGAAGTAAATAGATCATACCATGAAGTATATATGTAGGAAAATTAAAATGGACCTACCTTCCCATAATTTATTCTCTATTCCTTAGGACCCCTTATAGATTCATCAGTCTACCATGAAGATTGAGTAATTGTATAAGAAATTATGTGGCACTATATGATAAAGTGAGACATCCTATCCTAGATTAATGGCTTATTTTACCTCAATTTACCTTGATGCTATTATGAATCCAACTATGGAAGTTGAGATGCAATTGAAATAGGAGATGTGCCTAAATATCACATATTTTATCTAAATTTTAATGTTGTAAATTCCTTGTAATTCTTGCCTTTTGTTTCTTTTATGATATATATTTTAGCCTTTTATGGATTCTTCTATTCCTTCTCTATATAGATTTGGATATCTAATCATGAGGGAAAAAAGGTAAAAACATAAGATGGCTTACATTGAGTCATTAGAGAAGAACATCAAAAACCACGATAGTAAAAAGTTCCTAGACTTGCCCACAAGTAAGTGTGCAATCTCAAAATTAACCTATGCATACATCTAATGAAGGTAAGATAAAAGGAAAAAAGAGGATTGTATAAGATCTATTTATGTAATGAGTGGTACAATGATGGGTATACTTTTACTTGATCACAAATATATAAGGTAGTGTAATAGAAAATGGCATGAGATATATTGAATATATCCAAGTCACTAAGAGGTTATAATAAATTACAAAAGAGATAACATAAGTACCTATGAAAGTAGTGATCCTATCAAAAATAAGGTAAATAAAGAGATGAAAATTAAATATGATAAAGAGGACCCAAAGGTGTTACCCAAGTTATAATGTTTAAAACAAAGACAATAATATAATGAAAGAAATAATAATATAAACAAAATGTCAAGATGTAAAGTAAATGCAAAAAAGTATATTGATGAAAATGAAACGAAACATGATATAAGTGAGATATAAACCACAAGGCATCACTAATTGTCATAATGAAATGTAAATTTCAAGTTCAATAATATGATAATGTGTAGAATAATATGATATGTCACACAATGATGTGCTCACAAATGTGATATATATCTTGACATAAATCATTAATAACATCTAATAAATCCTACTGTAATTGACATCTATCTTTGATAATGGTCTCATCTATCTTTTTAGAGAGTCATGCAAGGACTTATTGAAGCATGAGATATATGTATAAATAAGGATAATGATAAGAATGAGGAGGCATACATCATTCTTCCTATGAGGGATAATTAATACAAGGAACCTACACTAGGATATAGATGATATCCTATGACCTAAGAGAATGTATTAATCTATGATAAGGACAACCCTTCATTCGATAATGATCTTGATGATGCTACTATGAAGGTGAAGGTGAAGGCCATGTAAGATCAATTAAATGTAGGTAGAGTACTCTACATATGTATGTATTATGTGTAGTACACTGATACCAATGGAAATAAACTTCCCCCTATTTTGGAATATATTCTAGGGATATCTTAGGAGGTGGTAAGTTTTTATCATTAGAGGGTTATGTTATTTTAGGATAAAGAGTATCAATACATTTTTGAAGTTATTGGTAGTGTGTCGAAGTATGTGTATTCATGCCATGAAAACAACAAATGCACCTAGGAGTAACTGATTGAGAAGGTATACTATTTAAGGTGGGAATAGAGATTTGTGTCTACTATTGTGCTAAGAATACTTTATATTCTCGACAATCTTTGGACCAATGACTAGTCATCTTATGAAACTCACAATATGGCTCATCTTTCCATCATCAAGGTGGAGAATCAAGATTTGGCATGGGTAAGGCCTCATCAAGTAAATCATCATGATCTATGCATCTATGAATATGATATTGAGTAGGCTCTATATCTATAAGAGATAGCCTCGATGTAGATTGAAGTAATATATCTAGCATCTCTAAGGCAAGGTTTCTCAAAGGATAAAAAAATATAAAAATTGGTAAGGTCCCATCATGGCATGTTCAAGGAACATACTCCAAAGAGGATAAGAAGTGATTAGATTATAATGGGTAGAAACTAGTACCTATTTTATCTCATACCTATGAAAATCAATGGAAGAAGAAATAATGTTAGGTGTAATATAAAGAGAAGGGACTACATTTACCAAGTTAATGTTCATAAGAATGATGTAAAAAATATTGATAATGATGGTTTTTTGCATCTTTGACTTGAGCATATCCAACTAAGAATGGTTCATCTAGGGAATAGTCATAATCATAATCAAGTGTATGAATATTGATATAAAAGGCATAAATTAGACTCATAAGAATGATGTAAAGAATATTGATAATGATGGTTTTTTGCATCTTTGAATTGAGCATATCCAACTAAGAATGGTTCATCTAGGGAATAGTCATAATCATAATCAAGTGTATGAATATTGATATAAAAGGCATAAATTATTATATCAATTGAATAAGAATGAAGAAATGATTATGTAGGTAGGACTATTGAGGTGTGAATTTTGTTAGTCAATTTTTGGTGAGAATGATGTTGCAAAGAAGGGGTTAACTAAGAAATAATTATAGGAGGGAGATATGATGTTTTAATCCTAACACTAATCTCATTAGGGTCATCATAATTAGAATATAATAGGTTAGGGAGTATGTTTGCCACAATTTTGGGGTCTCCATTACACCCATGATCAAATTTGACATGATAGTCAAATCATTGATATTCATGAAAAGGGATGTTAGGCAAAGGTTCAAGGGTAGGTATTTTAAAAAAATCACACAATATTAGAATTATTCAAAATTACAATGATTAGTGTCTCCTTAAATATTATATATAACACTTTTATGGGGAAACTTGACACACTAGTATGTAGAAAAAGTAATAGCTCTCATGTGATGTGTCCAAGGTTATCCAAGAAAAAAATTATAGGATAGAGGGAAATTAAAATCATGTCCTTAACTCTAACCAAGATGGGAGGGACCATAATTTGATCCAAACTCAAAAAATGAGAGGCATTTGTCTTTAATCATAGCATTGGCACATACTTTGGGTAGATTTAAGATTACATTTAGAGTATTAAAGAGTCTTAATGAAGTAAAGGGAATCAACACAAGTGCATGACCTTATATCAATAAAAGTATGTTTTGATTGAATATCACCCATTTGAACACTAATGAATAAAGAAGGATCATTTGTATGAAGTAATATTTCATCAGGAATCAAGAGGCTATAGGAAATTTAAGTGAAACAAAATTATTTAAGGTCGTATCAATGTGTATGGACATTTATTCACATTATTGGAGAATACTATCCTCATACCTAATCAAGGTGGCTTATTTTCCTATAGGTGGAGGTCAGGGGATATTCATTTCAAATAAAAGTTACCAGTAAATGATTATGATGAATATTATTAGTCCTCATGAGTACAAAAAAATGAATTTAAGAGGGAAGGTATAATAGTTATATGATTGGATCCCACACATCATATTATAATGGTATTGAACTTGACTAGGATAAAGGTGTATAATACTGAAATAATTGAGCTAATAGAGGAACTGAAGTGCATTTAAGTGGATATGAAACATGATTTTTTGATTTGGCCGATGTAGTTTGCATGGGTGGATCAAATGACATCAAGCTATTTGGTATAGTTTGTTGTATAAGAGGGATACAAACTGCATATATCAAGCTGGTAAATATAATAACAAAAAGATAAGGAATAGAAATAAATACATCAAGTTAGTCAATAGTTTTTTTTCATATTTATAAAAAATATAATGCATTAAATTGGTCAATATAGTTTATTCTAATTTAACTGATGATATCAAGCTAGCTGATGCAATAGTAAATAAGGATTAAATATAACATATTATATTAGGTTAGCTAATACAAAAAATTGAGGAAATATTATTAGAATAAATCAAATTTGTTGATATAATTCAAACTTTTGGAAGAATAAATGATTGAATTAGGTTGATCTATGCAATTACATGAGATGATATGGTATTGAATTTTGTATACTCAACATCTATAAAATGATATGGATACATGTCCTACACAATTTTATAAGTGGGAAAATTGTTATAATTAGAATGTGTATAAGGGTAAATGTAAGATACTATATGCATCATGTTGTTCATATTGACCATATTTTCATCATTTGTTAAATAATGAGGGTCAGTTGAGGCTTCCACCACATTAAAGGAAAGGGGTTGATTTGATTTATAATTTGGAAGTGGGTCCTCATATATGACAAAGTGAGCATCAACTTGATTGAGAGCATCATGCTTAAATCTTGAATCATGTGATTTAGTTATCTTTTCATAGGCTTGTTGGGGTTCACAAATCATAGTTTCATGATCCAAATTGGGACCAAGGAGAAACTCAAGGGGAAAGTTTCTAAGTTTTCTACATGTTTCATGACAATGTCCCCAAATTCCATGGTACCAAAAAACTTTTGTGGATCATACTAGTGTTTGGAAGGATAAGTAGGGTCAAGTTATCTTATTGAAGGTTTAGGAATACTTTTTTTAATTTATAATAGGGAAAGAGTTTTATGAACATCAACATTATTTACATATGATGATGAGGATGAAGGTGGTTGGGAAGGAATTTCCATGAAAGGTTTGGAAAGAGTTGACTCATTGGGTCCACCAAGAATAATAGCATGAATGGTGTGTATACAATCATACGTTTCTATAACACCATCATTGGTAGCATGTTTATTTTTATATCTCATAAGCATACAAGCTCCCAAAATAGGTTGGGAAGGCTCAAATTATCTTATGAGGAAATCATGATGTTTAACTTGGTCAAGGGATTCATCCAAAAGTTTTAAAGAGATATTCTTAACTCTATTTTGGATTTTAAGATGGAGAAAATTGGTCAAAAAATGGAAGGGGTTGTATTATTACATGTTGTGTTCAAGTTTTTTAGATAAGGCCTTCAAACACTTAATACAAATTTGGGTAGTTTTAAATTCTACTTATTTACAATTAATGAAATGGACTAAACTATCTTTAGGAAGATCATTGGTTTGTAATTCTTGAATCAAGGCATTAACTAAGTCTTCTAAACTAGAGATATTGTGAAACTTAAGTTGTTTATACCAATATAGGACATCACCTAAAAAGGTTTTGGCTATAAGTTTGGTAAACTATGGTATTTAGCTTAATCTTATCTTTGTAAAGGTTACCAAAAGCTTTTAAATGTAAATCATGATTAGTAGATCCATTATAAGTGATAATAAGGGTGATACCTCCTATGTATTTGTTGGCAATTTGAGTGATTAATGGTTCATTTTGAAGATGCTTGATGATTTTATTAAGAAGTGGGAATTGAGGAATAAGATTACCCTAGATTTTACACTCCCCCTTGAGGGTGTTAAGGATGATCTATGGTTGTAAAATTTGATTTTACATTTGCATAATTTGATTAACATTATTAGTTTGAAAGTTAGTTATTTGATTCATGTCTTGCAATAATATTTTATTATTATTTAGTGTTTGTTGACTAATAAAAGCAACTTGAGATGCACTAATGGTAGCATTAACATGAGTAGTAATATGAACAATTTTATTAGGAACACTAGAAGAAATACCTAACATAATAGTGGTTATACTGGGCATGGTAGAAGAGGAAGCAAGAGAAGAATTCATGTATTGAATTTCCCCAAATCCTATCAAAGTGGTATGTGTAGGTGAAGGGGGACATCCTACGTGGGGTCCTATCATGAGGTTATAAATTACCATAGGATCCTTCCCCTTATGTTGAGGGTTTTCATTGATTAAAAGGATAATTTTGGCCATGTATTCGATATCACTCTCATCCTCAATTATGGGCATGTGGGAAGGATAGTTAAATCTAGAGGTTGGGAGGTAGAGAGTGAATTATAACATGTTATTTTAGTGGTTAATGAATTAAGGAGCTTTATGGGAGTTATTTAAATCCACCATATCATGTGGTGTTTCAATTTGGATTTTTTAAAGATATAATAATTGATGGATGGTTGAAGTGAAAATTATATTGGGTTGGATAAGATACAAAAAAAGTAACTGTATCATCTAACTTAGTAAAGTAGGGAATTAAAACCATATCAAAAAAATTGATGTAGTTTGCTAATTAGTTCATTTTGATATACATAGTGTATCAAAAAATACAATTTAGTATGGTGGACAAACTAAGATGTACTCTGGAAGTGAACTATATCAAACTATCATATGCAGTTATATATGTGGGAGATGAGAAACAAACATGAATGAACTAGTTGATATGGTTTTTTAAAGAGATTTAAAATGTCAAGGAATAGATTAATTTGATCTATTTCATGTAATTTACAAGATAAAATTTTAATAAAAATAGGGGAGATATGAATTATGTCTAGATTTTCAATTTAGTTACATAGGCAGACAAATAATATATAGGGTGATATACTATGGTGAGTTATTTGATACAGTTAGGGATGCAAACACATGAGATTGAACTGAATTTGTCAATGTAGTGTACATACACATGATACTATATAATATAGACAATTTAGTCTACAAACACAAGCAACTATATATACATTGGTTGATGTAGTTATAGTATGCAACAAAAAACCGTATCGATGTTAGAAATATGTAGTTTGTAATACAAAATACAATAAAAAGCAACCACTTACAAAATTAATTATTTTTTATAACTATTTTTTCAAAAATATTAGGTATATGTATTAATTAATTTAAATATTTTTTAGTATCTCATAGATACTAACTCATCCATTGGATAGTGTTGGCCTAATATTTCATATCACTTACTATAGAGGAAGAATTGTGCCTATAGCCCACTAAACATAGTATTGAGGTTAAGACGAGAGTAACTTACTAACACTAACCACTAAATGGTGTACTAAAAAAATAGATGGATGGATTTTTTCCTAGAGTTCAATGAAAAATGAATCATAGGTGTTTATGATATATCATGAGGAACATAGAAACTAAAGTATGTGTTTAGCTCTATACTATGGTTATGAGTATTGGGATAAGCCCCTCATGCCACAATGTCTGTAAATAATAAATAAGGATTGTAAATATAACACCACATAGTCATTCATAATAGTAGTATTCTAGTTTGAAAACTATAGAAATGTAGTTTATAGGGAAAACCAAAGAAATGGAAAATAAAATTTGAAAATTAATATCAAAAACTAATTTACAATATTCAATGAATTGAAATAAGCAAGAAGTCAAATTGAAATGAAATGTATGATTATATTTTGAAAATAAAGGTTAATTTTCCAAATTATATTGATGGTGGCCGATGTAGTTGTACACATAGTATATAACTATATCAATATACTTTTTGTAAAGCATAATTTTAGATAGAGAAAGATTACTAAATCAAGTAGTTCGATTCAATTTATTAGAAATAATGGAAATTTCAAACTAATTCAAGTAGGTCGACATATTTTATTAAAAATAAATGAACTATATAACTAAATTGAATATTTCGATGCATTTTATTGAAAAATAAATGTCATATAGAACTAAATTGAATAGATAAATATTGTTTGATAGAAATAATTTAAACAGGATTAGAAATGTAAATACAAAACTAAATCAGATTGATTGATAAAATTGACTATAAATAGGTCTTATAATTAATAAAGATGAAATTATAGAACTATGTTGATTAGATTGATATATTTGACTAGGAAAGTTAATCTAAGATGAAACTATATTGGCTTATTTGATATAGTTTCATGGATAGATGGATAAATAGAAGTAAATATACTAGGTTGATATAGTTGGTTGGAAAATATAAGAATTAGATATAAAAATAAGATTTTGTTGTGTTAGTAAAAATAGTTCATTAGAAAAAATACAAATGAAACTATGTCACGATGTTCGATATAGTTTCCTATAGGTAGCAAATTTGAGTGACCTATATCGAGTTGTTAGATATAGTTCGTTGCTAAAAATGAAATAGAAATTTATCAAACTTTTTGATACAATTCATTGTAGATGTGAAAACAATGGTTAGTTCATGCCAAGTTCACCATAATATATGTAAATGAGCTAGGATTAACCTACAACTATCCTATCTAAAATATCTAGAATTAGAGAAGGTAAATCAAGTAGATCTCATTGATCCTTAATGAAATCAGGTTATGACCAATGGATATACTAAACCTAGAAAGGGGAACACCTACAACACAATGTCAATAGAAAGGGTTTCAAATCCTTTAGGAAATCAACACAATGTGATAGCCCTAAATAGGTCTCTGATCTAGTAAGTAATTAAATATTGAAATTAAAAAATGTAAGCAAGGGGATGGGTTAGAAACATATTAAAATAGACAAGGAGCCATGGTAGGCAAATGGGGCCCTAGGATAACTAAGGTGTATTAATGGAAAGTTAGAATAATCCTATAGCCACATTAATTGAAGTGTAAATATAATTCAAACAAGAAGATATACATTCATTAACCAAGTAATTATGCAACTTCTATCTATCAAAAGGAAAGAGATAGGGTTAGAATATACTTACCTTGAACAAGATCTGTCGAGCCTTAATCTCTCCCTTGGATAATGGTGTTTTGCAAGAGATTATTTTAGTTGTAAGGATATTAATGTTTAAATCAATATCTAGGATAAAATGACTCCTCCTATTTCATCGGAGAATACAAAAGACAAGTTTTCCCCTCTAAGTCAAGACCTAATCAATGACTCCTCCAAATTTAGACTTAGGGAAGAAGTGTAAGCAATAAAAATTGAAAATGAATGATCCTCTCTATTAGATTGATGTGTTGACTTGTATTTCTAGTGATGGATGAATACTTATCCAACAATATTATCCAACTTGATTTAGTCTTGAATTGACCTACTAACCTCAAACTAGGTTGCCCTAGCTAACCTAATTATGAAGAGTACACCAAAAAGTTTGTAACTGCATCGATCTAATTAATGAAGTTATAATGGGATGGATAAAGTTTAGATATACATTGATCTAGTAGACATAGTAGGAATATAGGTCCTGACATAGTTAGAGGATACATGATAGAAGGATATAGCTCAAGGTTTCAAATCTAGGGAAGCTAGAATGGATATGGGAATGATAGATAACCAATAATGTCTCTCACAAAGAAACATTGAGCTTCCCACCTATTTATCGATGAACCCTTTAAGGCATTCACTTAGAGATATTGAAACTTGACATGTTTTTGCAAGAGAGAAAGTGTCAGACACCCAAATTAATTTAAATGTGATTTCTTACTCACATATATGGAATAAGAGGTAAAATCACTCTTTTTCCATTGAGATTGATGACCTTAGCATTACCTTATAGCACACTAGATACTTCAACCTTCACACTTTAATTATGAATTTACAAGAGTCTTAAAATATATTTCTTCTTCCTCCACTTATTCACAACTTAGGAGCTCAAGTGGCTTACTCTCTTCACTTTGGAAAACCTCTTTAAATGCTTCCTTTATCTCCATCTTTATACCTACACATTAATTTTAAAACATGGGAACCAATAGTACCCATATCTACTTCCTCCATATTCACACTCTTAATTTGATTTCCACCAATATTGGGTTCCTAAAATCCTCTTTCAATATTCATTTGTTCTTGTGACAACTCCTCTTTCTCATCTTCACTCATATTCTTTGCATCATCTATAGGATGATTGCATTCACCTCTTATTTCTTTGACATCCCAAGTATGGCATGTGCAAATGAAACTTCACTCCTTTTATATCTATGAAATCAAGACAATCCTTAGCTTATAAGAGTATATTCTCCAACATCTATGTGGTATGTTTCCACATTTTCTAAGATATTAACATCCTTCAATATTCTTGGTAGAACCATGTCCACCATTTCCATCTCATTCTTTTATTCTATGTGATCCATTAATGTTATGAAATAATTTCTTAAATAATTTGATACATAACATTCTTTAAAAATGTATTTTTAACTATTTATAAATGAACATATTTTTGCTTATAAATAGGAAAAATTGAACAAAATCAATAGAGAAAAACAACACAAGTTTGTTTATGGGGTTCAACAATTGTTTACATCCCCAGGTCCACTCTAGCATGACCAATCCATTAAGTATCTTGATGCAAAACTTATAATATCAAAGCACATCAAAATGAATCCTTAAAACCCTATGTATGAACTTTCTTTGCTTAGCCAAGATCATAAACAAAAATTACTTTAGCTCTTCCAGCTTTAATTCCTATCATATGAAGCTAAACACACTCCATAAGCTCTAAGATATGATTAAAAATAATATCCCATGCCCTTTAATACTTGTTTGCCTCCTGTGGTTTAGCGGCTAAGGCTTATCTTTTTACCAAAATGGGATGAAGTTTGAATCCCTTTATCAAAGCCTACGACATTTTATTTATCCCACATTGGTAGTGGGAAGCATTATCAAAGGGTTTTAATAAAGATAAGGGGATAAAACCCCTTCCCACGCCTTTGGTTATGCAATGAAGCTCATCCCATGTTCAACACATTTTCTTAAAATAAACTTTCATCCATGTTTTAAAAGCCACATACCATGTGGGGGTAGTTGGTTTACCAATGGAAAAAGGTAATCTGATGGGTGTCATGTTAATATGGCCCCATTTATATTTATCATGACCTTTATTCCCATGAATGTAAATTAATGTTTATTGATTAGGTTTTACCAATGTTGTCTAATGTTGACCCATCTTGTTAAATTTTGACCAACTTTGACTGACCATATCTTGCACTTATAGACTCCATTTTTCAAACCAAAAAATTCATCAAAAAGTTCTCAATGAGATTTACACTATGTGAATAGTTTGAATAAGAATTGAGACCTTTTATTTTTTTACCCCTTTTGCCTTGAACTTCATGCTTGGAGAATAAATAACACAAGTACTTAGAAAGATTTTGGATCGATATGATTTTAGTGGGGCATCCTTTTGAATCACTCCTCCCCACTAAGGAGCTTTTGGACCTCCAAAAGTCATTTTATCCTGAAATGAGCTGAAGATATTTCTTCCTCACCTTTTTGATTTCCATCCATTTATCCTTCCCTAGATGTGTTCCTCTTAAACCCACACGAAGATATTCAACATCACCTTTTCATGAAGTCCTCACTTGCTTGCAAGAATGGTATCTTCTTGTAATTAATTCAAATACTCTAGAGCAAAATATTCAACATAAGGTAAATAAACACTTTCATCATAATCTAGAATCATAGGAGGCTCATACAACTTCAGATTTTCAACATTCACAATGGAATATATCTACATATATGGTGGTAAATCTAACCAAAAAACATTATTACCAACTATATCTAAAATTTTAAATGGACTATATTGAATTGGTTTAATATTTTTACCATCACATGTAAGCCTCTCATTACCGATAAGAAGCCATAATTGATCACCAAATTAAAAATGATGATCAATTCAATGGTTATCATGCCTAGCCTTGTATTTTGCTTGATTTTTCTCCAACTGTTCCCTGACAGTATATTGAACCAATTATATCTTTTGAATGAACTTCTTGGCCTTCTTAGCATCAACTTGTCTACTGTAATTGATTCCTTCTCAAATTTGAAGTCTAATGGTTACTTAGGTAGATAACCAAAATAAGTCTTAAAAGGAGACTTTTGTGTGGAAGAATGTAGTACTCAATTATAAGCATGTTATACATAACATAGATGTTCATCTCATAATTTAGGATGTTTGATGTAATAACATCAATGTAAATGTACCACTATAAAATTGACCACCTTTGTTTGTCCATCAGTTTGTGGATGAAATGCCATACTTTTGTTCAACTTAGTGTCCATCAAGTCCCACAAAGTTGACCAAGAATCTATAAGAAATCAGGAATATTGATCAGAGATAATAGATGTGGGCAATCCAAAATGAACCCAAACATGTTGAAAAAATGTGTTTCCCCTTCACCAGTAACGTGTTTAGTACAAGGAACTAATACACAAATTTTACCAAATTTATACACAATGACTTAAAGATAATCATGTTTCCTTTGTGTCATAGGTAAAGCTCCTATAAAATCCATAGAAATACTTTTCCAAGGTCTATTAGGAACAGGGAGAGGTGTATATAAACCCAATTCCCTATTACTAGGCTTGATTTTATCACAAAGAATACAAGTCTTTATATATTTTATAATAAATTCTTGCATATGAGGCCAATAAAAACACCTTGGTAATTATGAAACTATCTTACCAACATCGAAGTGACCTAAAACAAGAGAAGTGTGAGCTTCTCTGACCATATACACTCATTCATCTTGTGGAATATATAGTTTACCAAGATGATATAAGAGTACATCATGCACATGATAGTCAACTTCTCCCACCTGTTTACCACTCAACAAATCTTCATACACTTCATTAAAGTCAACATCATTAATATATTGTTCTTTATAACTTTCATGCATCAAAGAACTATTCTATAAAAGAACTGATGCAACAATAGGAGGTCTAGAAAGCATGTCACCAACCTTATTTTGTGTACCTTTCTTATACCTTATCACAAGGTGAAATTTCTACAAGAATCCCATCCACAAAAAATGTCTTGATTATTGTATCTTGGTTTGTGATTGAAGATACTATATTGGCTGATGATAAGTGCGAATCACTGTCTCTTTACCCATCAAATAGTGCTTCCATTTCTTCACACTCTACACCAGAAAATATAATTCTTTATCATAAGTAGGATAGTTTCTTACCACACTTCTGAAGGTTTTCAAATGGTAACAAATCGATTTCAATTTCTGCATCAAAACTTCCCTCATAGCATATTTACTTGCATCTATCTCAATTTTAAATGGCTGATGTAGATCTAAAAGTGCTAAAATAGGATTGATACTTATTTTCTCTTTTAGTGTATCAAAATATCTTTGATGTTTGCCTCCCCATTGAAAGGCCTGCTTGATGCTAGTCAAATAATGTAAAGGAGATGTAATCAATAAGAAGTTGGCAATAATTTTTCTATAGTACTGAACTACACTAAGAAAGCTCCTAACTTCTATTAAATTATTGGGTCTATGCCAGTTAATAATGACCTCAAATTTTTTAGTATCAATTTTTAATTTACCATGTCCCACAATATAACCCGAATAAACCATAGATGTTTTCCCAAATTCACATTTAGACATCTTTAGATATAGTTTCTCTTTTCTCAAAGCATCTAAGAATTTTTGAATATGAACGACAAGATCATCCCATGATTGACTAAAAATCATAATATCATCTAAGTAGACTATCAAAAAATCATCAATGAATGGCCTAAAAACATCATTCATCACATGCATGATTGTAACCAGTGCATTGCATAATCCAATAGGCATAACATGCCATTCAAACAAACCCTATTTTGTTTTAAAATTAGTTTTCCAAATATCACCTTCATTGATTCTCACCTGATGATAACCACTTATTAAGTCTAACTTAGTAAAATAAACAACATTTTTTAACTGATCTAATAAATCATCAATACTAGGAAGAGGGTAATGATTTTTCACCATGATTTTATTCAAGGCATGAAAATCAACACACATCTGCCATGTGCCATCTTTCTTAGGCACCAAAATAATAGGCAAACCATAAGGGGATGAACTTGGGTAGATAATTCCTTTTTCCAATAGTTCCATCACCTGCTTCTTGATTTCCTCATTTTCCACCATGAATAATTTATATAAATTAATGTTAGGAAGACGTGTATCCTAAAATAACTATATCTCATGTTGAACCCTTCTTTTAGGAGGTAGACCCTGTGGATCCTAAAAACATCATCATAGTTAGAAAAAATTTTAACCAATACATTATAATGTTCAGGATCATAATTCTCAAAATCCTTTTCATGATCTTTCTCTTTGGCTTTGACCACCATAAGTAAAAAATTCTTTCTTGAATTTACAAGCCTTTTTATATGCCCTACAATAACTGAATAAAGACTTGTTTTCACATGATGACCTCTAATAATATATTCAATCCCATTTTTAACAAGCAAGTACTTATTCTCTTCCCTGTATAATATTGCTTTATGATCATAAAGATAAGGACTTCCAAAAAACACACCACAAATGTCTAATATAACAACATCCAAATCAACCTCATCAATGAACTTGTCAGTAATGGAAAATTTGAGTCTACAAGTTCTTGTTACCTATAATTTTGCATTATCACAAACCTAAACCAAAGGATAAGGCTTAGGATGTGGTTTGGTTTGGATTCCCAATTTATTCATAACCTCCTCTAAAATTATATTAGCTTGAGATCCAGTATCAAATGGAGTGTCTATTTTAGTATGTTTAGAAACAACTCTAAGGTGGAAAAGCTCATTTATT
Source organism: Torreya grandis (assembly GCA_037957365.1). Lineage (NCBI taxonomy): Eukaryota > Viridiplantae > Streptophyta > Pinopsida > Cupressales > Taxaceae > Torreya > Torreya grandis. The sequence continues at coordinate 3,196,196 of JARHVA010000238.1, read as the reverse complement.
TTCTTCTCGTCATGCATAGATTATTGTTTAGAGGAAGATACAACATTAGATGAACTAATTATAGAAGAGGAATAATTATAACCTTGTAAAATCATGGTCATGATCTTGGTCTTATCACCAAAACCGAATCCAAGATCACGCACCATAGTATTGGTTTTCTTCTTTTTTCCTTTCTTATTATTTAACCATTTAGGTTTCAATTTTGGATGTAATTTCCAACACTTAGATTAATCATGATTTTTATTTCAATGATTACAAAATGGCTTTACATCTTCCTTTTTAACTATATAAGTCATTTTTTGCTTACCTTTTCCTTTCGAACCTTTGTCCTTCATGTCAGATTGCTTGAGTTTTTGATTAGGAAAGCTCTCTTTAGGCATTTTACCCTCACTTCCAAGTGAGTATCTTGTACACAAACAAAATCTAAATTAATAAGATTTAAAATCAGTATCATATGTCATAGATAACTATGTAACCCACCAATTTACTTCATCAAAGTCTCTTATGTGTGTAAGGGAATATTCAAATGCAAATCTTGCCTCCTAAACTCCTATGTAAAATCTTGTACACTTTGGCCCTTAGCTTTCCTAAGAGTTTTCCAATCCATCATGGCTTATTGCATGTATCCCAAAGGATAAAATTGCTTACATAACTCAAAAATGAATTCATTCCAAGAAGAAGTCACATTACCTTGTTTGACCAAATCCTCTTATTGCTTGTTTTCCCACCATATAAGTGTTGTACCACCCATTCGAAGCATAACTAACTAAATTTTCACTCTTTCATCTACAATATTCTAAATTTTTTAGTATACATCAATCTACTTTATCTAATTACCCAATTTGTCTACATTCAATTCTCCATTATATATAGGCAACTCAAACTTAATATCAATCTTTAAAGAGGGAAGAAACTTAGATATTTTTAATGGTTTATCATCACTTGCATTGGGAGTTCAAGGAGACCAAGGAATTTCCTCTTTGTATTTACCTTTATTTTCCCACTCAACTTGACTTTGCCTTTCATGATAGAGTTCTTCTATCATGTTTTTCATTTGCCCAAAAGATTGATGAAAGTCTCATTTCTAATTTGATTCCCCTTCCATTGGTGTCTCTTGACTTATATGCCATGTACCTATATTAGGATTGTACTCTTCCAATTCACCTTCACCATGTATAGATTTTGACCTGGTTAACATAAATAATCCACTTCCAATCCAAAAATACTGTTATCTGGCATAGATCACCAACTCTAATACCAAACTGATCCATCAATGTTATCAAATAATGATCTTAAATAATTTTATAAATAACATTATTTAAAAATAGATTGCTAACTATTTATAACTAAATGGATTTTTGCTTATAAATAGGAAAAACTAAACAAAATCAATAGAGAAAAACAACACAAATTTGTTTATAGGGTTTGACAATTGTCTACGTCCTCGGGTCCTCTCCAACATGACTGATCCATTAAATATCTTGATGCAAAACTTAAAATATCAAAGTATATCAAAACAAATCCTCAAAACCCTATGTATCAATGTCCACTACTTATCCAAGATCATAAAAATATAAGTACTTTAGCTCTTTTAGCTTTAATTCCTATCATATGAAGCTAAACACACTCCATAAGCTCTAATACATGATTAACAAATAATACCTAGTGCCCTTTTATACTTGTTTTCCTCTCATGGTTTAGCGTCCAAGGCTTATCTTTTTATGAAAATGGGATGAAGTTCAAATCCCTTTAGCAAAGCCTACGATGTTTTGTTTATCCCACATTGGCAGTGGGAAACATTATCAAAAGGTTTAAATAATGGCAAGGGGATAAAATCCCTTCCCACACCTTTGGTTGTGGGATGAAGCTCATCCCATGTTCAACGCATTTTCTTAAAAGAAACTTTCATCCATGTTTTAAAATCCACATACCATGTGGGGGTGGTTGGTTTACCAATGGAAAAAGGTAATCCAATGGGTGTCATGTTAATATGGCCCCATATACATTTATCATGACCTTTATTCCCATGAATGGAATTTAATGTTTGTTGACTGGGTTTGACCAATGTTGACCCATCCTATGGACTTTTGACCAAATTTGACTAGCCATATCTTGCACTTATGGATTCCATTTTTGAAATTGAAAAATGCATCAAAAATTTCTTGATGAGCTATACGTTGTGTGAGTGGTTTGAATAAGAATTGAGACCTTTTATTTTTTACCCCTTTTGCCTTGAACTTCATGCCTAGAGACTAAATAACATAGGTACTTAGAAAGATTTTGGATCACTATGATTTTAGTAGGGGATCCTCCTGAATCACTATACCACATGATTGAAATTATTCATCTTTATAATATCTTCCATTTCAATCGTGAGAGTATTCTTTCCCACCTTTAATTGTTGCAAATGAAATTCCCTCTTGTTCCACTTCTCCTCATTGTCTCTCATATGTATGAGCATGATATATTGAATCACAATTCATATTTTTTTAATCTAATCTCCTTCATTTATAGAATAATACATATATAAAACACTTTAATGGAATCAATAATTCTCCAAAACACTCATTCCTACTCTTATTCATGCCTCAAATACATGCTATCCAACTCTTATTTTTTGTTCACATTCTCCTCACAACTTTCATTCTCATGAGGGACTTCCAAAGGCCCATAATGAAAAATATCCATGATTTTTTTCTCCACATTATTAACTCTATTTTCTTTTCAATATATATGGCCTTTAGCCAAACTCATCTAACATGCATTTATGTGCACTTTAACTAACTCCATTATTTCCTTCATGGAAATCCAAACTTATTTTTTTATCCTCACCCTTCCTTTCATACAAAAGATAAAATATAAATGCATTCCCATATTATCCAAGGATAACTAGCCTCTTTCTACTAGTGAGATACAATAAAAATTTCCCCATCAAATAGTAATGACACTTTGTATTTTGGTGAAAATATATTAATTTCACATCCTCCTCCATGAAGCTTTCTTCCTCTATGGTTTGATCACATATTTATTTCTCATTTCATCTTTAAAAATAGCCTATGGATTCTCACATGGAAACCTCACACTCCTATTTATTTTAAATGAAATCTTATTCTCTTCACCCATATCCTTATCCTTTCTACTTCTTTGAATATATTTAAGTTATTCACATGGAAACTTCCCTTTCCTATTTCCTCTCAAGGAAGTATTCTTATCCTCTCTATCAAGTCTTAATACTTAGATCTTCTTCCACCATTATTTCTAAAATCTTAAGTGCACAACGACCCATCAACTTGGAAACCATATATTCCCAACTTATCACTTTATTCTTTCATTTCTTTTGTCTCTTCTATTTGAGATATCTCTAATACATAGTTGCACTTCCACATAGCCTTTTTCTTAAAATATTTACCTCCATGGGTTCTGATACATTCTCATCTTAAAATAAATTCTCTAATTCAATTACCCTGTTCATGATATCCTCTAGGCTATCTCTACTACAAAACATAATAACATTGCTAATAGACATACCTTTTTCTTCCAACTTGACATTTGCTAATCTCTTATATTTTATTTTTTGGATTCTCTCCAAATTTTCTAACCTAACTTATTGGGATAATAACCCCATCATTTTTTATTCTTATTCATATTTACTCATGGTTGTAACACCTTTTACACTTTATGTAGTCCCCATCAATTAAAATATCACTTGGGTTTATTTCAACATTTTTCCATGTCTTCTACCCATGGTTCTTTTCCTCTTTTATTTGACATTTATTATCCCTAAACATACATATCCTACCCAACCTATAATTAATTCAAGCATGTTTCTCTTTCACAACCTACATTAGATGCAAAAAAGTGTTTCTCTCACTTTATTTACACTTGCGATACTTCTCAAACACCTACAAAAAACTTATCTTCTCTATAATGTAATATTCTCTTTAAAAAAATTTAAATGACACAAACAATATTATCTTTCACAAATTTCATTAGACTTAAGCAAGAGTCTTTCACACTTTCAAAAAACTCTCTCCCCTTGTATGACTTATCTCTTAGCTAAAATAAACTTGTCTTCACTCAAATATAAGCTTTTATTTCATAACTTGATAATGGCTCAATTAAATTCTCATGCTTTATCACACAACTCTCTTACTTTACTTTCAATAATTTATCATGCTTACAAAAAATGGGCTTTAACTACTGTGATACCAATTTTTGTAGTCATGATAGGGGATCTTAGTGAAGGAATGCCCTTGGTCATGTAATTAGGGTCATGTAATAGAAAATTACATTGATTCTTTGATATTTAATGAAATAAGCCTTAATGGCATAAATGTTCACAATGGATCTCTACTCTATTTCCCTTTCCTCAAATCTTCTTTGGTGTTTTACAATATCAACCTTTCAGGGCCACTTCTCTATATTTTATAGCCTTTTATTTCTTTTATCATGTGGCATATATGATGGCTTGTGGTCTATCTTATCCTCCTCTATTTTATTGTTTAAGATCCCACTTTATCATGCTTTCCCATTTTGATTATAAGGGTCCCCTATTTTTTCCATGGCCTTTAGATCTTCAAATTCTCTCAAAACTAACTATGACCACATGGAACAAAATATAGTTGAGCTATAAAAAAATGGTTCTTGATTATTTATCTATGAAAAATTACTCACATATATAAACAACTACCCCATTTTCACCATCAACTAAAATATCTTTCCAATGATACCAATAACACCGCATTTGGCATTTTCTTATAAAAATTATGGCTACTTTAAATTCCCTATAAATTAATTAAGAATGGAGATCTATGAACTTATCCACCATGAACCAACAATAATGTGGCATGTGTCATGGTCCCATGGCCTATATGTTATGAAATTTACATAACTTTGTAGCCTCATTGTGTCTTGTGGAACCCTTATATTATGCATTCACTTAATGGTCACACATATACCCACTTTGAAAATATGACCTCATGATTGTGTGGACCCATGGAATAATGAATTTTACTTAAACTAATGTGTCTGATTTATTTATTATGGCCTTTATTCTATGAATTTTTTTCTAAATTATAAAGTCCACTATAATATTTTTATATTCTACCCAAGTTATGGTCCCAACATTTAACTTGTGTCATGTGATCACCTTGTAAAAATGCCATGATTGTGACACTTGTCACCTTTATGGTCTCTCAACCTAACATAATCATCATGAGATATATTTGTTACATAGATCTCATAACTCTGTGGGGATTCCTAAGGCTAATGGACTCCATAGACTTTAATATAATTTATGGGGCATTCCAATGGCTAAAAATTTTTGTGGATGCTTCCTGAAGCTAGCACACTTCGTGGAATCCATGGGTTCTTCTTGAGGATAATGGAATTAGAGTAATATATTGGATACATTGGGATACAAATCCCTCTATAATATAAAATCCAATTTTGGATTGTGTTAGGTTCAATAAGAATCATTTTATTAAAACTAAATCATAGGTCATTTGAAGAATTATGTGGCCATTATGGTAATCCACAATATAATCACAAACATTGTGTGTGTGTGTGTGTGTGTGTGTGTGTGTGTGTGTTCACCATGAGACTTCACATATAAGTTTAGAAAATTGTGATCCCATTAAACTTACAACTTGAAGCTATAAACTTTGTGAAATTTAGACTTCACCTTTTGACTCTATTAAACTAAGAAATTATCCTTGAGACTCTATATTTAAAGCTACTAAAATGCCTACCTATTTTTTTGATGTAAAATTACCATATGCCTTGGATTATCCTACATCACTTTATATGACCTAGATTGACACTCACAAAAAATAAATGGTTATGGATTTAGGTAGTCATAGAGGTGATGTTACAAACTATGTATCTTACAAGTTATAATTAGACCTTTATGTAGTTTTGAGTGTGTGTTACTAGAATGTCTTAGGCAAGGTTTTTGAATTTTATATTCCTAGGTGTGAAAATGAAATTGCATGCAATATTCCTAAACCTTCTTTTGGTACACAAGGGTGATGCATAAATATGACTTCATGGCAAGTGTAGCAAAAGATATGGTAAGGGTGGGCATGAGATTGAATTAGGAGAATAATATTAGATACTTGATACCTTTTTATTATATTTATATCTCTCTCTCACACACACATGCCGACTTTATCTCCTATAATGGCTTTGATTGGATTGTTATAAACAAGATGCTCTTAGGACATGACTCATGTTTAGGCTGACTTACAAAATTATAAGAAGTGAAAATTAAAGCACATAGAGTGAAACCAAAGGAAAAATGACCCAATAAATATGATTGATAGGACCAATTGGAACATCAATCACACCCATGGAATAATTTACAAACCAACTATCCCATCCTAGGTGAAATTATAGAATATAGTTTGGGTATCAACATAGAGATGTGTGAAAATAGGCTTGGAGTTGAAAATTAAAATATTTAGGCTTAGGACCACATCAAGGGTATTCTGGGTTAGGATAAGTACTAAAACTAATAAATTATACATAATTATGACAAGCATGACAAAACATGAGAATAACATTATGAAAAAGATATTATACCAAAATTAGATATCTTCCTATTGTAAGCATCTATCCACCCATCCATGTATCTTTATGATTTTGATGTTTAAGTTTCCAATCTTTATAAAATATACCAAAAGTTTTATTAAGGTTCCATTCAAGTTTTCAATATATTTCCAAGTCTAGGCACACTATACATTGATTTATAACTTCTCAATAACTTACATCTTATACCAAAATTGACATAAGAAAATGTGTGTGTAGTTGTATCTCACATTAAGGGAGAGAAGGTTGAGATTTCTCTCTCAAATTCTCCATCCACACTCACAAAAACTATGAGGGGTCTGATTTTGACATGTGGGATACATACCTTGCAATCCCACCTTAGTGGCTTACAAACCCAAATACTTTTTCCCTCCCCATTTTAACTAACATCTTGTGGCAAGCTAGGTCAAAGACATTGAATAAGCAAAGTCAAACATTTATATCTCCAACTTAGTGGAGCATAGGTATAGGATGGCACATAACTTAGTAGTGCATTGGTATAAAATATTAAAATCTCACAAAATACTAAAAGATAAGTACAATAGTTAAATTAGTTAACTAATAATCCCACCTAAGGCACTATTGGCATAGATGTCAATTTCACCATTGTATAGTTAAAGTCTCATATTTTACATAGAGGCAGATACAAACCTATATAACCCATATCTAACCTAAAAAATTTAAAATTTGATAAGATGTGACTGATTTAATCATTTCCATTTCATAATGTATATTGTTAGATTCAAATTATGTTATTATCTAGTTGCAATCATTTCAACCACTACGGAAGTTCAAAAATTATTAGTTTACATTGTTAGTAATATATCTCCTTAGTGAATTTTTTTCTTACATTTTAATTAATAAAAATTATTAGGGTGAAACACATACCTTCAACTAATTTCATTGACCTGAATTCATTATTTTGTGCCTTTTGAATGAATAAAGATCTTACCTATGAGAATACACCTGTATCATCATGAATTAAACAACATATCCCAACCATACCCAAATTATTATGTAAAGATCCATCAAATTTAACTTTGAAAAATTCCTCTCTATGCGGAATCCATATTACATTTCCATCTTTCATAATCTTTAGCACTATTTTAGGCCATTTCTCGTAAAACATTATTTATCTCACACTTAAATTTATTTAATAGATTTGATTGAAGATGAAACATTAGTAGATATTGTCATTCCTACTTTTAACCATCATCTTTTGTAAACTAATTCCTTTTCCTATAAAATTATATTATTTATTTCTATCCAAATATGCCATATGATATTAGTTAGATTTGCTTGCCAAAGTACTCTTAAGTTCTTATTTCCTTGCATCCAAGGATAAAAATGCATCTTTCACTAATCATAGACAAACTCACACTTGATGAAATTTGTAAATAATGATGCACCAAATATTTTTTGTGCATTTATAATGCAAAAGTATATGGCCAACAAATTCATAATATTCTTTATAAAAAACACATCTAGAAGGGCTAATGAATCCCATTCTTTGAAGTCAATCCTGATTCAAGATGTTTTCTAGGCATACTAACCATGAAAATGAATTAGTTTTAGGAATATTGATTTTATTATGACCAAATTATTTGTCCATTAATTTTATCTTATACAACCCTTCATTGTAATTTCATACCATATCCTAACCTTGTATAATCTAGATTTATCACATGTCCATTTGAAAAAATTATCAGAAGCTTTTAAATGGATTTGTCTCTACCTTATCGCTTCATCCAAGGTATATTTTTTATCCATATTAAAAACATATTCCTCAAATTTTCTCTATTTTTGATGCCTTCTCTCTTGCACCAATATTTTAATCCAATAACTCCACACTTTTAATCCACATGCCTACTCAAATACCAATTGTGCCTCCACCAAATCCCCATTTCTTGTAAATCTTAATATTTTTTTCATGAATCATCCCAAAAATCAACCTTTTGACCATCCTCAATCTCCCATGTTAAATTATTACAAGTCAATATTATAAAATATAGTATAAAATTATAATTATGAGAACCCAAAGGCAATTGATTTATAGTAAAAAAATATCTCAATTTGAATCCAAATATTTTCCTCTCGACATCTAAATCCAAAACTATTCACTCTCTTCTTATAATCTCCAAGCCAATTATCCACCTAAGGCTTCATTATGCCATTGAAGATATTTCATTCCAACCCCACGAGTTTATTTTAGCCTACATACTTTTGCCCATTATGTAAGTTGGATTTTCCTTACTTTTAGTTTTCCTTGCCATAACAATGTTCTTATAATATAGTTCATTATTTTGACAAGTACATTTGAAACCTACAAAATTAAAAAATTCAAATCATAGTAGCTTAGAAATTGATTTTAATCAAAATGAGCCTTCCTACTAAATTAATTGATTTATTTTTGGAAACTGCAAGTCTTTCCTACATATTTTCCTTGAGATCTTCCCAAGTATGATGTTTGGCATCCCCTATAAAAACTAGCACCCTTATATGTTTTATTGGAAAAAAACTATTGGGATACTAAACGTTAATATAATTCTTCCATATATTCATCAAGAAACATTTATAAATTAAACATTTGACTTCACCAAACTCACCATTTGACTTAAAGATTCTTCATTTTTTTTAGAATTTATTTGAAAACCTTTTCCTCTTTCATCTTTATTAGCCCAAATGGTATTATATCATCAAAAACATTAATATGAGTATCTGAATCATCATTTAGGAATGATTTAGGCCCCATAATCTTCCCATTGAATGTATCTTCTTAAAGAGTTTTCCCAAGATATTTTATCACAGTAATAAATAAATATGGAAACAAATGATCTACCTACCATATCTACCATGAAAGTTTAAAATACTCACTGGGCTTCCATTTACTATTAATTAGGAAAAAAATCTTTGAAACATAACTCATTACCCATGAAATCCAATCTTCAACAAAATAAAAAGCACTTGGATTTTTCTTTAGGAAAACCCAATTTAATGTATCATAATTTTTTCAATATTTGACTTGATTAACATCCTTGATTCTTTTTTAGATTCAAGTGAAAGATGAATATTATGATTCATAATCACCTCATTCAAAATATTTCTATTGTTAACAAACCCTCCTTATTCTAAAAAAAATATTGAATGGTAATAATAACTTCAACCTTTAAGTTATTGTTTTAGAAATAACTTTATATACTATATTACATGAAGACATTGGTCTAAAATTAATAAAGGTTAAAGGATTTAATTTTTTGGAACCAAATAAACAAAAGTGAAATTCACATCCTTCAAAATATATTTGGAGTATCTAGATTTATTCACTACATTTATTAATTTAGATCCCATAATATCTATAAATTTATGAAAAAATAACATAAAAAAAACATCAAGTCCTAATGATTTATCTCCATCCTTTCATTGCAACACCATTATTACCTCCTCCTCTATTGAATGTTTTATGAGATCTTCATTATTTATTTCTGTATTTATATTTTGCATTATGAAAAAAACTTTCCTAGCTTTTCTTCATTCTTAGGATTATATTTACACAAAATATCTTTAAATAACTTTATTGCCTCTTATTTGATCTCATTAAGATTTATAAAAACTTCTCCATCCATGTATTTTTTTTTTAAACCTATTGATCTACCTTATATCAATTGATTTTTGATGAAAAAAATTCATATTTTTATCCCATTAATTTATCCAATTTTCAAAGGATTTTGTTTCTTAAAAAAATCCTCTTTAAGATAAACTTCATTCAGTTTTTAAAGTAATTTGTCTTCATCCTAAAATATTTAATATGTCATTAGGTAGAACTTATTTTTAAAATTTAGTAACTCTAATTCTTATTCCATCTTTTATTTTGTTTAAAATATATATTCTATTTTTTTTTTCTAATCTTTAAGAAGGTTCTTCAATTATTTCAACTTTTATGAAAATTTAAACATTCTAGACTATTATTGGAGTCACAACTAGCCCATCATACCTTCATCCTATCCTTAAAATAAGAATCCCTCAATCACATAAGTTTACACTTTGAATGACATATTTATGGGAAATCATCAATCTTAAGATAGATAAAAATAGGATTATGATACAAAACTAAAACATTCAAAATTATAGTTTGTACGCGCCAATTTCTATTCAACTAGCTTGAAGAGATTAAAAATCCATATAATATTTATGAAATGTTACTTAAACCATTTATCCTTTTACTCTAGGTATATTTACCTCTCTTTAGAAAAAATAAAATCAAGGAATTTAAAGACACAAATGCTTCGAAATATTTCTTTTTGATAGTTTTTATTTCAAGCTCCTTATTTTATCTATGGAATCTAAAATAGCTTTAAAATCACTCTTACAACCACTTCTTCCTAAAATTATGATCCAATACACCAGATATATCCTCTCAAGTTCTCCTTTTTTAATTTTTGATATATATGCATTGATCAACATCTTAAATATGTTCTCTTTATAACTTAAAAAATTGCAAGCTATCTAATTTACTATCTTATCTATAACTAAACATATTATTGTTAATGGATTACACAAAATATAAAGTCTTCCTAAATTTCCAGTTGTATTACTACTACATCCATGTTATATCTTCCATTTTCTATCTAGCTGATCACCAAACTCTTTCTCAAATAGTTTAGTTTCTTGAAAAAAATAATGTTAGGCTTTCTTGAAACCAACTAGCACCTTACCAAACACATTTTGCTAGGAGAATTAAAGTTCTTAAAATTCCATGATAAAATAATCATAATACCAATAGATGGATCTTCCCCCATGAAAATATATTAACAACTTTCTTTTGAGATCCTAACTGAAATTCCCTCAATGAGCATTCATAAAGTTTTTTAACCTCGGATTTTATGCCTCTTCTTTTTATTTTTGAAGATGAAACACCAAGGGTTTTAATTTATTTTATTAAGTTCCCATCAATATTGTATTTTTACTTGGTTATTATCTTCTCATTTTATAATGTATAATTTTTATTTTTCTTGTCTTCTAGCTATCCCCTTACAATTTTATCAAAATCATGCTTCATCCCTTTATTTCTGACATTCCTCATATACTCTTCTCATTAAATAAACTCACCTTTAAATTAATTTTTATTTATATTATATCCCTTATTCAAATATCCATCCACAACCTTTTTATGTTGAGATTCATTATTTCCTTTCACTTTCCATGATATTTCTTATATATTTTCTTCCTTCATCAATTATTTCCTTCCCTTTTTCCACTCATTCTCATCCCCTTAAACTAAATCTATTTTAGAAATTTTTCCTCAATAAATAAATCTCTCCCCCTAATTATTTTATTCTTAACATGCCTTGTTTTAAGTTTCATTATTTCCTTTCCCATTATTCATTTTTTCTTTAAACTTTTCTTTGACAACGTTCTTCCATCTAGTCAAAAAAATTATCTTTTATTTTTTCACAAAAAAATATGTTAGTTTGGCATATTATATTTTATCTTAAGTCATTATATTTTTATATCTCTTTTACATATTTATTGTTCCACAAAAATTGTATATTTCTTTCATTTTTTACCATCTTCAGAACCTCTTCCCTTGTCAATGCTTTCCCATATTTTTCTTTCACATGATGTTGTCCTATTTGTCACAACCCATCTTCCTATTATTTTGTAACATATTATTCTCCATATCATGGCTTTCCAATTCCTCTTTCCCTTTATGCTATACTCCTCCAAAATATTAAACTAATTTCTTAAGATCTCTAAAGGAAGGTTTTTCCACTAGTCCTTGTATTTTATTTTAGGTAAAATTTCATATTGTTTAATTAAATTTTCTCTTACTAATGATTTATAACCATAAACCTCTCTTGTTAATAAAATATCCTCTTTAAAATCTCCTAGTACAAAGTTAGGTCATACCTTGATTCCAAACTCTTCTTTAAGACTTATCATTCTTATGGTAAATATCCTCCACTTTAGAATACTTCCACAATAGATCTTGTTTTAGATTAAATTCAAGATCATTTCCAAAAAATTTAAAAACATGTTCATCCTCCTCTTTAGATCTAGAATAATTCACCTTCACTTCATTTATTTTTTATCTAACCTCTTTTTTTTCTTTTCCTTATTCCATGACTCACTTAATTCCATATTGTTTTGCATCCCTTTTTACACAACTTCTTTTACAACCTTCCATTTCCTCCATGAATGATAAGAATAAAAAATATAAGTTTACCAAATGTATTTTTTAATTATCATAATGTCCAAGAGCATAATTAAAATAAGTGCATTATATCAAATCATGAGATCCAAGATCTTATTGAGAGCAATAGAGTTTAAATACATGGATCAAAAAAAATACAACAAACATAATTGACATCAAGGAAACAAAAGATCATGGAAGTAATGTTTCTAAAATCCCATTCTTCTTTCAACATTATTTTTCACTTTCTTTAGATATATCTTCTTTGCTTCAAATACTTTTTGAATGTTCATTATTTTAATACTTATCTTGTGTGATTTATTCTTTATTTATTATCTTTCTTGAATGATGTTTTCAATAATTTTCTTTATATGATCTATCTATGTTAGTCAATTGTGTGTGTCTTCATTTTTATTTGGTTCAAATAACATATTTTCTTGGTTGATTTTACTTTTAAGTTCTAATCTTGTATTTTATTGATTGTTGTCATTCAAATCTTGTGTGATGTTTTTTATGTTCATTTTCATTTGGATTGTCAATAATTTTAGTATCATTTTTATAATCTTGTGCATGTTTTCATCTTATTTGTGTCCAAATTATGGATTTATTATTTTGAATTTAATATTTAATGTTTTGTATATTTTTCAATGAATTTTTAATTTGTGATATTTCCTTCTTGTTGATTTGTCTTTCATGATTAAAAAAAAATCAATCCTTTTATGCTTTTTTACATGGAAACCAATAATGAATTTTAAATTATGAGTTTTTTTTGGTTAAGGTAGATATAATTATATATTATGATGAAAAGAGTGGATAAAAAGGTTCATTTTTATTTATTTTTCCTTGTTTGACCTAGTTTGTGATTTTTTCAATGTTAATAGCTCAATGGTTATTATTTGTTATTTGTATTTGAGTTACATAATGATGCACACATTTTTACATGATATTAAATAAATTTATAAATATAATGATATTAAACTTATTCATGATTTACCATTCATATGTAATAGATATGATTTAAAACATAATGGCTTATATCTCCTTCAAAGTTTATCCTGATGTTATTTAATAAGTATGATTTTCCACGCACTTGTGCCTTTTTATTACTTTATTCATGTTACATTTTATAATTATAATTAATCTTTTCACACCTTTTCTTTCTTTTGTTTACTTTTACATGTCCTAAATGTCCACAATAAATTCTTAATGAATAATGTACATTTTGGATAAGGTCGGTAATTCAATGCATTATGATAGAAGGAGTGGGTGAGTAGGGATCCCTCATTTCTTACCTTTTGTCCTCTATTTTACACTACTTTATTTTTGTGTGTGATTTAATAAAAATATTTTTTATATTTCATATTTATTATTGTAAGTGTTTCTCATATTTATAATTTATATAATATGTAATTATTTATTTGTATTATATCTTATTTTATATCATAGTATGTTATGACTCCTTTCTTCTATCTTGATATTGTGTGTTTTCAAAATTATTGTCTACATTATGATTATATTAAAGTACATACATTTTCACATATAAATTTATGTACATACACATAAAATAAAATTTAACCAAAAAATATTATTATAGGTACAAAAATGCATAAGGGGCATATGGCCCACTTAAATTATGCATCAAGTTAAGGGGAATCATCCCATAGCCTCTCCTTTTTATCCCGTGGGCTAAAAAGTAACGTGTATAGGGGGTATGTGTCCTAGTTTTTATCCTAGCCTTGGACCTCCATATTAAGGAATCTCTATCCAAATATGTATTGAGATCTATAATATCCTTTGTGCAATTCTATTATACCTACATTTACTTAAATAGTATGGTATGATCAATCTTGTCACTAGTAGGTGGGCAAATGATCACCCTGTGTCTGTGTCTATCTCAATCCTTAGTAAAATGCTACCAATTATGCATCTAGTTGAGATATGTGTGTTTATACAAATGCAACTTACCCCTAATACTTGAGTTACCTCTACTTGTGCATGTGTAGGCTATGTTAAACTCCTCCATCTTAGTAATTTTTGATATGTATGTTTTCATAGCCTCATTAATCAAATAAAATAGGGTCATACATTCCAACCTCAATTTAATCTCACTGAATCATACTCATAATATATTTCAGCCTTGGGTTATTATATATACCAAGGTGAGGATGGTGATCATTTAATCCTCCACCATCCTTGTTTTACATTAAGAAAATATTAATCATTGAAATTTAAAATATAAAATTACAAATGAAAAAATAAGTTTGTTAAGCCTATTCACCTTGGAATCCATAAAACCAGCCTAAGTCCCATATCACTTGAACCAAAGAAACCAAAAGTGGTTCCTCCTCTAGTCCACTAGCTTAGGGTTCATAATGATCCTTTGCATTGTGTCCCTCATCAAATAGTCTCCTCTCCATCCTATTGGAATAGTGGTGTTTGTTTAACTTTAGCCCAACATTCCTTATATCTATTTGTAGCTCCAAAATCATTGATCCTAGGGTTTGAATGCCTATCATCCTTCTCTATCATCCATGAGTGGTTGTTGCTTAAAGTAAAGTACCATATACTCTCTATCCCTCTAGGGGCATCAACATGCCCTAAATTAGATAATTTTTTTGGGGAAACATCTTATGTCCACCTAAAATATTTCAATATTATCTCATACTAGAATTGCTCAAGGCTATCTATGTACCAATGTTGGTACCATTATCCTTACCCATGCATTTATGTGGAATCCTCAACCAAACTTGGAGGATATATATATTATTTCAAAGTGATATCTATCTCCTTAAAATAATCTATAGTTCTATTATATTTTGACACATTAAGGTATCTACACCATTTCCATCCCATTTGGTATTACCTCCATGTAGGGTAGTGCATACATTGATAGGCCTACCAAGTTCTAGGTGCTCATATGCCCAACACTTTAATAGTGTCACTAACACAATCCCCATATTATGTGACAAATAGACAAATCTATAAAAGTCCCTATATATATGGGATATAATGCATTGTCCCCATATGTATATAGCCCTCTTGTCCTCTATCTAATGTATTATTTGGTGGAGTTGTTATGAAAAAGACATATATCCCATGTCAAACACTATGATGAGTCTTAAAAATACAACCATGTACTCTCATAACCATGGTGTATCTCCCTAAATAATAATTCAAAATAAAATATCCCTCCCTCACCAAGATCCATAGCTCTCCCCATGTAATACTCATGATATAATCTCACCATATATAAATATATGTCTCTATTATCATCTACCTCCCCATAATACAAATCCTAATTATACTATATATCCTCTAATACCATAGTCATCTACGCTTTTGCAACTAGAATGTGTAAGTGTCATGATTACACTGCTTGAACAAAGTGGTAAACATAGCATTGTCAAATTACATCATGGGTAGATGTGTTATATGTCATATGCCAATCATGTTAATATGAACCCATCAACCTCTTCAATCCCCATTGTATGTATTGTATTTGACATAAAACCATAATGAAACTCCATCACATGGATGGTATACTACATCATAGTAAATCAAGATAAAAGCGAAAGTTTTATTATAACTTACTATTTTGTAATTTACTAAATAAAGTAGTTTATTGTGTTATAATTTTTTTTTAGAGATTATGTCAAGATCATATAGTTTTTATTAGAACTATAGGGTTTTGATCATGATCATAATTTTTTTGACTAGGACCATATAGTGCTTGCTATGAGCATAAAATCTCAAAGTAGGGAAGCAACTGCCCTCTACTAGATATGTAAATTTTAATTTTTTTTTTATATAAAATGGCCAAAACTAATAAAATTCAAGCTAAAAAAAATTACTAACCTCAAAATCTCATCCAGTGTATTAGATTTTTTCACACGATCCAATCAATATGTCAAGAATAGTAATATAATCATCATGGTTAAAAATATCCTTAAAGCTATTTTTAAAAAAAATTAAAAGGTCAAATGAGGTGAATTTTTTTATTTTCAATTTCACTTTATATATGTTGGGGATAAATACTTAAAAAGACATTAACATTCATTTTACACTACTCTACAGGTTCAATCAAATTGTAAATGCTTAATACAAATTACTTTGGTACATTGGTTTATGTTATTATAGGGTTAAATTTAACATGTAATTTTTCATAATAATTGATTATGTCATTTTTATCTTGTATACCTTGTGATGTTATATGTTTATAAATGATATATGGTGGTATGTGGCAATTTATTGCATGGGTAATATATTTTATCAGTCTTGAGATTTTATTTTTATTGTGTTACATTCATTCTCCTCAAACCCCAAGGGAGGAAACTAAATTATATATTTATCATTCTTGTTATTTTTACTATTTCCTATGTTTCAATACAAAAAAAAATTCATGATGATTGAGATTGGAGTTTCATGACTAATAGGATGTATACATTCAATTTCTAGTGACTGATATTTGTCTTGAATTTCGAGGTCTGTGTTTGATAAGATTTATAACTCCACATCATCAATTTATCTTTGTCATATAGTATTTTACTTTATTTTTTAAGATTAAAATAGTGATTAGTATTTGACATTTACCCATGCATGTGTAGAAAAGGAAAGTGGTTTTCCAAGTTCCAAGGTATATTGGTTTCAGTTATGAAGATCCATAAGTGTATCTATATCCTTTTTCAACTTTGAATTATGTGACTACACACACACACACCTCAAAGTGGGGTAAAATGTAGACACCTAAAAATGGTCCCAATGCATTTAATGAGTGTTATTTTATTTAATTTTAGAGTGCTTGTCTATTTGTTGAATATTGGCAAAAAATATGTATTATTATCATGTTTATCTACATTTGGTGGTTCTCCTCTTTTTTATCATCTCCTCTGACATTTATCTCTCTTCACTCATTTTTTTAAGTTTGTGAAGAAGCATACTTGACACTTTTGGTCCCTTTTATTGGTCATCACTAAATTAGGGTGCACTTATCCCCTTCATCCCATATTTTTTTCTCTTATAGTCATCTGATGTTAGTTTGTATGCTAATAATGAACTAATTTGAATTCAATTATGTATAGATTAACATTGTTTGGTTTGATATTGTGCAAGTGGGATTGACATTATTTCCACCCAATATCAAACCCCATCTAATGTGTAAGGATTCCATATAGATTCCTTGGAATCATATGGAAAGTGTGAGGCCTATCCTAGAAGTAGAGTTTTTGTATGTGTTATATAAACCATAATTTTTTTGGACTAAATACAAATGATGAAAATTGAATAAATAATAAGATAGTTCTTCCCCGTGTGTGTGTGTGTGTGTGTGTGTGTGTGTGTGTGTGTGTGTGTGTGTGTGTGTGTGTGTGTGTGTGTGTGTACAAGTAAGTTTCATAGACACATGGAAATAACCCTAAATTGACATATTAATTGACATAATTTTAATGGAAATATATGGTGTTAAATTTTATTAACATAGTAATTATGTTAAAACCTTATAAAAATATTTAAAAAAATGCATACTTTAACGTACTCTAGGTTAATTTTATAATTAATTTATAAAACTTTATTGCATAATTTAAAGTGATAATTAGAATGTAATATGATGTTATCAAATATTTGTTTAGGTGGTCAATCAATTAATTTTTAAAAATAATTGTGATAATTGTGTATACATTTAATTATAATTATATGAAAAAATATATATAATTAAAAAAATTTCAATAAGCTTGAATGTTTTTAAAAAAATGCAAACACAACTTCAAATATATACCTTCAAACATATAAATTTATTTATTCTTAGAAAATCAAATATAAAATTTAATTTATTTTTTATATTAAAAGGACTCTAAATATAAAAAACCAGTGGAACATAACTTTAAACTTTCATCCCCAAATAGGAAAGAATTCCTAGTAACCCCATTTTGTCAAGAGAGTGTTTACAAGTAAGGTGTAATCCATGAAGCTCATTATAAATATTCCTTTCAACATATATGTTGTTACTTGTATAATAACATGCCCTAATTTCACCTCAAGAAATCATGGAACCTCTTTATTTTTCTTACTGGTCTTTTTCTTTGATCAAATTTATGTATTGGGTGTGTAGAAGTTGTTGATCTAATTTAAAAGGGTCCTTGAGTAGTTGTAACCTGAATATTATGTTGAATGTAATTTTTCAACTAAGTTTGAACTTAAATATTCATTTTATGTGTTTGGTCTATAAATATTGCATTTGGGGCATCATAGACACAACTATTTGAGTTTGTATTAATATAAAAAGTCTTGATTTGTTTTGATCAAATGTTCTAAAATGAATTTTAAATTTCTATTTTATGGGCCATTTCACCTTAGATTCAGGTAGATTATCTAATTATATATAGGTTTTCATGGTCTTTTATCTAGTAATATGATCCATATTTTCCCTTTGTCGAATTAAAGTGACTAAGTTTTCATGGTTTCATTTTAAGTTTTAGTCACTTTCATATTAGTGGGATGGATTTGGATTTAGGTTAGATATAAGACTTTATTTTTTCATAGACTTATTCCCTTTTTATCTTTCCTTTTATTCTACCTTAGTCATTTTTTTCAAGTTTTAAATTTGAAATCTAATGGTTATTTAGTTTTCCCAAAAGCTAATGGTCATTGCCTTCCCCAGAATCCCTAAAAAAAGTGAGGAGATATCAAGTGTCATTCATTCACTCCCTTAAGTTATTTTTAATACTTAATCATTTTTTATAAAGCCTTATGGTCCTCCCAAGTAAGTGGGATGAGGATGTGTGGCACAATCCTGCTTCCTTGGGCCCTTTAGAGATTTTAAGACTACCCTTTGACATCTTGAATAATTGGGATGCTAAAAAAATTCATGATCCTAGTTGCTTGCTTTATTGTGGATTATAGATCTGCAAACCTAAGACTTCCACCTTCCAAATGCATAGGATCATGCCATGTGGCATGATCCCACTTCATTGTGACTCAAGACTCTATGTATATTTCCAACCAAAAACTAATCTTTTGGATGCTTGGGATTATACCTCATGGTGTGATCTTATTTATTCACTTCCCAAGATGGTGTATATGCTTAAAACCATTTTTATCAGGTCCCAAATAAGTGAGATATTGAAAAGTGTAAATATTTCATTACATCAATATTAGACAAGATAATTAGCTCAAGTAGACACTAAATTAGGCCTCAAATGAGTGAATATATGATGTGTGGCATGAATTTCTAACTAGATGACATGTTGGAATCTACATTAGTGTTTCATGAGCCTAAAATTTATGGTAGTGTTTCCCTTCTAGGCTATCAAAATTTGAAAAATGGATTGTGAGTCAAATTGAATTTTTATAGTCATGAATTATTTTATCATCTAGTACAAGGAAGATCATGGAAAAAAATACTAATAAGGATAGATAGTGGGTTAAATTATATGAAGCCATAGAAATTAGGATCAAGAAATATAAGATCATATAAAGACAAAAAATGCTTTAACTAGGCATGATCACTAAATTAAAGCATCTGATCAACTATCAAAAAGAGTATTCGTAGCTGGATGATAAAATTTTATGCAACATTTAATACCATGATAAGTGATCAAAAGGATTGAGATTAACTTGGACCTATGTGATTTTTAATAATATTTTATTCCAATACTATCCTATTACTAATATAAAATGAAAAAGAGTCTATTCAAAAAAGAGGTTATCTTGAAGATGAGCACACATTGAATTTGTGCCTTAGTTGGTACCTAATAGATCATGTTTGTAATCACTTAGTGGGTGGATAATGCATTGAATATTTTCAACCTTCTGGTGGGTGGGTGAGACTATTAAAAATCTATATAAGGCTACTAATAATACTAAATTAAGGGTTGGTTGACTAGTGTTAGATAAGTATAGTAGAGGATTGAGCACTTATTTCTTGTAATTTATTGCTTTCATAGTTTTTTTTTAATGATTAATGTTGTTGTGAATTATTTTATGTATGTCCCCTAATTATGGTGGATTCAAACACTATTTTTCAAGCAAATATATATCAATTGCAAATTTGTGAACATTGATGTTCAATATCTACACATGTATATGGTGATTTTGTCCATATTTATTTATAGCTGAATACCTCAGATGCTTCCATCATTTTTGTTCATAGTTGTGTGCATAATATATAGGCAACATATTTCATGGAGTTCATCTAAGTCAAATGAATTAGAATTATTCTAGCTAAAAAATAGGTTTACATCTTTCTCTTTATTCTCATCTTTTGTTATTTTAATAAATTTATTAGAGTAAGTAGAATATATATGAAGTTGTAATCCATGTTTACAAGCTTTATATTTATTAAAAATCATGACATTATTATTAATGCATTTTTGAATCCATGTATGTAATGAAAAAATATTAAATTAGTTATATCTTCATGATAAAATCAATTTTGTTGATTATCTAAGAATTGATCTCTAAGACCATTCTTATCATTTATCTGAATTTATTCCAAACAAGACCCTTAAAATGAAATAATTTTACATCAACTACTGAGTTACCCTGTAATCCAAGACCTGGTAGTAGTATACTTTGGGGATATTTTATCTCCTTGTAGGAGAGGTTAGGTGTATTTTCACCCTATCTAAGTTAGTGTGCCAAATGACCCATCAATATATTGGGCCTAAACTAGAATTATTGTAGAGATCTATGATTTTTTATTGTTTAAAACTAAGGTTTTATTTTTAATATTTGTGAAATATTTCCCACACTTAGACATTTCAAGTTTCAAATTTAGAAAATATAAATATTATCACTAGGTTAAAAACTTTTGAGGGTGACTTTGAACTGTTATACCTCAGTGAACATAACAAAGCAATATATGATAAAGGTAAACTTAAAACTAGATATAATCATTCAACCAATAGTTATATTAAGGATATAAATTCCTTTGTCAATAATTTTGATACCCTCTAATCCCCACTAATGGTTGTTGCTTGGCTTGGTTGAGGTAACTACCTTCTTAACATTTTAGGGGTTGTTTATGATTTGCCAAAAAAATCTAAATTTTTTTGTCCAAAATATGTGCAAGGTGGGATTTAGATTACTAAAAAACACATTCAAGATTTTAAATATGCCATAATAAGAAATTAAGTTTGAGATCAGGATGTGGCTTGCCATTTGTTCCTTATTCCTTAGATGAGGCTGCCTATGTTGGTAACTTGGCATATCATATGGATCCATCACCTCTTAGAATGATATAGAAAATGTGTTTGTTAATCACTTAAGGTTACCTATTAATCCTGTCATATTGTATCATCATTTTGTTGCTACCCATAGAAAACCAAATGAACCAATGAGTATGTTTAACACCCATTTCATAATTTGTATAAGATATTGAAATATACCTACACTCAAATAGAAGTAGTTGTTATTCAAACTTAATAAAATTAGACCCAATGACATCTATGTTCATTATAAGAACTCAAGTTGTTCTTACATCTTTGTCTTTGGCCTAAAAAGAAGACATCAATATTGAGTAAAAAATGATGCCACAAGGATATGGTGCTAGTCCAATACCATATTAAGGACAACTAGGAACATGTAACCAAATTTCAATGATTAATCAAACACTTATGCATAATACACCAGTGATGAACTAGATTCCAAGAGATATGCATCCAAATCAAAGCATGAATTATAGTAAAATCCCATTAAATAAAATGCCTAGGAATCAAATTATTCATCCAAATTAGATGTTGTCACTACCAGGTAACTAACAACTTCTTATTTTGCCCTATAAAAACCTTGATATTTAACCCAACATGATTGCTCATCCTGGTCCAACCCACAATAAAAAAGTGGTCCTATCATTTTTAAATAATTAAACATCTCTTAATATAGTTTATAATATAATAACACTTCCTATACTTTTATTTTTTAACATTGCATCTCTTGTAGTTGACACTAATAAGTAGAATGGTACATGGAATAATCAGAATACTAAAGAAAATCATGAGTTATAAAACTTGCAGTTGTTGGTTAGATATTGACAAATGATGTAGAAGATTTACAAAGACAGGTACCTCATAATCAAATTACAAATAATTATCTTTAAAATATAAATATAAATTTCTAAAGGACTTATAGCCAATGGAATACCAATCTTAACAATGTGTGTGTACCTACTCTCTTGATAGGGTAAT
This sequence comes from Torreya grandis, assembly GCA_037957365.1. Classification (NCBI taxonomy): domain Eukaryota; kingdom Viridiplantae; phylum Streptophyta; class Pinopsida; order Cupressales; family Taxaceae; genus Torreya; species Torreya grandis. The sequence goes on along the minus strand of JARHVA010000238.1, from coordinate 3,173,240 downwards.
TCAGACCAATAACAATGTTAAAAATTATGTAGATTTAGCTAATTTGGCATTACCTAGATGGTGTAAATTACATAATACAATAAATCATGTTGAAATTAATTGTGTTAATTTTATGTCAGTCTTGAACACATTTCAAAAATAAATAGAAAATTTTGAATTACTCCCTACATAAATTAACTAAGATCAAAATAGAAAAAACCTAAGTACAACCTTAGTTTTAGAAACTTATGAATTCCTAGGTGAGAATGGCAATGAACTAGAAGATAACTTAGATGAAGTTAAAGATTTTAAGAAATTTACAAAAGGAATCAATTACATGTTGAGGAGCAAATTACAAACACCTTTGACAAATTTTACTCCTCCAAACAAAATCCAAGTCCCACCTAATGAAAAATTGAATAAAAATCCATTTCCACCTAAATGGCCTAACACATCTTCACAATTAAATAGAAATGCCACTACCCTACAAGTTGATAAGTCATTAGAACAAAAAAAGTTGGATAAAACATTGTAAATACTTAAATAAAATTAAAGCTAACATATCTAGGTTTGAATTATTACAAATGACTAATTAAAAATAATTGTTGTTAAAAGATTTATCTCCTCCAAAAAGAAAAGAAATCAATAAATTAGTAGATGCACATGTTGTTTACAAAGAAAAGACTGAAACTCTTTTTTTCTTAAATCTTATTTTTGGTAAAAACTTACAATTTTTTTTGGTGGATTCAAGTGTTTTAGGTAATGTGATTTCATTCTTAGTTTTTCAAAAATTATGATTAACTCCTTCCAAGTCAAATAGGAAGGTGGTGCAATTGGGAAAATCATAAGTTAAAGTGGTTGGTGAATTGAACCATATTCACATGTAATTAACTTCATATCTAAGGGTAAAATAGTTCATTGACATTTAGGTAGTTGATATACCTGATGCATATGGTACACTCTTGAGTAGAGACTAGCCAAGGATATTAAACAGATATATGGCAATCAATTTTCCCTGCCAAATTAGATTAATATCAAAAGATAACAAAAATGAAGCATTTGATTATTGAAAATGATAAGACCAATGAGATCCTATATGAAGTATTTGATCTTGGTGTTTACACTGTTGTGAATATAAGTAAATAAATTTTATTCACTGGTTTTTTTTCAACTATTAAGCAACAAATAATAGAATAAGATATCCATGTGTTGGTTCTAATGATAAAATACATATTTTTTTGAGGTAATTATTGAAAACCTGAATGTTAACATTTTTCTCATGCAATAAAAAATAAATGTTCCAATTACTCCACTAATAGATGAGATCAAGGAGTTAGAATAACTTGATGAAGAAGATTCATTCTATGCATCTAAGGTGGTATTATCATCTATTTTTGTCCCTAAATTTGGACATTTGAATCATCTTGATTAATAAGTGAAGTACTATAGTCCCCCATGCCTCTCAACACTGAAGATAATTAAAACTTAGATGATGAGTAGTTCTAAACGAGACAATCCAAGTGAAAATAAAAACTTAAAAAGAATCAAGGTTGGAAATACCTCTACATTGAATAGCTCTACTCATACTTCAACCATTGAAGAGATAACAAAGAGGGAATTTTCAAGGGAAGAACAAGATGTTTATCTTTTTGATGTCAAGAGTATCATTAATGAGACTAACCCAACTACAACATTCATGTCTCAAAGATAATAACAAACACGGGACAATTAATCATGGATCTTAAAGTTTGATGGTTCCAAATCTAAACAAGGTTGTGGTGTAAAATTTAACTCATCAATCCAAAGGGGAATAATTATTTGGCTACATTTAGGTTGTATATTACTTATAAAAATAATTTTATTGAATATGAAGCATTGATTCATGGACTTTAGTTTGATCTCAAAAATAAATTCAAATACCTAAAGGTATTACGCAATTCATAGCTTGTGGTTAAAAAAGTTAGAATCCATTATGCTTGTAAGGACAAAAATTTGTCAAGGTACTACAATATAATATAGGATTTAATAGAGCATTTTGATGCATTTAACATAGAAATAGTACATAATAGGATAAATCACATCGTAGATGCTTTAGTAACAACTACAAGTACTTTAAAATCAATTTCTAATTTTTGCTTGAAGAGGTTTTCAGTAGAACTAATTCTATTCCTTCTATTCTAGATAATTAAAAAAAAATAGGTGTTCAATGATGATCATCATATTATTAGATTTATTACTAACATGGATGTATTTGAATCTCAAATCAATGATGAAGCTAATAGAGAGGATATTGAGATAGATGAAGAAGGCATATTGAACCTAAAAAAAAAAACATATTCAAATATATGGCCTCTTTAGAAAGATTATCTGACAAGGACTATCAATGTGTGAGATAGAAGGCATCTCCTTCCAAAAATATGATGCATGATCCATGTAATATTGTGAAAATGGGTGATTAAATTAAAGTAATCTTAGCCACAAATTGTACTAAAATAGAGAAGAATGAACTTGCATAAGATTTAAAGGACTATAATGACATAGTAGCTTAGAGTTATGAATACTTGAAGGTATTTAACACTTTAATCTTCATTCATACTATTCCTCTCAAGCCAGGAGATAAGACTTTTTGTCAAAGATAGAGACCTATGAATCCTTTGTTAGAACCATTAATCTTCAAGGAAGTACAAAAGTTATTATCAACCAAGATTATTTTTCCTATGATGCACTCTACATGGGTGGTTAACCTTATTCTCATGTGGAAAAAGAGTATAGAGATACATTTGTGTGTTGATTTCAAAAATCTAAATAAATATTTAGAGAAATATGTAGACACTAAAAATCCATACACTATAGCTCTATATGTCACATTAACCTTTAAACTACCCCTTGGCCCCATTTAGGTTAGATTATTTACCAATTCTCCCATTATTATCCTCAGACCACTTCCCAATGACTTAAATGCCAATCATTAGTGGAATTGGATAAAATTAAAAAAATTTGACTATGTCCCCTCGACCATCAGTGGTTATCCCTTGACCATCGATGGTTGACCATCGATCACTGATAGTTACTTAATGCAACCAAAAACTCTGCCTCAAGAGTGCATGATCAAAGGAGTTAATTGTAACTCACTTGTTTATCACTAACTATTTAATTTTAGTCTATTATTCACATGATCAATGTATGTGAGACTATTTGTTAAACTCCTTAATTTCAATGCTCCTTTTCTCTATAATAAGATATCAAGAAGAGGTTGAATAGAGAGGTAAAATTTTGGTGTGGGAGATTTTGACTTCCAAGTAAATCCAAAAGCTTCCCAGCTGAACTAAAACTAGGTAGAGACCAAGGAATCACTTCCACATTCTCAACACCAAGGGTTTGAGTACCATCACTCTGCTTGTTTAGCTCCAGACCCTTAAGAAGATTGATTTAACCTTCAAAATTTTCTAAGCCACCAAGATACACAAATCTAAGTATCTTACACTTTTTCTAAGTTAAATAATTTAGTTTTAATAATTTTAGTGCTTATACCTATTTGCGGCCTCTACCCATACCTTTCCTTGTGTTGGATTTATGTAACTCCAGACACTGCCTCTTCCACCACACCTAAGGACCATCCCTACCCATTCTAAGTATCAAATCCATATTGTGATACATTTGATACCTTAACTTTGACCTTGTAATTGAAAACCAACCTAAAATGACCTATAGGACCCTTATGCAACTTACCCATAGTCCTTTATTTGCCTAAAGCCAATCTTTCAAAAATCCATAGTGATCACTAGCGGTCACACTTGATCGCTAGTGATCATCTATGGACCAACAATGGTTATACCCTTAACCAACCCTCAAAAAATCTACATAAACTCTCTATAACTCTCCCTAAAAGACTTTTTTTCCCAAACCAGATCCAGTAGTAACCACCGATGGTCACGTAACCATTGACGGTTGGTACTAATCGCAAATAATCACACCTAACCACCAATGGTCATTGTGTAACTTCCTTTACCCAAAATATCAAGATGAAAAAACCTATTCACCTTAACTAAAACCCTATTTTCTTGACCTCTATCAATATATAGAGCCAGTAACAACAACCTGAACCATACCTTGATAGTTTAGCATTTCTTTTAATGTTATTTTGTTAAAATGCATTATTTATTGAAAAATATTTATTTCATTTTGATTAAGTACTTTCATTATGTCATGTATTCTTTCTTATCAGCAAATTTATTAGCAATAACTTATCTAAAAGGTGGATTGATAGCCTCCAAAGAAGTCATGTACTTCTTAGATCTGGATTGCTAGGCAATCTACCCACCTACCTAACTAATCAACCATTATGTAGTGTATTTCTTATCTACATGTCATCCTCCCCAAACAAAGAGGAGTATTTACAACCATCTAGATTATGGAGTGTAAACCAAATCTAGGTTCTACTAACCTCACCCTTATTTCAAGTTTTACATCTTTTTAAACAAAAAATAAAGCAAAAATTTAGTGAAACATTTTGGCGCGCCCAGTGGGACCTAGTTACATCTAGGTGATTTTTATTATTATTTTATGCCCATTTAAATGAAATAAACATTTATTTTGGGTATAAAATTAACCTTTCATACATTGTTTGCTTGCATAATTAGCTCACATAGCTTAAATTAACCAAGTAAATTAATCATAGCCTCACTTCTTTACACACACAAGACTAAACCACTTACACCAAATCAAACATCATAACACTTGACATAAAACCTAACTAGGGTTTCATCTCTTAATGGTAACCTTCACCCATTGGCTATTCCACTTGGATGTCATTACCAAGGAAAAAAATCAAAACTCAATTCTTTGATTTAGTATAATATCTAGCATTTGGTATATCTTGGCTAAGCACCTGACACCCTTATCATTGTGGTTTGTGAAGTGAGGGGGTAGACCCCAATATCAAGCAATGTATCATTTCCAATATAGACAATCTTGAGTGCCTAAACTACCTGAAACCACCCATAAATTTATTATCTAGTACCTATTTCATAACTAAAGTTGAGTCACACTTCTAGAAACTTAAGGCATAAGCCACAAGAGAGACAAAAAGAACCTTAGGATTTAACGTGCCTTAGAGTGTGTTTTATATTCTTTGACTCTTTTTATTGTGTTATCCTTAATTTAGTTTTGAGGAATCTAACTCCCTTTGAAAACCTTCTATCATCTTGCCTTCATCCACCTCATCTCCATTGTCTTGTTCAATGGGGAGCCCCCTATATTTTCTCTAGGAGATCCTAACTTTTTTAAACTCCTAGAAGATAACCTTCTTGCCTTAGAGTGGTACCTTGCATTGAGAGCCACTTGTGCTCCCAACTTTCCTATAAATAACCCAACCTTACCTAAAACCAACCCAACCTTACCTATAATCAACCTAACCTCACCTACAACCAACCTAACCTTACCTACAATCAACCCAACCTCACCTGCAACCAACCCAACCTCACCTACAACCAACCTAACCTACCCACAACTAACCTAACCTCACCTATAACCCTCCCAACCTCACCTATAACCAACCCAAACTTGCTTATAACCAAACTAACCTCATCTAAAATCAATCAAATCTCAACTAAAACCAACGAACAACCTCTCAACAACTATTTTATCTCAACTAAAACTAACCAACAACCTTCTAAACCCTATTTGACCATTGTCATAACCCACCTCAACCTCAACTATCTCAACCTCACCAATCTTTGGGTTATCAAACCTAACCACCATATCAACTATCTCAACCTCACCAATCCTTAGACTACCTATCTCAACCATCATATCAATTACCTAAACCCCTTTTGTGATAAGCCTCTTTATCTCAAAACCAATACTTGGTCTATCCTCTTTGTCATCCAATCAACAACTACCCATAAAATTTATCCAATCAACCCACCCTATCAACCTTACCCAACATATCAAACCAGCCCACCTTAATAACCTTACCAACCTTATCAACTCAAATCATTAACTACTAACTAAACCTTTCTAACCCACAAATTTTATTAAACCTACCCAACTTCTCAAGTCAACCCACATTATCAACCTTACCCAAAATTTAAAACTAACCTACCTTATCAACCTTATTAAACTTGTGAAACCAACCAACCTCATCAAATCAAACCATTAACTATCAACACACCTTGTCAACCTTACCCAACATATCAAACCAACCTACCTTAATAACCTTACCAACTTTATCAAATCAAACCAATAAATCTTATCACCCTTACCCAACCTATCAAGCCAACCTAACTTATAGACCTTATCAACCTTACCAAGCCAACCAACCTCATCAACATTACCAAACCACGCAACCTCATCAATATTACCAAACCAACCTACTTTATCAGCCTTACCCACCTTATCAACCTTACCAACCCAACCTACCTATCAAAATTACCCACCTTATCAACCTCCCCAAATCAAACCTTTCAAACCCAACAATGTTATCAAACCTACCTAACCTATCACACCAATCAAATTCATTTAACCAATCAACATCATCAAACCAACCAATTAGATCTTAACCTCAAGAGCCATTGGTGCACCTTCTTCCTAGGTAGTATACCCCACAAGGGGAATCATATGCCTCAATCTTTGACAAAATATTAGAGGCTTCTATCATTAGACTTTCTTAAATCATACCCATCAATCATTTTCTTCCAAAACCAATTTGGTTTATAGAGAATGAGTTTTGTATATATCATCATAAAAATGGACATGTGATAGATAGATGTGGGTCTTTTAAGATGTTCATCAAAAACCCATTAATAAAAAAGAGGTTCCAAAGGATCATCTCTATGATCCCCCAACCTAGCCTTGAATGTCTTTAGGCAATCCATCTTTGAACCTCTTCCTACACCCATTATTGTAGAAACAAATAATTAAAGCCATCAACATAATGAGGCCCATGCATTATATTTGGTCCTTAGTAAACCTATAAATAAGGAAACCATAATCGAAACCTCAACTAATCCACTTGTTGACTAAGTACAACCTTTTCAACTTCCTTTTGAAATCATCACTAAGGATGAATCAACCTTAACCCAACCACTTGTTGAACAAGCAGAACCTTCTCAACTTTCATTCAAAACCATAATTAAGGAAACCAACCTACCTCTTCCACTTCCCCTTTTAGTGGATCAATCTCAAAGCAACCTAACTCTTCCACTTCCCCTTTTTATGGATCAACCTCAAATCAACCTACCACTTTCACTTTATCAAAAGGTGGAATCACCCCCAACAACAATACCTGTTCTACCTACCCCTTTTGTGGAACCAATAAAAGCTACCTCCCCCTTTTCACTTCCTATTTTAGTGAAGAAAACCTCAACCCAACCCAACCTACCTATTATACATACCCTTTTAGTGGAACAAACTCCATGTTTCATGTAAATTTTTTCTTAAGTTATAAAGAAAGAGAGAAAAGAAACTTGATATGGGTATGGTTGAAAAACCTATTTGGTTGTGTGCACATTGAATTAAAAGACTGTGAAGAATTATTCTTTGGCTTGGAAAGATGAACTGTATATAATAAAGCATTCAAATAAATGGTTGATTAGTTAGGTAGGAAGGTGGATTTCCTAGCAAGCTAGATCCAAAAATTACATGACTTTCTTGGACGTTGTCAATCCACCTTTTAAAACAAGTTAATGTTGATAAAATAAGGTTGCATAACATAAATGAAAGTAATCCAAAAAAAATGGTGGGGTCCCTAGCTTGGTTGGCAAAGTATTTCCGTTGCGGCTCTGTTGGTCTCAAGTTCTAGTCTCCCCCCGCCCCATGGTATCGATATTAGGCGTGTCTAGCGAGCGCTACCGATCATGTTAAAAAGTTTACCAGGCTTTTGAAAAAAAAAAAGTAATCCAAAAAAATAAATAAATAATTTTCAAATTAAATTCTTATTTTAACAAGATAACATTAAGGTGAATGCTAAATGATCAAAATATGGTTCAGGTATGGTTAGAAGTCAAGAAAAGAAGGTTTTGGTTGAAGTTGAGGAGTAGTTTCTGCTTGCTAATTTTTAGTGTCAAATTTTACATAGTGAACATCAGTGGTCAGGGTGATTTTTTATGGTCAATATTGAAGGTGAATTAATCATCGATAGTTAGGATGATTATCAATGGTTACTATGGGTTTTTCACAAATTATTGATTCTAGATAGAATAGGTTATAGGGTGGTTATAAATAGGTTATTGATTCTAGATAGAATAGGTTATAGGATGGATAGAGAGAGCCTCAAAGGCATTAATAGTAAAGGTTTGGTACTCAAGTGGTTGAGAATGGTCAAGGGATGGTCAGTAGAGATGGGGTGTTTGGAGTTCCAAAACTGTTAAAACTAAATAACTGAAACTTAAAATAAGAATAATATACTTAGTTTGTGGTTAATAATTAATAGCTTGGAGAAGTTTTGGAGATATCTAAAGATGATTACTGATGAAGAGATACCTTCATAATAAGCTGATGATGATTGATGACTTGCTCCTAATGATCTATGCCCCTCTTTTTTCTACCTCTAATTCTCCTCCTCTCTTCTCTTTATATAGGAAAAGAGGAGAGGCTCAACAAGATGTTAAAAAATAATTTCAAGACTTTCTCTAAAATTAAATTAATCATACATGAATTCATATATGGATATGGATAAACTAATTATAAAAAATCAAGGTAGAGTGATGTGCATGTTAAATGTTCAGGCGGTGCACCCTGACCATCGACAGTTAGGTCCTAAAGGAAAAAGGGGCTAAAGGCTAGGTTGAGCCATTTTGTGAAACTAGCTATGAATGATCTTGGTTAGGAAATATTGGTATAGATTGGTCCCAAGAGGGTCCTAAGTATTCCAAGGGTTTTTTAGACATTTAGAATTGTAGTGTGCATATTTCTAGTGTCTATATTTTATCCATTTTTGTTGTGTGACTTGTGCGAATGAGTTACAAAACAAAAATGGAGTATAGGTCAAAGGTCTAGTTGCCTTGAGAGTAGGAGGAGGTGTTCCCCCTCAAATTAGGAATCTATGAGGTAAAATTGAAATCAGATTAGGGTTTAATAAATGGTATATGGTGTGTCATGAGGTGGTGATATGAGGTTGGGAATTTGAAATGCAAACTTGGGCATAAAATATGACCAAAAAGTATGATAACCAAGATCGTGCAAAGATTAAAATTAATAACATTGGTAAAACTAAGGGTTGATGCTATGAAAGACAAGTGACAAGTGAACCACGTGATTACCTATAGGCATGGTGATTAGGAAAAATCATAAATGTAAATCTCCTAAGTGATTTTTGTGTTTCTAATGGGTATCCAAGGCAAGAAGTGCTCTTAGGGAAAACATAAATGGGTCATGTGCCATAGGTATTTTAGGTGAGAAGTGATCTTGATGAGACACAAATAGGTCAGGTATGTGTGAGGTGGTACAAAAAGGGTCAACATGACGATGTTGTCATTTTAGTCAAAGGACCAAGCAAAAAGTGTCACAAAATTACACACCAGATGGGCCAAAATGGATTAATGGTGAGGTGACAATGTGGTCAAGGTAGGCAAAGAAGGTAACTCCATGGGTGGGTGATGGTCGGTGGAAAAGGATGATCTCCAATGGTTAGTTTAGGTAATGATACAAAAAGGTAAGGTTGGGTTACAGAGAAAGGCAATCTCTAGTTATAAGTTTGTAGAGAAAAGTAATCTCTAATGGTTGGTGATTTTTGAATTGGTTACCCAATCTGGGGTACCAATTAGTTTAGTAAAAATTTGACCCATTTCCTAGTGAAAGAGTGTAAAGTGGGTAGTTAGGGGAATTAATGACTCAAAAGGGGAAGATATACATTTTTACAAGTGGCTATGAAAGTAGAAGGAGGAGGTTAAATATTCTAATTAGCAAAGATCATAATGGCAAGATGGGTGGGCTTATGGACATAAATCCTCCATGCCTTTCTTTGTTGTTAGTTTGATGGCTAAAATAAGGTAACTTGATCACACTATGTCAAGTAAGCTCAAAATCCCTTGATTTGATAGAGGGTAAAGAGGGAGATGGGAGAAAATGTAATCTTCTTGTAAGACTAGCATGCCTCCTTTATAGGTTATTAAAGAGTATTATAAACAAGTCTATGTCATATAAAGTGTAGACTGATTGATGTAGGAAGTCTATTTATTAGAGCTAATTGCATCTTTCCAAGATTATTGATTTTATGAGAGACAATTGTAGATTTCAAAATTCTTTTATTTTTTCTTGTGGGTCTTTTACTTATTTTGATTTTGCTTGGAGGGTTGGGGAAGCTGATCAATGTAGGAAGCTTCCAAGAAATTTTTTGCTTTGATAAATGCTATACTCAACCAACCTTAAAGGGAGTGGTCTAATTTTATGTGCTTAGTTAAAATACTTTTGATATTTATCCTTCAAGGGAGTAGTCCAACTTACGTTTCACAATTTCAAATAAGTTTTCAATAGTTGTCCTTTAAGGGAACAATCTGTGAATGCTAAGAATGATCCATGATTTGTTTTTAAATTTGATATTGATTCTGCATTTTGTTTGATTTTGCTTCACATAAACTTGCTTAAACATGTTCAATGGGTTACCTTTATGAATGCAAAACTAAGAGAACAAGAAGATTCAATAGGTGAAAAGAGGTTTAGGTGACAATGATCACGAGAATCTATCTTGAAGAGGGATAGAAAGTACCATGAGAATCATGCCATGGGTAGAGCCATGGTACCCATAGTCCAAGATTAGGCTATGATTGTGATGGATAATCACATGATTTATTTGTTGGTTGCCCTTAAAAATAGGATGATGAATGTGGTTTGAAAGCAAGGGATAATCTTAAGTTAGACATAAGGTTATGAAGAACTTATTTTAGCAAAAGAAAATGATGTGAAAAAGCATTTAGGGATTTAAGATTTGATATACCCCAGATCCATGCTTGGATAAATGGTTGACATCAATTAGGAGAGTAGATGTCTACCAGTTACTTTTCAACACTTGATGAGACATGAAAAAGATTTGGGTTGATAAAAAAAGGTGAGGTTGGTTAGGTGATAGTTTGGTGGAGAAGGGTAATCTCCAATGGTTTGTTTGGTGGTGGAAAAGGGTAATCTCCAATGGTTGGAGGAAAAGGTGACTCTCAAATAGGTTGGGTGGTATCCAAATGGGTTTCCCCAATTTGGTATACCACTTGGTTCAGGTTGGGTTGATGGAGAAAGATAATCTCCAATAGTTCAGAGTTGGTTGGTTGATAGGTTGAGGCAAAAATGCCAAGGGTTATTGTAGTTAATCTTTAAGGTATGGTTTAGGTTGATAAATGGTCAAATCCATATGGAGGGAAAGTTCCTCCAGTTTTCTCTTTCCATGGATGGTCGAAGATGGTAAAATGATCCCCAAGTGAGGTGTTGTTTAATAAGAGGGTTTAGGAAGGATGAAGATGACTTCATTTTCCTCCCAAGGGTTGTTAGTTAGTAGTTATTATTGGTTAGTAGGTCATTTTTATAGGTAGTGGTTCAATCGAGATCGTCGTTATGATGTTATGATGAGGAAAACATTATTGGGTCAGATGTGGATAGGTTTGAGGTCCAAAAATGATGTTGGGAACATTAGCCTGAAATAGAGGTGGGGTGGACAAGAGTGTTGAATTGTCCCAATGAGAGATCTTAGGTGAGGTGTGGATAGCTTGGATAAAATGGTAGCAGAGATTCAATAAATCTCAAATAGAGGGTTGATGTTAATTTATGTTGATAGATAAATTACTTATGGTTGGATTAAAAGTTGGGTTGATCATGGTTGATTGATTTGGTTTATAGGTTGGTTTTATTGGTTAAGGGAGTTAGGATGGGTGGTTGATCTAGATTTCTGGTTAGGTTTGTTTATTTTTTTGGTTTGTTTGGTAAGGTAAGGTGACAAATATTTGACCTTGTCCAAAAGAGAATTGAACCAAAGACAATGTCATTAGGCAGATGAAAACTAGCAAATTATAAAGGAATTGAATGGGTTTGATTTTAAATGAGGTTGGGTTGAATTTAGTTATAGGTGATGGTTTTTGAGCTTGGGTTGGATCCATTAAAATGGAAAGTGGAATAGGTGGGTTGGTTTCCTTAATGATGTTTTTAAAAGAAAGTTGAGAAGGCTCTTTTTGGTCAACAAATAGGTGGTTTAATTTTGATTCTTCCTTAGTGATGATTTCAAAAGAAAGTTGAAAAGAGTGCACTTGGTTAATAAGTGGATTGATTGGGGTTTTGATTATGGTTACCCTAGTTATAGATGTGCTAAGGACCAAATCTAATGAAGGGACCTTATTATGTTGAGGAATTTGGTCATGGGCTTGCATACTAATAGGTGTAAAAAGAGGCTTAAAGATTGATTACTTGAAGACATTTAAGGCTAGGTTGGGGGAAACATGAAGAATATTATTTAGAACCTCCTTTTGATTGATAAGGTTTTATATGATCATCTTAAAAGACCCGCATCTATCTACCACATGTCTATTTGTATGATGATACGTACAAAACTCATTCTCTATGAACCAAATGGGTTTTTGAAGAGAAACATTGATGGGTTTGATTTGATGGAGTCTAATGATAGAAGTCCTTAAAATTTTGTCAAATATCAAGGCATATGATTCCCCCAGTGAGGTATACTACCTATGAAGAGGGTGCACCAATGGCTCTTGAGTTGACGATCTAGTTGGTTGGTTTGGTAAAGTTGGTTGGTCAAATAAGTTTGGTTGATTTGATAAGTTTGAGTGATTTGATGGGTTGGGTATGATTGATAAGGTTGGTAGGTTGGAAAAATTTGGTCGATAGTTATTGGTTTGAATTGGTGAGGTTGGTTGGTTTAATAAGATTGGTGGGTTTTAAAAGTTTGGTTGGTTGGATAAGGTAGATAAGGTAGGTTTTTTAAGAGATTGGATAAGGTTGATGTATTTGATAGATTTGACATGGTTGATATGGTTGGTAGGTTTGATATGGTTGGGTGGTTTAAGAAGCTTGGATGGTTTAATATGGTAGGTTGATAGTTATTATTTAGATTTGATGGGTTTGATAAGGTAGGTTGATAGTGGTTGGTTTGATAGTTGTTGGGTTGATAGTTTTGGGTGGTATGACTAGGGGAATAGACCAAGTCTTAGTTTTCAAATAAATAAGGTTACCACAAAGGTGGTATAAGTGATTGATATGATGGATGAGATAGGTAATCAAAAGTTTGATATGGTTGAGGTAATTGATATGATGGTTGGGATAGGTAACCCAAAGATTGGTGAGGTTGAGATAACTGAGGTAGGTTATGACAAGGAACAAATAAGGGTTGAAATTTTGTTGGTTGGTTGAGGTGATGATCAAATGGTTGTTTAAAGGTTTTTAATTAGTTATAGTTGGGGTTAAATCGATTGCATGCAAGGTTGGGTTGGTTGTAAGTGAGGTTGGGTCGATTGTAGGTGAGGTTAGGGTGATTGTAGGTGAGGTTGTGTTGCTTATAGCCATGGTTGGGTTGAATATAGGTAAGGTTGGGTTGGTTGTAGGTAGGCTTGGGGGTATAAGTGGCTCTTGGTACATTGTAATGTTCTAAGGCAATAAGGTTGTCTTCTATGAGTCTAACAAAGTTAGGATCTCTTAGAGAGAATATAAATGGGCTCTCCATTAAACAAGGATATAAAGCTGAGGTAAGTGAAAGTAAGATGGTAGAATGTTACCAAAAATATTTAGAATCCTCAAAACTCAAAAAAAAAAATCAATAAAATGATCAAATAAATCTAAACACACACTATAAAATATGTTAAGCCTAGAGGTTAGTTTTAATCTTGCTTTTGGCGTATGCCTTAGTTTATAAGAATGTGTGATAGAAGTTGGCTTGTAGGTCAGGTACTATAGAAGAAATCTATGGTTGGTTTCAAGTTTTTTGGGTACTCAAAATAATTTTTATTGGAATTAATATGTGGCTTGGTAATGGGGAATACCCCCTCACTTCACGGTCTCATAGTGGTAAGAGTGTCGAGATCTTAGCCAATATATATTAATATCTAAAGTTTATACTCAACCAGAGAGTTGAGTTGGTTCTCCCCTTAGTAATGACCTCCAAGTAGGATCATCAGGAAAGGGTAAGGTGATCACTAGGTGATGAAATCCCAATTGGGCCTTGTCTAAAATTATTTTGATCTTTGACTGATTAAAGTGGTTTGGCTAGTGTGTGCAACAAAAGTGGTACTATGCTAATATTATTGTGCTTTAATTCAAAGTGAACTAATATTAAAAATAAGCAATGGGTGTAGTTGATTTTAATCCTAAAATAAATTTTGGTTTCAATTATGAGCACAGATAGAGAGAAGAGCATACAAATTCAAATAAAAACATGAATGAAAACACTTATGTCCCATTGGGCATGCCAAAATGTTTCATGTAAACTTTTGCTTAAGTTCTAAAGAAAGAGAGAAAATAAAATCGATATGGGTATGGTTGAAAAACTTATTTGGTTATGTACGTGTTGAATTAGAAGATTGTAAAAAACTCATCTTTGGCTTGGGAGGATGACCTACATATAAGAAAGCACTCAAATAAATGGTTGATTAGTTAGGTAGGAAGGTGGATTGCCTAGCAAGCTAGATCCAAGAAGTACATGACTTCTTTAGAGGCTATCAATCCACCTCTTAAAACAAGTTAATGATGATAAAATAAGGTTACATAACATAAATGAAAGTACTCCAGTAAAGGAAATAAATAATTTTAAAAGAAATGCTTATTTTAACAAGATAACATTAAGGTGAATGATAAACTATCAAAATATGGTTCAGGTATAGTCATAAGTCAAGAAAATAGGGTTTTGGTTGAGGTTGTGGAGTGGTTTCTACTTGTTGATTTTTAGTGTTTGATTTTACATAGTGACCATCAACGGTCAAGGTGATCATCGATGGTTAGGATTGAAGGTGAAGGTGACCATTGACGGTCAAGATGACCGTCAATAATTACTATCAGTTTTTCACAACTTATTGATTCTTAAAAAAATAGGTTATGGGTTGGTTATAGAAAGGTTATGTAGGTTTTTTTAGGTTGGTTAATGGTTAGGAGGAATAGAGAGAGCCTCAAAAGCATCAAGAGTAAAGTTTTGGTACTCAGATGGTTGAGAATGGTCAAGGGATGCTCGATAGAGATGGGGTGTTTGGAGTTGCAAAACTATTAAAACTATATAACTAAAA
The DNA here is from genome assembly GCA_037957365.1 of Torreya grandis. Lineage (NCBI taxonomy): Eukaryota > Viridiplantae > Streptophyta > Pinopsida > Cupressales > Taxaceae > Torreya > Torreya grandis. The sequence goes on along the minus strand of JARHVA010000238.1, from coordinate 3,158,061 downwards.
CTTAAAACAAGAACAATATACTTAGATTGTGGTTGATAATTGATTGCTTAGAAAAGTTTTGAATCTAACTAAAGATGATTACTGATAAAGAGATACCTGCATAATAAGTTGATGATGATTGATGACTTGCTCTTGATGATTTGTGCCCCTCTTTTCTCTCCCTGTAGTTCTCACCCTCTCTTCTCTTTATGTAGGAAAAAAGGAGAGGCTCAATAAGATGTTAAATAAGTTCAAGAGCTACTCGAAAATTAACTTGATCATGCATGAATTCATATATGGATATGGATAAATTAATTATAAAAAAACAAGGTAGAGTGATGTGCATGTTGAATGTTCAGGTGGTGCACCCTGATCGTCAATGGTTACCCTGACTGTCGATGGTTAGGTCCCAAAGGAAAAAAGGGGTTGAAGGCTAGGTTGAGCCATTTTGTGAAATTGACTATGGATGAGCTTGGTTAGGTAATATTGGTGTAGATTGGTCCCAAGAGGGTCTTAGGCAGTCTAGGGATTTTTTAGACATTTAGAATCATAGTGTGCATATTTTTAGTGTCTACACTCCATTTCAAACTACCTCAACTAAATCCAACCCAACCTCAACTAAGTCCCACCCAACCTCAATAAAATCCAACCTAACCTCAACTAAAGCCAACCCAAACTCAAGCACAACTAAGTCAATCTAATTCCTCTATAACCTACTCATTTTCATCTACTTAATGACATTATATTTGATTTGATTCCCTTTTGAATAGGGTAAAATATTTTTCATCTTACCTCCCCAATCAAACCAATCAAACAAACAAACCAAACCAATAAACCAAATTAACCATCCAAACTACCCCCTCAGACCTTAGACCTTTTTTACCTTTCAAATCTTGACCATCACCAATCTTTGATGAACCATCATCGAAAAACTAATAACCATCAAAATTCACTGTCATAACTAGAAACTTACCCAAAACCTTGCCTTTTCACTACATAACCAATGCCTATTAAACCATAACCAAACAACATTGTCGCTAACCAAAGTCTAAACAACTATCAGCTAACCAACCTAGTCTTTTTGCCTTTGTCAATCCAACATCCTTTTCCATGTCTAATAAAGTATTGGAATGTAAATGGGGGGCCTCTTCTCTCTTTATTGACTCAAACCATTTACATGTAAGTGTGGATCTAGGGAATATCAAAACCTGAATCCCTCAATGCTTTGCATTTTTGCCTCCACTCTTTTGTTAAACAAAGTTCTTAGTCATCTTGTGTCTAACTTAGGCTCATCCCTTGTTTTAAATCACCTTCATCTTCTTATTTTAAGGAAAACCAATTAAAACAAGATCATGTGATTATCCATCACAACCTTATCCTAATCCTAAACATGGGTACCATGGATCTACCCATGGCATGATCCTCATGGGTACTTTCTGCCCCTTTATAAGGTAGATCCCCATGGTCATTGTCACTTAAACCTCTTCTACCCATCATTAACCTTTTTGTGTTATTGTTTTGCTTCCATAAAGGAAATCCTTAAGCCTATATAAACTTTTTCATGTCTAAATAAACTGACATTAAATTTGGGATACCAAAATATGGTCAAAACTCTCTAGCATGCAGACTGTTCCCTTAAAGGATAGCTACCCAAAACTAAAATTGCTAAAAAGGTAGACTGATCCATTGAATGACAACTATCAAATATAAAAAAATCTAAACTTAGATCACTCCCTTAAAAGATGGATAAACCAAACATTTGTCAAGTAAGAAATCACTTCGACGATTCCCGTATCGATCAACTTCCCAAACCCATCAAATAAAAGCATCAAAAGGCCCAAAGTCAAATGTCAAAATTCAAAATAAAACAATCCCAAGAAAGCTTCAATCCACTTTTCACACACCATTCATAGAATTCCTACATCAATCAGTCTACACCAAAAATTAGAGCATGGACTTCTCGATAATGGTTCTTAGGTCACCTACAATAGGGGCAATATGTTCCCATAATAAGGTTACACTATCTATCCCTTCACCTTTTGCCACTCATCCACATCCCTTTTTACCTTTCAAATCAAGGTATTTTAAGCTTACTAGACACTATGTGATCAAGCTACCTTTTTTAGCAAATGAACTAACTATAATGCAAAGCATCATAGGGGTTTATGTTCATAAACCTAGACATCTTGCCATTTTGGTCTTTGCCAACTGGAGTATTTAATTTTTTTATACTTTCATGACCAACTATTAAGGCGTATGTCTTCCCCTTTTGAGTCATTGAACTCCAAATACCAAATTTTCACCTTTTACAAAAAAATGGGTCCCTTTTTACCAAACTAAGTGGTACATAAAATTGGGTAACTAATTTGTGCACCACCCAACTAGACTTTTGTAAACTAAACACCTTACCTCAGATTTAACCTATTAGAGAGCACATTATTCTCCACAACCATACCACCTATTGGAAAGCACCTTACTCTTTACCAACTAACCAATTAACCTCAACTTGGTCATTTTAGCCCACTTTTCACACTTTTTGTGACCAAACGTTGCCTTGGTCATTTTAACTGCATCGATTACCTTATCATATTTAACAATTTTTACACTACCTTTTGTGCACCAACCATTTAGGTACCTCATAGCATGAAATTTTTTAGTCATAACACTTGAAACCATTTTGTCTTCTCAGGATTATATCCTACTTTTGGATACCTGTAAATACATAAACCTTACCTAGGAGACTTGAGTTTATAGGTGTAACACATATCAACTATGCCTAATATTGTGTCTTGGTTATCCTATCACTTATCCTTATAATACCAACCTTATTTTACAAAATACCTCAACTATGGAAACTTCATATATGCACGATCTATGATATCACACTTAATCACATTTTATGCACCTATTCACACTTTAATGCCCAACCAACCTTGTCACCCACCTATCCAACTTATCAAACCTATGACCTATTCCATTTTCTTTGGATCACCCAATTTTTGGACCCTTAATAATATGAAAACCTTTTTCATGATGACTTGAGTTTATAAGTGCACCTATATCTACTATGCTTAAATGTGAGGGCTTGGTTCACTTGTCACTTGTCCTCCTTGCAATGACTTATTTTACCAATTCATCCATCTTCCCCATTTTTATCGCCTACTTATCAACTTTTAAAAATTGTATTTGACTCTATTTCACCTCATCAATTCTTAGTTTGAGGGATAACACCTCTTCCCTTACTTGGGTCATCCAACCTTCTACCAACCTTCCATTTTTGTTTTTCAGCTTACTGATATAAACTACATAACAAAAAGGGGGAAACTATAGACACTATAAATCCATAAACTATGGCTCTAGATATCACATTAACCTTTAAACCACCTCTTGGCCCCCTTTGGGTTAGATTATTTACCAATTCTCCCATTATTACCCTTAGACCACTTCCCGAATACTTAATCGCTAGTCATTAGTAGAATTGGCTAAATTTAGCCAATTTTAACTATGTCCCCTCAATCATTGATGGTCAGCCCTTGACCACCGATGGTTGACCATTGACCACCAATGGTTACTTAATGCAACCAAAAACTCTACATCAGGAGCGCATGATCGACGGAGTTGACTATAACTCACTCATTGATCACTAGCTATTTAATTTTAGTCTTTGTTCACATGATCAATGCATATTAGACTATTTATTAAACTCCTTAATTTTAATGCTATTTTTCTATATATTAAGATATCAAGAGGAGGTTAAATAAAGACTAAAAATTTTGGTGCAGTAGATTCTAACTCCCAATTGAATCCAAAAGCTTCCCAGCCAAACCAAAACTAGACAAATACTAAGGAGGCACTTCCACATTCTCAACACTAAGGATTTGAGTATTGTTAATCTACTCATTTAGCTTCAAACTCTTAAGAAACTCAATTTCACCTCAAAAATTCTATTGGCCACCAAGATACATAAAGCTAAGTATCTTACACTTTTTCTAATTTAAGTAATTTAGTTTCAATAATTTTAGTGCTTGTACCTATTTCTAGCCTTTGCCCATACATTTCCTTGTGTTGGAGTTCTATAAATTTAGACACTGCCTCTTTCACCTCACCTACTGACCATCCCTAACCATTCTAAGTATTAAATCCCTATTGTGATACCTTTGAGACCTTACCTTTACCCTCACCACTGAAAACCAACCTCAAGAAACCTATAAGACCCTTTTAAAACTTACCCACGGTCATTTCTTCACCTAAATCTAATCTATAAAAAATCTATAGAACCACTAGTGGTCACACTCAACTGCCAATGTTCATCTATTGATCGATGATGGTCATACCCTTAACCAACCCTCAAAAAATATATAGAACCTCTCTACAACTCTCCCCAATAGACTTATTTTCCCAAACTAGATCCAATAGTAACCACCAATGGTCACCTAACCACCGATAGTTGGTCTTAACCATTGAAGATCACACCTAATCATTGATGATTACTAGGTAACTTAATTCACCCAAAAAAACAAGATAAAACACCTATTCACCTCAACTAAAACCCTATTTTATTGACCTTTATCAATACACAGAGCCAACAGTAACAACCTGAACCATACCTTGATAGTTTAGCATTTATTTTAATTTTATTTTGTTAAAATGCATTATTTCTTGAAAAGTATTTATTTAAATTTGATTAAGTACTTTCATTATGTCATGAAGTCTTTCTTATCAGCAATTTTTTTTACATTAACTTGTCTAAAAGGTGGATTGAAAACCTCCAAGGAGGTTGTGTACTTCTTGGATCTAGCTTGCTTGGAAATACACCCACCTACCTAACTAATCAACAATTTTCTAGTGTCTTTCTTATCTATAGGTCATTCTCCCTAGATAAAGAGGAGTATCTACAATTGTCTGGATCATGGAGTATAAACTAAAACTAGGTTCTACTAACCATACCCTTATTTCAAGTTTTACAAGTGGCTCTTGATGCAAGGTACTTCTCTAAGGCAAGAGGGTTGTCTTCTAAGAGTTTAACAAAGTTAGTATCTCCTGGAGAAAATATAGGGGGATCCTTATTGAAAAAGCCAATGGAGGTGAGGTGGATTAAGGCAAGATGATGTAAGGTTTCCAAGGTGATTTAGATTCCTCACAACTCAAAAAAAAAAGAATACAAGAAAAAGAGTCAAAGAAGATAAAACACACTCTAAGGCACATTAAATCCTAAGGTTCTTTTTGTCTCACTTGTGGCTTATGCCTTAAGTTAGAATTGTGACTCAAATTTGGTTTTTGAAAAGGGTACTAAGTAGGCAATCTAAGGATGGTTTCAGGTAGTTTAGGATCTCAAAGGGGTCTGTATTGGAAATTAGTGTGCAACGTGATATTAGGGCCCACCCCCTCACTTCACACACTGTAATAATAAGGGTGTTAAGTACTTAGCCAAGATATATCGAATGTCAAAGATTATACTCTATCAAAGAACTAAGTTTTAGTTTATCCCCTTCATAATAACATCTAAGTGGGATAGCCAATGGGTTAAGGTTTAGCTCTAGGAGATGAAACACTAGTCAGGCCTTATGCTAAGTGTTTTGATGTTTGATTTGGTGTAAGTGGTTTGGTCTTATGTGTGAAAAGAAGTGAGGCTATGGTTAATTTACTTGATTAATTAAGCTATGTGAGCTAATTATACAAGAAAATAATGTATGAAAGGTTAATTTTAAGCTCAAAATAAATTTTGATTTCATTTAAATGAGCATAAAACAAGAAGAAAAATGCCTAGATGCAACTAGGTCCCATTGGGCATGCTAAAAAATTTTTAGTAAAATTTTGCTTTTATTTCTATTTAGAAAGATGTAAAACTTGAAAGAAGGTTGAGGTTAGTAGAATTTGGATATGGTTTGCACTTCATGATCCAAATGGTTGTAGATACTCCTCTTTGTTTGGGAGTCAAAATCTCTTGCACCAAAATATTTTTCTCCCTTCTCCATTCAACCTCCTCTTCATCTGTTAATATAAAGTAAAGGGGCATTGAAATGAAAGGGTTTAAAAAATTGCTTAGCTAATAGTCTAATATGCATTGATCATGTGAACAATAGAATAAAATTAAATAGATAGTGATCAATGATTGAGTTATAGTTAATTCCTTTGATCACGTATTCTTGAGGTAGAGTTCTTGGTTGTGCTAAGTAACCATCGATGGCCAGGGCTGACCACCGGTGATCAAGGGGACATATTCAAAATTGTCTAAATTTAGACAACTTCACTAATGATTGGTGGTTAATTCCCTAGAAAATGGTCTGAGGTTAATAATAGGAGCATGGGGATGCATGAAGGGTGTGTTAAAGGGGTAATATAATCAAAGAGGGTCCAAAGGGTGGTTTAAAGGGTAATGCGACATCTAGAGTCATAGTGTACAATTTTATAGTGTCTACATTTTGAAGAAATATTTCACTAAAATTTTTCTTTTATTTATATTTAAAAATATGTAAAACTTTAAAAAAGGGTGAGGTTAGTAGAAACTAGATGTGGTTTGTGCTCCATGAGCTAGACGGTTGTAGATACTCCTCTTTATCTAGGAATCAAAATCTCTTACACCAAAATTCCTTTTCTCCCTTCTCCATTAAACCTCCTCTTCATCTCTTAATATAGGGTAAAGGAGCATTGAAATGAAAAGGTTTAACAAATAGTTTAACAAACTATTTAACCAATAGTCTAACATGTATTGATCATGTGAATAATAGACTAAAATTAAATAGCTAGTGATCAATGAGTGAGTTATATTTAACTCTTTTGATCACACACTCCTAATGTAGAGTTTTTGGTTGCATTAAGTAACCACAATGGTCAGGATCAACCATTAGCAGTCGAGGTCTGACCACTGATAGTCGAAGGGATAGTCAAAATTGGCTAAATTTAGCCAATTCCACTAATGACTTGTGGTTAATTCCATAGAAAATAGTCTAAGGTTAACAATGAGAGCAGGGGGACATGTGAAATCATGTGTTAAAGGGGTAATATAATAAAAATGGGCCAAGGGGTGGTTTAAAATGTAATACAACATCTAGAGCCATAGTATACAGTTTTTTAGTGTCTACATTTTGCCCCTTTTTATTATGTAGTTTGTATCAACAAGATACAAAACCAAAATGGAAAGTTGGTAGAAGGTTGGATGCCCCAAGTATGGGAGGAGGTGTTCCCCTTCAAACTAGGAATCAATGAGGTGAAATGGATTTGGGTGCAAGTTTGGCAAATGTATAGGTGGATGATAAAAATGGGTAAGATAGATGAATTAGAAAAATAGGTCACTACAAGGAGGAGAAGTGACAAGCGAACCAAGCCACTACATTAGGCGTAGCAGATATGGTTTCAATTATAAACTCAAGTCGACATGTAAAAGGTTTCCATGTTATCAGGATTCCAAAAATTGGATGAGCCTAAGAAAATGGAATAAGTCACAGGTTTGATAAGTTGGATAGGTGGATGACAAGGTTGGTTTGGTTGGTTGGGAATTTAAGCATGAACAGGTGCATAAAATATGACTAAGTGTGATATCATAGGTTTCACATAGACTAAGTTGTCATATTTGAGGTATTTGGTATAATAAGGTTGGTATTAGAGGGATAAGTGATAGGGTAACCATGCCATACTATTAGGCATAGTTGATATGGGATACTCCTATAAACTCATGTCTGCTAGGGAAGGTCAATGTATTCATGGGTATTATTGATGCTTATAATTGTGCCGTTTCCAACACCAACAATGGGAAGTTTCAAGAATGTGGGACTTGTGACCTGAAACAACCTCCAGATTTTAAAGAAGTTGGCTCTTCTTTATCTCAAAAGTATTTTAGGGAAAAAGGATAGGAATTAAATAGAAACACAAATGCAATGAAAGAAAATCTAACTATGGAGATGCACCTAAATTTAATTCGACCCTTAATTCTTGAAGCAAAGTGAATCTATCTTTAGGATTCAATTGCATTAAAGAGCAAACAAGGAATGATCAATGTAAAAGATGAAAATAGATAGAATCAAAGGCTCACAACTTAGATGATTTTGCAATGACACAGAAAATATCAATAAAGGCATAGAATTCAATATTCTCATTAATTTTTAGTTACATAAAAGGCATAAAAACATGCATAGTTATACAAAATTTCTAACTCAAGAAAATAAAACAAAGGCAAATGATATTACTAGCCACAGCTAAAAAGTCTAAAACTTTTGATAACAATTTCTCACAGAAAATTCTCTCTATCTTCTGATGATGATTCTAGTTCTGATCCTTGCACTCATATTTATAGCATCAGACTAGCTCTAGATTGCCCACACATTCCCAATCCAATGGTCTAACTAAACTCTAATTGAACTGGAAGTGTCTAACACAGGATATTTCTTGGATCTAAAACATTCCGTCTTCCTGCAAGTTCATTAATTGAAATAGATACACAGGATGCTTCCCACTGTGAAACAAGCCAGGACACTTGGCAACTTCACTTACTCTACTTGAAAACCTTCTTATTATTTATGAGACATTGGAAAATAACACTTGGCATGTTTTGCAACACTTACAAAAGACACACGGCACTTTTTGTGTAACTTATATTCTTTACTGTGTCTTTGCTCAGGAGTGTTCCGTCTTTGACATCTGTCACAGTCTGCTTCTTTGAAACTTTAACAATTTATAGAGAATGGGACCCAAAACACTTCTCACCTGAGAAAATTCAAAAAGGGAATAGGGACAGGTGACACTTTTCGCACATCTTTAACAAGGGACATGTGGCAGTCTCTGCTTTCTTTAGCTACCTTTTGAGAAACCTGCAGAAGGTGACATGTGTCAATCTCTACATCGCTTTAGCTATACTATAGAAACACTTGGGCCTCATTTTAGATTTACATGGAAGATGACACTTGGTGGCTTCCACTTGCCTCAAAAACAAAACCTGGGGCCCACCATAGTCTTTAATTAATCAACGAAACAAAATGAAGAAACTACGGATGCTAACACTTGGTGGCTTTCACTGCTTTTAGCTATGGGCACATGGTAGCTTCCATTGCTTTTAGAAAAACATTTTGAAACCTTTAGCATTTGCCACTTGGCACCTTTTGCTTGACCCTGAGAGAATTTTATTGAAATAATCTTTTGAAACACATAAGAAACATGAAACATAGATGCTGACACTTGTCGCACTCCACTGCATTACTATGAAACACATGGCACATTCTAAGTAACTTAGATAAATTATAAAATGTGTCTCAGCCGATGACACTTGGCAGCTTCCACGCAACTTTGATACTTAGACAAAAAATGAAACTCACACCCGCACTCTGTGTCAAAACTTTGCTGCCTCAAAACTGAAACACACAGGGATACAACTTGGAGTGCACAACTAAAACTTAGAAATAACATGTAGAGTATTTTTTACTCTACAGTTCTTGGTGACCCTGAGGACTTTTGAGCCTACTCAAAAAGAAGAATCCATAATATCCTACATGATCAAATGTGACAAAAAATCACAACTTCAGTAAGGTTGTCTGATAAGCAGACCACTCATCATCAGATAATCCCTACTTATTTTGTAATTTGTGGAAGGCTAAATCAAGATTGATGATATCCTTGTGTGAAATTTTTTGCAAAATATGAACTATAGCCTTCAATTTAAATTCAATCTAGGAAATGGGAATCAAAATAGCTTCTACTTCAAGCACTGATGAATCATCTCTTAAACCCTGAAAGACTGCCTAATCATTTTGTCTGGCTAACAACAAAGGTTTAATCTCATCAATCATCAACATAGTGTTGCTATCAGGAAAAGGGGAGGGAAGACCCAATTGCACTAGATCTTCAATGTGTTGTTTCATTTCTTTGATTCCTTCTTTCACCACATCTATAAGCTCTTCACATTTAACTGCTATGGAGTTACAACTAAGAACTTTATTCACTCTTTTAGTAGCGCTCATTCTGTCACTAATCCCTGCTACTGATAACGTTCCATCAATTACATCATATAGCTTTTGTAGTAGCATTTGAGAGTCAAACACTCTCAAAGAAATAGTGGATAGAGTGGCTTTAACTAAAGTCTCCACCTTTTCGCACAATTTTTGTGCATTTAGCAGAAAGGTTAAAGAGGGTCTAAGCTGAGTAATCTCTTCAGAGATTATGTTCCATATTGATACATAAATCTCCTTAACCAGATTCAAAACCCCTACATTCTTTGGCCTAGTATCCAACTCAAGTGTCAATTGTTCTATCATTTGTCACTCGGCTTGAAGTTGGACCTGTATAGTAGTGGTATTGTTCTGCTCATTCAACAGCTTTTGTTGAAGTTGAGCGACCTATTACAGGGTTTCTTCACATTTTTCTTGTAATGTTGCCTTTTCCTGCCTTAAGGCTGTCACTGCATCTTTCACCTTCATCAACCCTTCTTTCGAAGAATCATTTTGGGCCTGAATAGCCTGGTGAGTCTGAAAAGAAACAGTATCTTGCAACTATTTTTTGAGACTCTCTATTTCATTATTCTTGATATTGATTTATGTTGTCAAACTGCTATAGTTTGTCTTCTCTTGGGCTAGATCAGCCTCCATCTTCTGTAGCTTCTTTGATATTTTCAAATAATCATTAGCTACTGAAAAAGTGGATTCATTTAGTAGCTCAACCCTATCTTGTGGTCTGAAAAGTGACATATATATTGCCACTGCATTCATTATATAATCTTTGGGTTGCATCTGCTCATTTGGCTTGACTTTATTAGGTGACAAATGGATCACTATTAGTTGCTGCTGGATTGGGTCAAATTGTGACCTCATATGTGGTGTAGCCAAGGCTTTATTATCTTTGATCCTCTTTTTCTCCATTCAGGCTTCCCTTGCCTTCTTAGCAACATCTGCTTGAGTTTGGAAGGTAAAAAGAAAGGCAATGTGTCCACCTGCAAAAGGATAACCTTGTAGCAAGCCATATGGAATAGACAAATGTTGGCTAGGGGAAATTTGAGGGGGTACCTTCTTTGGGATAAAGGGAGAAAATGTGGCAATGATATAGCCTAATTATGAATAGGTGGGGCAAAATGAGAAATGGGTACAACAGAGGTGGCAGGGGATATTAATTGGCCAGATGGAATTGTCACCCCAATAGAAGAAGAGAGAGATTGAGAAGAAGAAGAAGAAACAACACTTACCTGAGGAGCAATTGAAGTACTCTATGGTTGGTGTTATGAGGGTTCTGCCCCCTCCTCTGAATCAAGCTGAAACCTCAGCCTCTTATGTTTCCTTGGCATTTCTTCTTCTGGCTGTGTTTCTTTCTCTTCAACATTTATCACTACTGTTAGTGGTGAATGTATAGAACTGGGAACCTCAAAAGCTAATACTGATGGAGAATCCTTTGGTGGTGAATATACCACACTCTTTTGCTTTTCAATGGCACTGAGAGATTGGGGCCAAATAGTTACAGTGACTATGGATGAGGTTTAACCTAGGGTCTGTAATGTATGACTAGATTCTGCTCTAGCTTCTGACTCTCCATCTTGTGTCTACAAATTGCTAATATCAGGGCTAGAGATAGGAGACAAATGACATTCATCCTAGAGTTCTTCCCATTTCTAATCTGATTCCACAATACCAAAAGAGTGAGTAGTATCACAAATCTCTTGCCTATATTTCCAATAGGCTTCTATTTTCTCAGGGTTCCAATCTTTGTTCTTTAATGCTCTTCTTAAACCAGAAGTCATTCTGATTTTAGGATCAAAATCCCTTTGCTTAACATAAAAATTTTCCCATGGCTTGTCCTCTTGAAGGGGCAAATCTGTCAATTCTACATATAAATCAAGAATATCTTCTTGAGGGTTTCTCCTATTTTCCCAAAAAGGATGGCTCTCATGCACAACTCTAGCGACAACCTTGTTATTCTTGACATATGAAGTTATGAAACTATTTGGGTCATATCCCCATTTATCTTCAATTAAAAAGAAACCCAGGAAAGCTAGCTTTCTCAGCAACACGAACTTAGCATCTCTGGCCTCTAGGGCCATGTTGTTTGTCACCCATGGAACATCATACATTTTCTTCTTTTTCTTCCCAATGCCATATTCATTATCTACCACAGACACTTGTCTGGTGACCTCTAAGAATGCTAACCTAAGGGTCAAAATCTTAGGTAGCAACACTGGTTCTCCACTAAAACCATGGACTCTAATAATAGTATGATGGGATCCAAAAAAGTAATCACAAGGAATAGTGCAATTGGTCATAATGCCTGAGACACTTGGAGTCAATCTATTTACAACTAGCTCTGAGCTTAGATGACAAAAAGTACGGGCAATAAAAAGTTCCCAAAATTTGTATGGGTCACTGGTTTTGGACAAGATATGTGTCCATGCAAACACAGGAATGGTCCTATGTAGACCAAGGCTTGGGTCATACATATTTAGATGCATGTGTTGGGAAAAGATGATGGAGTTTTGATACAACATAAGGTGAAATAGATAAGAAGAATACCTGAAAATCCATTTAGATTTGAATTGGGTGAGTTGTTCAACCATTGAATATGCAATTTATTCAGAGAAATCCAACCAATATTCCTGAGTCTTATCAATAGTTTTCAATTTGAAGAGAATGGCCATTTGTTCTTCATAGATAGTTATATCATCTTTCATTCTAAAAATGAATGCCATCATAAAAAGTGCCTCTTGGCTGGCCTACGCAAATTGAGCTCTTGCTATTGGCAGTGTTGGCATAGTGGTATCGTCATCCCCTAATTGCAACTCTGATCTTAGAAACCTTAACTGATTATTGACGTTCACCCACATTTTTTGCATCTTGGCAATGGTAGGAAACGTGGCTATCTTGTCATGATATAGGGCCAACATGTCCCTGATAGCCTTTGGTGTAATCTGCACCATGAATGGACCCTTTTGTATCATATTTGAGGGAGGATGAAACAATTTGGTACATATTTCAACCAAGTTAGGGCACAGATGCACAACTAGGACAATGAATTGTGCCAATTAGGAAGTCCATATCCTCATTGTGAATGTTTCGTATTGTCTAACCTTGGCCCTCTAAAGACATCTTTGATGTGCCCCTTCTCTTAAATCTTTGCTAGGATTTTGAAGGATTGGGTCCATAATCCCGTCTGAAAAATCTTTCACCTTTTCTAGGTCGTTTGCATAACCGACTTCAGGGGCTCTAGTTTGTGGATAGGTCTTTGAGGGTTGTGCAGGGGCCGAAGCATATGATTTACTTGTGAGAAACTTATCAATGGATTATTAAAAATCCTAAACACTTATTGTGAGGACTGTGCTCCCTCCATATTTATATCTATACTTGGAAATAGTGAACTATGGTAACAGGTATAGAGCTTTGCGATAGGGAAGGCACTTTCACTAAACAGGTTTGCTGTAAACTAAAATGGTGAGTAGTAGGGATTTTCTAGTAGACGCAAGAATGTTTGAGACACTGTTAAGCTTTAACTCTTATTATGGGGTATTTAATGACCCATAAATCTCAAAATGGCATTAAAACTAGATAACCGTTAGCAAATCTTACTAAATCTTCATGGGACAGTGAGTTAGACATGTCATGAAAGTGGCTGCACAAGGTACCTTGGGGAAATTTAAGGATTTGGGAGAGATTTGATGTGTTGAGAGTTTTTGAAATTTTTGAAAAGACTCTAAGCCGCGGCCATGTGTTCAAAGAACACTTATTAAAAAAAAGAAAAGCAGGAAAGAAAAATGGGAAAATAGAGCAACAAAGAAAAGGAAACTATCTAACTATGATACAGCTAACCAGGTATATTTGCCTACCTCCTGGATCAAAAGGAATATTTTTGAAGTATCCTTCATGGCGAGAAGACTTATGGTCCCAGACAAGTGGTTTAATGGGATGAAGCTTTGGTGACTTGTTCTTCTTGTTTGCCACCTTAATTGGCCTGCATCTGAGTGGATCAGAGTCAAACATGCCCCCAACATATACATACTCTTCTTGTTCTTGAAAGTTTGTCGAATGTTGGTTATTCATACTGACATGTGTCATTAATAAATCAATGGCTATTGGCTCTCCACCCTGTATCTTTTGATATACATCATTTTTTGGCTTATCTCCTTCTACCTCATGCTTGGGTTCCATTTCATGATCATCCTCCTTGATGACTTCAAAGATGTCATCTTCAGATTTACCAACCTCTTGAAAAGACAAGCCTAATAGTTTGCAATAATTTTGCATATTTATTTCAGTCTCAATGCTACCTTCTTCATTTACAGCTAGCTCATAGCCTTCTTGAAGAATAATGTAACTTGTCCCAATGACTTCAAACAAGTTATTCAAAACATGATCAAGGAAGTGTCCATGCTCCTCCATGACGTCTTGCAAAGTGACAACAAGGTTCAAGATTTTCTCTTCCTCATCATAGATAGAGGCAAAAGCTTGTGACTTGTCCTCTAGTTCATCAAAGGTTGTACCTATGGTGATCTCCTTCTCATCTACACTCATGAAATCTCCTTGACCATCTATGAGCTGAGCACACTCCTCCTTACTTCTTGAGGAAGGGTGTGAGGGACTTGAAAGGGACTAGCCTCATTTCATACCTCATAATCTTGGACAATGTCTTTCTCCTCCTTTATGCCCCATGATTCCATTATTTGTTTCCAACTCATGACCTTCTGATTATAACTTTTCCCTTGAGAAGATAGGGCTGTAAGGTGAGGGGAAAGTGAGGGTTTGGATTCCACTTCCCTTGCTGCCAACATAGATTGTTGTTTTTGAAGATTTGTCAATTCAATTTGTTTATCAAGATTGGCCTTAAACACCATATTTACTATTTTAGAACTTTCCTCAACATGATTAGGGAAAGGACCTTGATAGGTTAGACTTAGCTCATGAGCAGGGGTTGAGTATGTCTGATATGAAACTTGGGGTAGTGGATATACAGGTTGATAGACTTGGTAAGGTTGCCTCTCATGAATACTCAGCTTCTCTTCCAAAGATGCAATCAAGCCACTTACATCCAACATCTCATTTGTAAGCCTTTGACAATTGGTTCTTTCAATGGGAGTCCATTCACTCTTAACCATATCTAGTGCATTTCTCACTTGATGGACAACATGATCAGGGATTTCTTGGCTGCATCTCCTTCTGGTATCAAGTTCTACTACATACTTTTCATATCCCAGTAGTGCTTGTTTGAAGGTGTAAATGAGTCGATTGGCCAAGAGATTAGGTTGAGTATGAAATGTGACATATTGGGAAGATTGGACATAAGACTGATATAGTTCATGATAGGGTTGAGACTGGTCATATTGGACTTGCGAAGGGTAAAACTCATAATCATATGCATCCTTGTTGCTTTGGGTGATTCCATGAGTAACCTGAGCTTGATCAAAAATATATGAAGGAGCATAATACCCATGATTATGGGTAACGGAATTATACATACCCAATTGTTGGTTTCTTGATGACACCAAGACTGCTTAATCAGCTGATTTAACTTGAAGTCACCATTGCTATTACTGCAAACCGATTGACCCTTCTTCTTGGACTAGTTATCAATGGTGGTAAAAGAATACCTAGATTTATAGCAGATTGAGCTCTTGTTACTAGTCCATAGCTCTAACTCCTTGTAGCTCTCTAGTTCATATGGTCTTAAAAGAAACTTCAAGATGGTGTCCCATCGAGCGTGCCAAAAATTGTTGATGCTTAGAATTGTGTTGTTTCCAACAGCAACAATGGGAAGTTTTAGGAATGTGGGACTTGCAACCTAAAATAACCTCCAAATTTTAAATAAGTTGGTTCTTCTTTATCTCAAAAGCATTTTGGGGAAAAAGGATAGGAATTAAATAGAAACACAAATGTAATGAAAGAAAATCTAACTATGGTAATGTGCCTGAATTTAATTTAACCCTTAATTCTCGAAGCATAGTGAATCTATCTTTAGGATTCAATTACATTAAAGAGAAAACAAGGCATGATCAATATAAAAGATGAAAATAGATAGAATCAAAGGCTCACAACTTAGATGATTTTGTAATGACACAAAAAATATCAACAAAGGCACATAATTCAATATTCTCATTAATTTTCTAATTACATAAAAGGCACAAAAACATGCACAGTTATACAAAATTTCTAACTCAAGAAAATAGAATAAAGGCAAATGATATTACTGGCCATAGCTAAAAAGTCTAAAACTTACGATAACAATTTCTCACAAAAAATTCTCTCTATCTTTTGATGATGATTCTAGTTTTGATCCCTGCACTCATATTTATAGCATCGAACTAGCTCTAGATTTCCCACACATTCCCAATCCAACGGTCTAACTGAACTCTAACTGAACTGGAAGTGTCTAACACAGGATATTTCTTGGATCTGAAATGTTTTGTCTTCCTACAAGTTCATTGGCCAAAATAGATACACAAGATGCTTCCCACTATGAAACGAGCTAGGACACTTGGCATCTTCACTTACTCTACTTGAAAACCTTCTTATTATTTAGGAGACACCAAAAAATAACACTTGGCATGTTCTACAGCACTTATAAAAGACACATGGCACTTTCTGCATAACTTATATTCTTTACTGTGTCTTTGCTTAGGAGTGTTCCATCTTTGACATCTATCACAGTCCGCTTCTTTGAAACTTAAAAAATTTACAAAGAATGAGACCCACAACACTTCTCACCTGATAAACTTCAAAAAGGGAATAGGGACAGGTGGCACTTTTTATGCATCTTTAACAAGGGACACGTGGCAGTCTCCACTTTCTTTAGATACCTTTTGAGAAACCTATGGAAGGTGACACGTGTCAGTCTCCACATCGCTTTAGCTATACTATAGAAAGACTCGGGCCTCATTTCAAATTTACATGGATGGAAAAACTTGGTAGCTTTCACTTTCCTTAGAAACAAAACATGGGGCCCACCACAGTCTTTACTTAATCAATGAAACAAAATGAAGAAATTGTAGATGCTGACACTTGGCGGCTTTCACTGCTTTTAGCCATGGGCATGTGGTAGCTTCCATTGCTTTTAGAAAAACATTTTGAGACCTTTAGTATTTTCCACTTGGCACCTTCTGCTTGACCCTGAGATAATTTTATTGAAATAATCTTTTGAAATGCATAATAAACATGAAACACACATAAGAAACATGAAACATAGATGCCGACACTTGTCACGCTCTGTTGCATTACTATGAAACACGTGGCACATTCTGAGCAACTTAGATAAATTATAAAATGTGTCTCAATTGATGACACTTGGCATCTTCCGTGCAACTTTGATACTTAGACAAAAAATGAAACTCGCACTCGTGCTCTGTGTCAAAACTTTGCTGCCTCAAAATTGAAATGCACAGGGATAAAACTTGGAGCGCACAACTGTGATCAAGTTTATTGAGGAACATATTGTTACCAAGTTTGAGATGCCATTTAATCTGGTATGTGATAGTACCCTTACTTATCCCTCTTCATAGTTTATTATATGGGTCAAGGTATTTCTCAAACCTTTTTATAAAATAATTAATGATAATGATATTAATAAATCTAAAGTTATAAATTTAATGGATTTTATTGAGAAAACTATAGATACAAGTCTTTGGGATACCTACATTAGATAAAAGGATAATATCTTCACATTAGATAAAAGGATAAAGCCCTAAGTTGCATGATATGGATGATTGAAACGTCTAGGATTAATAAGCAAAAACTCATAAAATAATCAAGAGCTCTCAATGTCATATATATATATATATATATATATATATATATATATATATATATATATATATATATATATATATATATATATATATATATATATATAAAGCCCTAAGTTGCATGATATGGATGATTGAAACATCTATCATTAATAAGCAAAAACTCATCAAATAATCAAGAACACACACAAGAGCACTAAATGTCATGAAAATGGGTTCTAAGAAGACCATAAATAAGGGGCATGTTTAAATGTTGTACACTCAAGGGAAGGACATGCTGAAATTTCCATACACCAAATAAACAATAATCATTGACACTGTGGAAAAAAAACAAGTAACATATTCAAATGTTCCATAATCAACACAAGGTAGAAAACAAGAAGTACGGTTAACTAAGCTAGGTGATAAAATTAATAAGTGAAATATAAGAAGTTGGAATAAGCATATCATATTAAATCATACATACATGTGTTAGCAAAAATTCATATAAAAAATTATATCTAGCATACTATGTAAGATGTAAGCATTAGTATCGAAATGTGTAAGCATTAGTATATAAGCTCAACATGATTATGTAAAGTGATCATAAAAAAATGTGACCTATATCAATCATGATCAATGATGCAAATGCTCCCAATGTAATGTGTCACATGGGTGGGGGAAAGGTCCAAAAAAATTGTTCTCATGTATCTAGTGTGTGTTTGTATCACACTCAAGTACTCGTGAAACATGTGTGTATATAAAGTAAATGATGTGTTATCTACTAACATAAATTAAATAACATATATGCAAAAGCTAGTAAATATGTGTAAATGTTAAATATTTTTTATTTTTTTGAATTTTTTGATTTTTGATTTTTTCTAATTTTTTAATATTGGGTGAAAATAACTAGTCCCATAAGACCTCACACTCTAGAGGTACAAGACTGCCTAGTTGTTTTACTTGCCAAAATTCTTTATGTCAAATCATTACTACTTCTTCAATATTTTCTAGTAATTTTATGCTAAAATTTGATGCTATTGGTCTATCACCATATCCATCATGAAAAACATTAATCTCTTTATCTTTAAATTTAACAATGAGTCACATATCAATATTATACATTTTTGTCTTCAATCAATCAACCATTATTGCCCAAAATGAAAGGTCAATTGTGATGTTTGATTCATTACCCATATGGGGGTATCAACTAATTTCGGTCCACGTGTGATGGGTAATATAATATACCCAAGTGTTTTACCATTTTTGGAAATATTTATGGGGGGAATATCCTAATCACACAAGTGGATAAGTTATTCTAAAATTAACTCAATTAAAAAAAATAGATTCACAATAATCTAATACAATGTTGAATTATGAAATAATACTAAATATAGAAATATGAATAATAAATAATACTTATATTATTTATTGATGTGTAGGTATATTTGAAAATATAGATGTAGAATAAGGCATGCTTAGCTCAACAATGATTTTTAGAATTTGAATTTAGCTTTTTGACAGCCTAAAGACTAGCATTGATGCTTCTATGATAGTTTCAATGCTTATGTCCATGATGAAGTAAAATTAATTTTTATAAATGATCACATGTGCATGTGAGGGTTCACTATCACCTTGTATATTCTTTGTTCGATTGTGCACATAGGTTCTAAATATCAATATAAATCTCAAAACCCTAGGTTCTCCAATTAAAGCATGTTGCCTTGAAAAATAAGGGTTAGTGGGATCAAATTAAATTGATCTAACCTCAAATATCCTATGTTAGTGAGTATTTCTTACATTGCCAATACTCTGAGTAAGCACTCAGACTGATGTAGTTCTTCCCCTTATGTGGACTTGTGTGTGAATAATTATGCAATCTGTTATATGCAAGTTCATGTAGTGATATAACTTGTGATCTAGGAATTTGACTCAAGAGAGGATGGTTAGTATGGTGTTAGTTCCAAAATGAAAACAAAATGAAAGAAACACACTAACTAGCATAACATCTCTAGGCCTAGACACTAGGGAGAGATTAGTTAACAAACATGAATAAAACACACAACTAAAATTCAAAATAAACCCTTTTTTACCTTCCTTGGATGCTCTAAAATTTTTGTTGTAGTGGCTTGCTTGGCTTGTGCTCATGAAGTCCTTGGCAATGGAATATTTGCTACCTCCATCTCTCCTTGGCACCTTTGGATTATGGCTTGGCTTGGATTGAAATCAATTTGGCATGGTAACACTAGTTTTTTGAAGCTTTGTAATCCATTTTACATTATAACTTTGCATAATCATGTCTTTAAATCTATGTGGTGTGGCCTCCTATTTATAGATTTTTGAGAATGTCTAGAATCAACCTAAACCATCCATCCTAAGATTTAGATGTGTGGTTGAGGATTAATTCAATTTTTGGAATTAAGTTTATAATTATCATCATCATGACATTGGAAGAAGGGGCAATTAAGAGGCATGGAGGGCATGAATTTTGATATTTGTGGCATTTATGGCCTAGGGATGTCTTCCCAAGAAATGAGGTCACTTGATGATGCAAATATTCAATATCCATTTCTAAAAATAAGTATTCAACAAGTTTCCATAGAATTTTTTATTAGGCCTTGATTTGGATTAATTATTTCTTAAGCATGATTAAGCACTTTATGCACAAATTACTCAAATTGATTAGAATGTCTTATTATTGGTCATAAATTTGACTGGATTAGAATCGAAAGTCAATGTCAGATGCATTGAAATTGTATTCCCATTTAGGATGTTACTAATATCAAATAATAAAGGCACACATCTTGTGTAAGATATTTTATAGGAAATCAATTTAGAGCACCTAGGTGAAAATTTGGCATTTTGACTCGAAATGATCTGATCAAAGTTAGCTGGCCCATAAATTGCATTGCCCCATTTAAGGATACCCTAGCCAAAATCAGCACTTGAATATGTCAGTTTCACATCATTTAGCATGTTTTAGTTTTTTTAGGCCAAATTGTGTATTTTGGGTGGAAATTAGCCAAAAGCCTGATTAGAGGTTATTAGTGGTCAGATTTAGGTGTCTATAGTTTGCCTCTGTTTGGGAAGGTGTTGCAAAATATAAGCATAGTAACATCTTCTCAAAGAATGAAAAGGTCATGTATGTCTACAACTTCAATGATGTTAAACTAACTGTATGATGAACCCTCAAGGGAATGGTTGGCATAAGTAGGTTGGCAAATAGTCCCTCAAAAAGAAAGAAGTGAAATGAGGGGACCGAAGAAAGGAAAGATGATGGGGTGAAAACACAATGATATTGAAAAAGTAGTCAAAGTTATTGATAATGCAAGTGGGATGGTGTACAATGATTTGCCCAAAGTTAGTTATAAACATTATACCCCAATAGTGGCAATGTGGTATGATAACACAATGATTTACCTAAAGGTGGTTATAATCATTGAGAAGATGGATCTGCCCCAATTAGGATAGACAAATAATAAAATAACATGCCCCTGTATGGGTAGAAAAAGGGAAGTTGTGACAATACAATGATTTGCCCAAAGGTAGTTATAATCATTGAGAAATATAGGTGGGATAGTGTGCAATGATTTGCCCATAGGCAGTTATAATCATTAGATCTCAATTATGGAAAACATGATAAACTTGGTCAAGGATGATGATGAATTAACACAGAGGGTAATGAGGAATTGGAAAAACTTGAGTAGGGAGATGCTCATCCGAACTAATAAATGTTGAAATTCTTTCATGGTTAATTAATCTATTTGGGATATGATTGGGAGTGAATCAGGATGTTGATGCCGAAGAGATCCCACCATTTCTCAATAGACTTCTTGAAGCTGAGGTTTGTTATAACACATGTTATTAGGCATCATGGTATAACATCATGAGGACTTGGCCAAAATATGCATAAGGACTGACTCCCATAATCCAATACTCAATAGAAAATAATGCACCAATGATAGAAACCATGATGACAATTTAAACATATGAATATGGATAGATTCAAGTATAAGTGTGAGTAAGGAATCACCTAATAAACACACATAAATTGAATCAAGGCAACAATGTTGAAAGTAAACAAATAGACACACAAAAAATATAACAAAGAAACAAACAAAAAAACACTCAAAAGAAACCATATGAACAGTGCCCCTAAAAACTAGGTGACAACTTTAACAAACAAATAAAATGGGGGAAATAGAAGAAAAGGAAGGGGGTAGCTGAGTTATCTCCATATGCACTAGGAAATTGGACATTGCTTACATAGTTCCATGGATGTAATATCCAATAAAAAACTTTAGGCCAAATGTAGTTCTCCCAGGGAATGGGAAGAATGTGATAACTAATGAAAACAAATAGAATGGATGTGATAGAAGAAGAGGAATGGTCTTAAAAAATAGCAAGTGTGTGAGAGAAAAGGCCAAAAAGGATGGGGAAACTAAATGACAAGTGATTTACTTGTAACTTAGTAAGGGTTCCCAAAATCCTTAAGGCAAAGAAGTGGTCAATATTTCTTTTCTTTTCTAACAATTTTTCAAATATTTTTCGAATTATTTTGGAGTGTCTCAACTCAATTGAGAATGAGGAGAAACTAAATAGTTCAAGCTCATAAAATGGTGAGATCATTCAAACTAAAGGTTGCTCACAAAATGGTGAGAGCATTTAAACTTAGGTTTCTCACAAAATAGCGAGAGCATTCAAACTTAAGTTGCTCATAAAATGGTGAGAGCATGGTGGAAAGGGTGACTGAGCTGACCTCAACAAGTATCGAGCACTACCTACATAGTCCCAGAGTAGGAGCTTAAGTCATTATAGTTCTACCCTTACAACCAAAGAATTTGACTAGTGTAGCAGTCAATTCAAACAAAATAGGCACAGTTGGTAAAAAGGCATAATACAACATAGGAAGTGGCAAGTTGGTACGTCAAGGCTTAATGTTGTCCCTAGTTTTCCCATAGGCAATTATAACTAGGACACAATGTTATAGATCAATGGTACTAATTTTCTCAAAGGTAGTTATAATTAGTAACAAGATCGGTGGTAAGAAAGGAATAACAAACGAAGGATGTAATTGTTGAAACTTTTACCATACTATACTAAAATATGATCTATGTCTGAAGTACTTGAACCAACTGATGAAATTGATCAGATATCTTGATGCTGAAAATACATAATGAATGGTAAAAAAGTAAGGTCAAATGGGCTAGGCTTTAGAACACACTAGGACAATAGGTCAGAAGCAAAAAGTAGATACAACAAAGAGGATGAATAAGGATGGTATTTATACATAGAAGAATAGTGCTAAAATGGCATAACTAAAATATTCCTTACAGAAAATACACCTTAGCATTCAAGCATAGTACTACTTGAGATGAATAATATTCATCAACTTAGGTTCTTCATCTCCGTCTAGTGTGGCAAGCCTATATGCTCCTGATCCATAATCTACAATAATGATGAAAGGCCCTATCCAGTTTGGTTTGAATTTCCCTTTATGCTTCTTCTTAGTCATGGTATTCTTTTGGTTTTCTTTAAAAACAAGATCACCAAGTTTAAATGTTTGATACTTAACACACTGATTATAGTGGCCTTTGAGTCAGTTCTGATATGCTTGAAGATTATTGAGTGTAGCTATGCATTTCTCATCAAGTAGGTCTAGCACCTGTAAGTGAGCTACTCGATAGTCATGATCATCTAGGACATGCTTGAAAGAGATACACAGTGAAGGAAATTCAATCTCAATGGGAAGGATGGCTTCAATACCATAAACAAGTGAGTATGGAGTGGCTCTTATGGGGGTATGATGATTGGTACAATATGCCCAAAGGGTAGGGAATATTTATAAGTGCCAATCATAATCAGTATCATTGATAATCTTTTTGAGAATATTGACTTTTTCGATGCCTTAGCTTGGCCATTCCCTTGAGGGTAATATGTTGTATAAAAATGTTGTGTGATGTCGTATTCGGTACATGACTAGTCTACATCCTTGTTCTTGAATGATCCTCCATTATCAGATATAATGTCAGAGGGGATACCATAGCAGTAAATGAGATGGTTGAAGATGAATGTAGAAATTTGCTTTCCAGTCACGTGAGGGGTATAGCATCAACCCACGTAGTAAAATATTTGGTGGTAGTAAGGATGTGTTTATGGTTGTCAGATGAAGTGGGGTTGATCTTCCTAATGAGGTCAAGTCCCCATGTAGAAAATAGCCATAGTGTCAACACTAGTTTCAGATTTTTTGTTAGGGAATGAATCAAATTAGCATCCCGTTGACATTTATCATACTTTTTTACTTATGTAGCGGTGTCTACGTCCATTGTGGGTTAATAATAACTAGTACATAAGAGGATTTTAGATAGGACTACCCTGCTAGAATGAGCACCACATACTCCATGAACTTAAGATAACACTAGTGTAGACTCTATCGAAGTTAAACAATGAAGCAGAGTTCCATAAAAATTGGGATGGTAAAGGGTGGATCCAAGTAGAGTATAATGAGTAGAATGATTAATGAAGGCTTTGGTTTGTTTTTGAGATAGGTTAGGTGGTAGAACTTGGTAATGAAGGTAGCTGTAAAGGTCTGAGTACCAGATAGAATTAGGACCAACAATATCACAAATCATTTCAATGGTTGAAGGTTCATGAGTTGGTGCTGACAAATTCTCAATGATAAATTGATACTCTCTAGCTTTATCTATTTTTCAAATTAGAGAGACAATAATAGCCATGGCATCTAAATTTATATTGCTAGCCCTTGGTATGTGCTCAAACTAAATGTTGGCAATTTTTACTTAAGAGTGTTGACCATGGATTTATATGGAACTAGCTTGTCATCTTTGGTTTAAAAATGATCTATGATATAATTGATGATTAACTAAGAATCACCACAAACTTGGAGATGAGATATGTTCTAATGCACTACCTATCAAAGCCCTACAATAAGTGTTTCATACTTAACCATGTTGTTTGTACAAGACAAGTTGATTCTGAATGATTTAGGGATTAGATCCCCTATGCTGTAATAAAAAATAGGCCTACCCTTGATCCATGTGTAGTAAATGAACCATCAAAATGCATATTTTAGGGATACTTCTCAAGGGTTATGTCAATGATGGTCATTATGAATTCATCAAGAAATTGAAATGTGAGTGCTTGTGTGTCTGTGAGAGGTGCTTAAGCAAGTTGATCTATAAAACCTTATCCCTTGATTGCCTTCTAATTGACATAATCTTTGTCAAACTCACTAAGAAGCATGATCCATTTAGCCATTTTACCTTGCAAATCTATTTTATATAGTAGATACTTGAGCGGATCTACTTTTGAAATGAACATGGTCTTAGTATTCAACATGTAATGGCATAGTTTTTGAGCTATGAAGACCATGGCCAGACAAGATTTTTCAATAGGTGCATAGTTGTGTTCATATGTAACCAAGGTATGGCTTAGGTAGTATACAACATGCACTTTTTCATTGTCATCATGTTGAGCCAAGAGTACCCCTAAAGCATGGTCGGTAGCTGATAGGTATAATAAGAATGGCTTTCTTGACATAAGAGGTAATTAAATAGGTGGATTAACAAGATAGTCTTTGAGTTGTTGAAAAGTTGTTTGGTAGTGATCATCCCAATGAAATGAAACTCCCTTTTTCAGAAGGTCTATAAATGGATGGCACTTGTCTTCTAACTAAGAGATGAAGCATCAAACTGATTGGATCTTACCTTGTAAACTATGAAGTTGTTTTAAATTAGTTTGTGGTGGCATCTCAATTATAGCATGGACTTTAGCCAAATTGACATCAATACCTCTATGAGACATGATGAGGCCAAGTAATTTGCCTAAAGTTACATCAAACATATATTTCTTTGGATTGAGTCTAACTTTATACTCCCATAATCTTTCAAATATCTTACACAGCACTGTTGGATGGTTGACCCTAGTTTTGGATTTTCCTAATATGTCATCGACATAGTCTTCAATAATATCATGCATCATATCATGGAATATGACAGTCATGGCCCTTTGATATGTATCTCTAGAATTCTTAAGGCCAAATGGCATTACCTAATAACAAAATGTTCCCCATGGAGTGGTGAACATTGTTTTATGTTGGTCTTTTGGTGTTATTATAATCTAGTTGTATTCTAAAAAGCCATCCATGAGTAAAAGCATTTCATAACCTACCATGGAGTCAATGATCATGTCGATATTAGGTAATGGAAAATCTTCTTTAGGACAAGCTTTGTTGATGTCTTAAAATTTAGTATAGATTTTGATCCCTTCAAGCTTTTTACTAATAGGTACTGCATTAGAGATCCATTCTGATTAGTCAATGGATCAGATACATCCTATTTCTAAGAGTTTTTACAATTCTTTCTTTACCAATACAACAACGCGAGGATGCATCTTATGTAGCTTTTATTTTATTGGTTTGGCATTAGTATTAACCACAAGGTGGTATAGAACTAAGGCAGGGATTAAATTTGGCATATCAGAATAGGCCCATGCAAAGATATCTACAAATTCATTCAATAGAGTTGTAAATACTTCATGTTCCTCCGCAATGAGGGATGCACATAATTTTATCCATTTTTGGTATGATGGAGTCCTGATATTTACCTATACTATATCTTTAACTAGAAGGGTCAACCATATTCTCATATAGTAAGCAATGACTTGAACTATTGGATTATTTTAGGGTCCTCTATTAGGACTTGCTCTTCAACTTCTCCTAGGCATGATGAATCTAAGTCCCCTAATGTGATATCTGACCATGTGACAAAAAAATTAGAAATTATTGAAGGATTTGATCAAATACTTATTGCTCAAAGATGAACTCAGGTCCACAAGCAAGTTCATCATTGGTGGTCTCTTGGTCTAAATATGAAGAATAATGAACACCCCCATCTAATGGCACCTGAAATAGGTTTTCACCACTAGACTGGCCTTTATCTTTACCTTTTCCCTGGTCAAAAAGCACCTCAAAGAGGTTTTCACTTTGGGACCTCAATGTTTTACTTATTTTTTTGGCTAAGGGTATTCACTCGCTCTCTAAAATAAGTTACATGATATAATGTAATTGATAATCTTGATTTATGATCTCCCAATAAAACATTGTCTCTAAGGCCTAAGAAGTCACAGAATGCCTCATCATTTTGGAACTCATCAATTAGTAGACTAGATTCTTGTTGGTCCCAATATATCAATTGGGGATAATATAATGGAAATGGGTTGCGATGAATGGCCAAGGTAAGGGTACAAATGGCATTGTTATTAAACAAGTTGGTTTCAGCTAGGTCATCAAAGGTGAGGCTATGATTGGACTTTGCTTCATTGTCAGCATCATCATCACTAGTCATTAGTGATGGAGTTTGAATAAGATATGTGGGGTCATCCCCAGATAGTTTAAATCCAAGTCCATAAGGTCTTTCATACTTAGTCATATAAATTGGCTTGATGGTTCCTTATTGATTTAGTCCAAGGCCTCTTCTTTCATAATTGTGATGCTCCATGATCCTATTGGGAATAGGATAATTTTTACTTTTATAACAATCAAATTATTTTTCATTATATAACCATGATTCATCCCTTTCAAGAGGGTTAGGTTCTAAGCCAGATGTTGGTATAAATGTAACAAGTCCCTTATCTTTATTCTTTTGTTGCCAATGCATATGTAGAGTGACTTTAGGTCACCCAAAGGTTTTCAAATTATGAGGAAGATTCGCAATATGAAATGTATCATGGGTCACATACTCTCCCAATCCATTATCTAAAATGGTGAAATGATTAGAAGCTTTAGGAGGTGGCATGTGGGAAAGGGAATCCAAGGTATTATGATCTATGAAATTATCTAGTGAAGGATCAATAAGTATAGCCTTTCCTTTATCCTGCTTGGAACTTGGATTCATGTCATCCTGATAATTATAGCTTTGAAATTTGGCCTCAAGATGTTTGCAATGTTCATATGGGTGTAAATCTCTTAGAATATTCACTTCCATCCCTGAGTGGGAAAATTTGATACATTAGTGCAGTGTTAAAAGGACTTCATGAATCTCATGCAACCAAGGTCTGCCTAGAAGTATATTGTATGATAACTCAAGATCAAGCACATGGCAAAGTGTATCATGGGTCAAAGACCCAATGGTAACTGGAAAACTAATAGTGCCTTGTGATTCTCTTTCCTAATTATCATAGGCTTTGATGGTTATCATTTCTAGTTAGAAATCTATCATTATATACCCAAGAATCTTGATGAGCTTTAGAGACACTATGTTGAGGCCTGATCCGTAGT
Source organism: Torreya grandis (assembly GCA_037957365.1). Lineage (NCBI taxonomy): Eukaryota > Viridiplantae > Streptophyta > Pinopsida > Cupressales > Taxaceae > Torreya > Torreya grandis. The sequence continues at coordinate 3,130,117 of JARHVA010000238.1, read as the reverse complement.
CTATAAGGACACATTTCACTTTATGTCACTTTATATAAACTTCTATTTATAATGGGTTATTATGGAGTGGGCCAAGGGAAGACATATCACTTTGGTTGAATGTGACTTGTTGGGTTGCAGTTAGGTGTCCAACCAAAGCTTGAAATTTATTAGGGGATATGTCACTAGCAATAGTGGATTGGGTCAAAAATTCATTCAAGATATTCTTGTGGATTATTGATGTTCACAACAAATCTAAAATAGAAATTTGTGATGGTGTCTTCTGAAATTGTTCCACAATATCAAACTTCTTGTCTTGGTCAGGAGTGAATAGTTTATTCTGAGGTTGAATGGTTGGTTGGATGACAGGTAAAGTGGCAGATGGTTATGGGCCTAAAATAGTAATATTTGAACTCTGAGTTATGATTACATAATCAGGATTAAATATTGGACCATTATTGCTAACTAATATTAGGAATGGTATGGGACTAGACATGACAAGTCTCAGTTGTTAGTGCACTTGTATCTGGTCATGTGGCAAGGATGGATTATCGATATAAGGTCCAAAGGGGGAAGTCCTAGTTTGTTGGTTTGCATGTATGCACTCCTAGGTTAAAGAAGGATTATCCATGTAATTTGGTTGAATGTTATTGTTTAGAAAGGGTCTAGGTTGATTAGTGTTTGGTCTAGGATTAATGAAGATGGTATTAACACTACCCCCTACAATATGACCTACGACCCTATTGTAGTCATGTGCAACTGTATGGTAGGTTTGTTGGTTGTTACCATTTTGACCTTAGTTCTATCCATTGTTCTGTCATTGTGGGTTTTATTATCAATTTTGCTGATTTTGTTGGTTTATCCTTTGATTTTGATATCGTTGATTTTGATGTTGCACTGGTCGTGGTTGTTGTTGTTGATTGATCTAATATTGTTGATTGTTATGTCGGGGAAAGGGGTTTTGATAAATCCCAAGAGTTTGATTAGAATTGGAAGCACCATTATCCAATGTTATCTCCCCATTCTCCAACTTATTCTCAATTAAATGCTTGATTTGGACACATCTTTGTAGATTATGCCTGTTGACCTGATGATAGTCATAGAATTCATTTTCACGGTACTAATCAGGATAAGAAATACCATGTGGATAATGCTTTGGTATAAGCCAACTAATTAGATTAGCGGTAGAAATATTTTGAAACATAGGCTTAATAGGTTCTCTTAGGTCACTAAAGACATGAAGTGCAGGCATGGTTCTCTTATGAGGAAGGGTTTGCAATGGTAAAGGTTGTTGTATTTTTTGTGCAAGTCTTGGTTGTTGTGCTTGAGGCATTGGTTGGAGAGGTTTCTAGGTATGAGTAAGCTAAAAAGGTGGTGCAGATGATGTTTTTACCATTTTGACATGATACGATTTGATTACTCCATTTCCCAAAACATTATTATTGTGGTTGAATTACTTTGATCTTTCTTGGTTATTGAATTGTGTTGGTTACAATGCTTGCACTTAAATGGGATGTTAATGTTGGTCATTTTCCTGATTGGTACCTTGATTTTGATTAGATGAATTAAGCTTGATGACTCCTTTATTGATGAGTGCTCACTCAATCAACAAGCCTTTGTCGATGATTTCCTTGAAAGTATGTGCACATTATAACTCTAGATAATCTTGTTATAAATTTTTTTGGTAAACATAGTGACTAATTATTTATTTGGTAAATTGTTGATGAAATAGCTTACAAGGGCTCTCCATCACTGTAGATAACTTGTAAAACTCTCACCATCTTTTTACTTTGCTTGTGTTAAGTCCACTAATGAAATCTCATGCTCAAGATTATTAGAAAAGTGCTACACAAACTTATCAAAAAGATCATCAAAATCCATTACTAAATTTTTGGGCAAGTTTTAAAACCACTGCAAGGCTTGTCTAGCCAAGCTCTTTGTAGACAACAATAAAAGGTATATGTTGTTATATGCCACTGGTTGACACATGATAAAGAATTAGGTCAAATGAGCCTTAGGGTCACCTTTTCCTTTGTATTTTATGAATTTTGGCCATTCATATCCTGGAGGAAATGGTATCTATAAATACTCCATGTTGAATGGATAAGAACACATGTCATCCAATTTGAACTTTTTAGTATGTTTCCCATCTTGAATGGAAACAATTACATCATTCATATATTACAATTCTTGGGATAGGAAACTAGAAGGAACATTGGTTTAAGGGAGAATATTGATCTGGGTAGATAGTTGGGAGATCATAAGTGGGACACTTTGACTAGGGTATGATTGAGATACCTATTGGGGTATATTGGTTTTATTAGGGAATGGACCAATAAAATGCATATGTGGATTAAGATGTACTTGAAATTACACATTTAGTTGTGTAATATTCTAATTTGGGTTGGTGATAAAGGTTTGACTTAGAGGATTTTATGATTGGGATGGAGGGATATAACTATAGTATGCCTATTGTGGTTGAAAAGGGACATGCTACCGACTAATTGAACCTTGTTGTTTAGTGGGAATTTGTGGACCAAGACCCTGCCTCTGAATCTATGGCACATTTTGAACCAATGGTTGTCTAGTAGGTACTTAAGAAATATGGGGACCTCCTTATTGCATGAATCCCTATGGGGAAGTGAAAATAGGTTATAGATTTGGCATCTATCATTGACCAATATTTACACATTATTGACTAGTCATTGCTTGGTTTTGGATTGGCATATTAGTCTACGATTGAAGATGTATGTTTGTTGTTATCTTGTGAGGTGGAATATTAGTTGTCCCTAATTGAGGTGGCAATGTATTTGTCCTCTATTATGTTGATACACTAGATTGTGCCTGCTGATGTGGAATACTACTCATTACTTTTTGAGGAGGAGTAGGATTTGTCACATTATATCATTGAGGCATGACATTGGCCATTGTTTGATTACCTAATCTCATAGGTTGTACACTTGAGATAGTATCTGGTTAAGGTTGGGATGTAGAAACTCCTATTCCTTGGTATGATGATCTACTCATAGGATTAACTACAGGTACATGTTATTGGCTAGTTGTTTGTGTGTTAGTACCACTTTGATCAAGATTGGATGTTGTTTGCACATTTTCCACTACATTTGGCTCACTATTCTATGTAGAGGTCGAAGACACTTCTTCAATAATAGGCACATGCATCAAGTTATCTATTGAAGTAGTTTGTATGAATGGGTTGGAACTTAGATTATCTTGTCTAGTTAACTCTATCAACACTCTTCTTGAAGGAACTAGGTCAATAAGAGGCTTACTCACCATGTTCATCTGATTAAAATTACATGCTAGATTTAGGTAGGTTTTATATGTTGTCTACATTTGGTTAAAGTGATATTCCATGATTTTTTTGCCTTGATTAGATATATTAGGGTCTTGATACGTTGTTTGGACTAGAGCCATAGGATTATTGGAAGAAGCCTGTTGATCGTAAATGATATTATGGGGAACTCTTACTAGACTTGGTAAATTTTCATGGGGGAAGTCTACTAGAAATTTGGCCCCTACCTCTATACCTCTAAACAAAATCTCATTATTTTTCTCTAATAAATGTCACTCAAATAAAAATGGATCATACGTGGAAGTCATATTAGTAGTATATGACTGTTTAAGAACTGGCTCGTCCACTATGGGTATTGTAGCTAGGTATTGTGAGGTTTATTCTTAGTCTTATTTTGAATAAGGTGGTGTGTTAACAAAATAGTTAGCTAATGGATCTTTGTTTTGTGCCCCTAATTGAGTATTATAAGAAGAATAAGAATCCATCTCATATGGAATGTTATCTACATAGGGGTCTTGCACCATTTCTCCTTGTGCCATCACATTACTAATCCATGGATTATACATGATTCCACTATGATTGTAGGAATACATGTTGGGATCCATAGTCAATGCTTTATGATAAAAGTTCAAATATTTATACAAACTCTAAAAAGGACAAAATCTAAAATAGATGATGTTCCAACTTGGTCTAGATTCGTCAAAAGGATCAAAAGGTTTATGCAAATGTTTGTGAGGAAACAAGCTAGAGTGAAGTATCTAACATTTCACTATTCACACAAAGATAAGCAAGTAAATGGATTGAAAATTGAAATGCCAAAATCTAAGGTTAAAGTGTTTCAAATCAATCTAATCTAGAAGTTTAAAAGTTGCTAGGTCTTTTGGCCAAATGTGGCATCAAAATCTAGGCTCAAACAAGGCATGTGCTAGGAATCTTGGCCAAACGGTGTCAAAAGCTATACTTTCAAATAAATAAAAGTTTTAATCTAACAGATTTAAAACACTTCTAACAAACACTAGGCAATTGATTCTTGGACATGAACTTGATCAACTAGGTATAAGGTATGAAACAAAAGGTACTTTAGAGATAGTTTATTTTCTCATAAATAATGGTATAAAACTTGGTTCTTTTGATAAATAAGCTAGACAAAAGTGAATAGTATAACTACGCTAGATAAAATATCATAAAAGTACACTTGGATTGGTCTAAAAAATGTAGGAACAAATTTGAACTCTATGCAAGAGGGTCTATGAAATAATATTTGGAATGCTTTGGGTAGTGTAATAATGCTACACTACCTAAAAGGTGTGACAAAAAAAATTATTTCAAAAACTCTCTAAGGCAAAGATAATTTCCCATAATTTTGATAGCATAATACTACTTTTCTTGACTCAAAATGTTATGGTGCATAGACTCAAAGTGCAAGTGTTTAGAACAAAATGGCTTAATTCTATCAAGTGATGACAATGATTATGAGTCTTAAACGACCTTCAACCCAAATTGGAAATTAAGCCTAAGTTCCCTCAAGTTTAGTGAAAGTGGTGAACCCACTTAACACATCAACCCTATGAACTTATAAAAGTGAAATTCCAAATTTAGATTATAAGTGAAGGATTTAAAATAAATTTGGTAAAGGTCTAGACTCAATGGGTAGCATAACTGTGCCAAAGTGGATGATAAGAATCCCAAGTTTTTGGTGAACTTTAAATAGGGCAAATTGATGTTTTCACATGGGTAGCATAACGCCTCTTTATTCAAAGGAAAATTAGGACTATGTTTTTGGTTTGAATTGTTTGTTTACACCAAGTTTTGACTTCAAACAAGACTTTAATCCAGGACAAGACCAACTAATTAATCACTCTTAAATATTAAATTGACAAAGTTGCTTGGTATTGTTGGAATCCATCAATATACATTATTTGAGAGGATTTTAAGTTTTTATCCAAAAGTAAATGCACATTATATATTAGGGTTTTTTCACCCCCCCTTCTCTCAAATGATAGTAATACGACATAGACCTTGAGGTGCACCTTGCACCAATAATACTTCCACAGCAAGTGGGGATTTGTCTAAGATCTAACAAGTTTTTGAATGTTCTAGGGGAATCAATTGCACAATGACTTTCATGCCAAATAATGCAAAATAAAAGCATGGATTTTGGGTCCGTATCACTTAGCTTATTGCAAAAAGGTCTAGTCCTTTTTACAACCACTACATCTTATTGTTCGCTCAGTGTAGTGCAATGTCCAAAGTGCCACTATGTCCTGTGTGCAACTCCAATTAGGATCCAAATGAATTCAATGTTGGGAGGTGAAACCCTAGGTCAAAGCTTCCCTAAAGAACTTGTGAGGGGTGATGAAGTCCCCCTCGCAAGCCAAGTTTACAAAAAATAAAGAAAGCATGAAAGTAGAAAGACATTAGGGTCATTTTAAAGGTTACCCAAAATTTGATGAATTTTTAGGGAGTGCTTTCGATTACTTTCTTTCTAATCCTTGAACTAGGCTACTTTCAATAGGAATAGCACTTTTGATTCCAAGGGTTCCCTAAAGGGGACAAATGGAATAGCATACACGTGGCACCCCTCTTTTTTCAAAACAAAGATTTAACTTAAATAACTAAGTAAATACAAAAACTAAAAAAGATGAGTTCATTTTTAAACCTAAATGGAAAATGAGGTGGTGTTCATTTAACCCCTTGGTCTTAGTTGTAACTTTGAAAACTAATGCTAAAAACTCACTTAAGTACCTAAATATTAATTTAAGCACCCAAAATAATGTTCCTAATTCATTTGAAGCATGAAAAAGGTGATCTAAACATGTTTTTAACAAATGTCAAGCTTAGTCCTACAACAAAAATGTTAGAATCTCCTTTAGCCTTGAAGCTCTTTTGGGTTTTAAATAATGAACTTTAAAAAAATAGCTCTCAAATTTGTGTTTTAAGAAAAACACAATGATTGATGTCAGTTATATAAAAAATGACATTTATATTTGATAATCGATGATAGTTAATTAACTGACATTAGTTATACCAATGTGATTGATGATAGCTATCCAATTGATGTCAATTTTACTAACCGATGTCAGTTACTATTTAAACCTATGGTAGACAAAAAATGGCAAAACAAAGTTATAAAATAAATTTGTAAGAGTTTAAATGATACAAATGAATATTTTAAAGTTGAAAAATGAGCTTTTTCATGTGTGGGATGTGTTTAGTCCCACTGGGCATGCCATATGTGATCTATGAATTTGACTCAAGAGAGGATGGTTAGTATGGTGTTAGTTCCAAAATGAAAACAAAATGAAAGAAACACACTAAATAGCATAACATCTCTAGGCCTAGAAACTAGAGAGAGCTTAGTTAACAAACATGAATAAAACACAACTAAAATGCAAAAAAAACCCTCTTTTACCTTCCTTGGATGCTCGAAAATGTTTGTTGTAGTGGCTTAGTCAGCTTGTGCTCATGAAGTCCTTAGCAATGGAAGCTTGGCTACCTCCATCTCTCTTTGGCACCTTTGGCTTGTGGGTTGGGTTGGCTTGAAATCAATTTGGAATGGTAACACTAGTTTTTTAAATCTTTTTAATCAATTCTACATTATAACTTTGCATAATCATGTCTTTAAATTCATGTGATGAGGCCTCCTATTTATAGATTTTTGAGAATGTCTAGAATCAGCCTGAACTATCCATCCTAAAATTGAGATGTGTGGTTGAGGATTAATTAATTTTTTTGAATTAATTTTATAATTATCCTCATCATGAAATTGGAAGGGGAAATTAAGAGGCATGGAGGGCATCATGGAAGGCATTGATGAGGCATGGTGGGTATGAATCCTGATATTTGTGGCATTTATGGCCTAGGGATGTCTTCCCAAGAAATGAGGTCACTTGATGATGAAAATATTAAATATCCATTTTCAAAAATAAGTATTCAACAAGTTTCCATGGAATTTTTTATTAGGCCTTAATTTGGATTAATGAGCTCTTAAGCATGTTAAGTACTTTATGCATAAATTATTCAAATTGATCAAAATGCCTTGTTATAGATCCTAAATCCAACAATATTGGAATTGGAAGTCAATTTTAGATGCATTTGAATTGTATTCCCATTTAGGATGTTACCAATAGTAAATAACAAAGGCACACATCTTGTGTAAGAGATTTGATAGGAAAGAGCAATCTAGAGCACCTAGGTGTAAAATTGGCATTTTGACTCGAAATGATCTAAACAAAGTTAGTTAGCCCATAAATTGATTACTCCATTTAGGGATACCCTGGCCAAAATTGACACTTGAATATGTTATTTTCATATCATTTAGCATGTTTTAGTGTTTTAAAACCAAATTGTGCATTTTGGGTGGAAATAGGCCAAAACCCTAATTGGAGGTTATCGATGGCCAGATTTAAGTGTCTAAAAATCTAACCTCAAATATCCTATGTTAGTTAGTATTTCCTACATATCCAATACTTTGAATAAGGCCTTAGATTGATGTAGTTCTTCCCCTTATCTGGGCTTGTGTGTGATTAATTGTGCAATATGTTATATGCAAGTGCATGTAGTGATATAGCTTGTAACTTTAAAATTAATTCTCATGGTTTGATATTTGAATTATTCAAACCTATAATAATATTTATCCTATGACTAATTTTTAAATAGGGAAGAATATAGTGTTTTTTTCAATCTTAAGAGGTGATTTTGCTTGGTATAAGATAGATGTGTGCTTGATTTATACTTGATGATAATGAATGGCCTTTGACTTTTATTTATACAACACATTTTTAAATTAATTGATAGGAGGATTAATTAAGAAAAATAAGTTGGCCCATACATGTTGAAATATTTTAAATTTTTACTCTTTGTAAGATTCAAATATTAGCATCAATGATAGTGTCCAAGTATGAACAGTAATGTCTAGGAGGATAAATAGTTGTTGAATATATGTAATTAGTAGAGTAGAATATTAATCAAGTTTAATGAAAACTATGGGCTATATGTTATTTGGGTAATCATAATATTAGGGTAAAACTATAAGGTAAGTATTTAGGCACATTGAGATGGTAAACACGAGCCTTTAGTAGCGGGAAGGTCTTGAACTGAAGGGTTGAGCCATGGGTGATATTTGTCAAGTGAAAAAAAACTAGTTTATCATATAAAATAATATTTTAGTATGTACATTTCCCCGTCCTTTAATATAGTAATGCATAAATTTTAAATTACTAGGTTTAAAGGAAAGAAATGCATACCTTGGTTTGTATTATACACCTTATTTTGACTTGAGTCTTGATTGAAGTTATTATTTGTATGTCAACTATAGCTATTATCATGTTACATTTTAATTAGTGAATATAATTTTAAAATTGAATAATTTAAATGCTTTAAATAAAAGAGAACAAAAAAGGAGTATACCTATGTTTCAATGCAACCATGTTTTCCCTTGGTAGTTTGCTTTGGTAATGATGCTTAAAGCATTTGAGAAAGAGGTTTAAAACTAAACCTTAGATATGTTAAGAGGATAATTTGAGGGTGATCATTCCCAAAATATGATGCAAGGGTGATTTTTTACAAGACCATCAATATAATTGAATCTTAATCACACAACTCAAGTGTTTACATAATCTATTCAATCTAAACAATCTCACCTAGGTCAAATGGTGTAACCATATCTACCTATAAAAATTGAATTAGTTACAAATTCATCAATGGAACTAATTCTCAACCACACTACTGAAAGGAACTAACTACTACAAATAGATAAAATCTCAATTGGTACATCTTGGTAAGTTTGGTGCATAAATGTATATATAATCTGAATACGTGTATATGATTTGGTATATTTTCATGGGCATATGCACCTCTAATTTGTCTTAGGATAAAGTATATATCAAAATGTAACTAATATCTTATAAACTATGTATAATATTTGTCATAAATCAAAGATAATATATCTTAAATTTGTAAATTTAGTGCCAAATGCATAAGATTTTGACCCAAGTTTATATCTAAATCATGTATATTGCATCAAATTCTACCAATTATGCCATCTATGTGTGTTTTTACTCATGTCTCTATGACATTATCCCATTGATATGCCCCTCCCCCACCCCACCCTCTTGAGGTGAGGGGAATTCAATGTGATAGTCACCTTTTCTCCAAAGGATAAGATAACCATGTTAAATTTGTATCAATCATGTATTAATTAAGAATATAGTGGTCTCATGTCTAAGTATATGTATCATTGAATTTCATGTTATCCAAACATAATAATCCCTAAGATACATGATATAGATCATGGAAACATCTAGAAGTAACCAACACAAGCTCAACAAATAAGCAGGAATGCATACAAGAACACTCAATGTCACACAAAAGGGGTCTAAAGAAACCACAAACAAGGGGCATATTCAAATGCCACATAGTCAAAGGGGAGGACATATTCAAATGTCCAAACACTAAAGAAATATCACTTAGTGTAACTATGGATAAAAAAGGAACATGTTCATATGTTCCACAATCAAGATAAGGTAAAAAACAATAAGTACACTCAAGTAAGCCATGCGATAAAATGAATAATTAAAATATAAGAAACTAACATAATCATGCAATACTATTCCTTGCATACATGTGTTATCAAAATTTCATGTAGTGTATCGTATTTAGTACATTATGTAAGATGTAAGCATGAGTATAGACATGCATAATCATTAGTATATAAGCTCAAAATATGATAATGTAAATTGAGTATAAAATAATGTAACATGTAGTAATCATGATCAATACAATTAGATATACCCAATGTAGTGTGTCATAAATGTATATGAAACATCCAACATCTATAGGATCATATACCATGGATATAATGTATGTCTATTTCATGCTTAAGTATTCATGAAACATACGTGTGGATATAAATGAAATGATATGCTATTTACTAGCATAAAGTAAACAACATATGCAAAAGATAGTAAACATGTAAATGCTAAAGATATTTTATTTTTATTTTTTTGAATGTTTTTGTATTTTCATGACTTTTTGAGTTTGTTGCAATAATATAAAGAATTTAATGATTATGGTTAATCAAAAAAATCATCTTCGTCAAGATCAAATATCTTGGAGTCATATAGGTACATAACATTTTTTTCATCTATGTCTATTGGTTGATCTATATCAACATAATTTGGTGTGTGAATTAAGTGGAATTTATGAGAAAATGTATTTTTGTGTTGATTAGGATCGATTATGCCATGCATTTGGTATAGCCATATCATTCCCAATGTAAAGGGGTATTGATATGAATGAGGCATGATCCAAACCTTTGCATGGAAAACCTTGGGTCCATAAACAATTGGTAATATGATGTATCTTAAAGTGTCTTTCCAATGTCCCTTATGATGTAATTCATTAAAAGTATACCCTATTTGTGACAACCTAATTATACTACAATAACTGTCTAGTTGTGTAGAGTCAATATGATTATGACAACAATAAACTTCACTCATGAATATTTTAATTATAAAATCCTTTATCCAAGGATGATTTTTACTTGATAAAGTTTTTAGGTGAAGTTTGCTAAATTTACGCAATAGTAAAGATTTGTTTATTTTGTATTATGCCAATAATACCCTTATGTTTGTATTTTTAGATTTATTCTTATAATATAGTACAACTATTTGTATTATTTCCTATGATTTGATGATATGAAAAAAAATGATTTTCATTATTTATGTATAAGACATGTTGTTTGATGTCTAGTAGTAGGTAGTATAATAGGTTTATTTTTAAATAACATGGGGAAAATTGTTTCATTTGTATCTTGATGTGGTTGAATTTGATTACTTGCACAATATGTTTATTAGTTTTTTTCACCTCTTTTGTTTAAATTGTGCAAAGATGCCACATTAATAATTAGAATGTAACTATGTTGTATATTATCTTATCCTATCAATTCACTTTTGTTGAACACATATTTTTCAACACTTTTATTGTTTAAATAAGAGAAGTTTAACTCATTATTTTGGTTGAATAGATCACGTGCATACTTGTGTACATCTAGATATAAGCTATTTAAATAAATATAATGATTATGTAATGTTCTTTATTTAAGTGGAGAAAGAATATAAAAGACATTTAATAAATATAATTTTTAGTTTCAAATCTAAAGGTTAAAATCTTAAATATTTTGATGCATTCTTAAAGTGGATAGCATAATCCTAATGAGACTCATCTTCATATTTATTTAAACTTTGAAAATGGTCTAATGTTAATTTGGGGAAGTTGTGTCTATGAAAATTTAAGATAAAAATTTCCTTGAATTGCTTGAAAATGGATAAGAAAACATTGGGAAGATCATAATTGTGTAAGGCTTATATGGAAAGCCTTTAAAAATAGGAATCTATCCTTGACCCAATGACCAAAATAATGTATGTATTGAATTACATGGATGGAAAGGTATTCATGACCAAAACATAAAGGTAACAAGGGTAAGATGAATTCCTATGGATAAGGATATTGAAATATACTTTTTATGAGTGGTTCATTTTTTGCAATGTTGTTGTTAATAGTATCATTGAAAGATACCATTCATTGATTGAGAATTTAAACCTAACATTGGAGGTCTCCAATGGTACTCATCATATACATATTATGACTAGTAGGAATTGTTGAAGTGTGAAGAGATGTATTTATGGGTTATAACTGGCCATCTTTTTGAAACCTAGGAATGGTAGGTTTATGATTAGAGTGGCACACCAAAGGAATGTTTCTTGTAATTATTTTCATGAGGTAAAATTCACCTCATTTTATGTTTTTAAGGAATCCATGATATCTTTGTTAATGTTATAGAAATTTGTATGACTACATACATGAATATTGGGCATAAGTGTATCTAATTTTGTTGTGGTAGATGGAGGAGGAACATATTGAGTATCTTCATGATAAGATGACCTACCTTGTTTTTTAATGAATATCATTAACCATTATATCAAATATAATCCATGAGTAGATAGTGGAAGTGGGATTATGACCATTAAAAATCATAGGTGTAGGCAGGGCAATGAAAGGTGTCAAATATACCTCTTGTTGTACATGTGGTTTTGGTAAGATTTATGATGTTTTTGACCCATATCTATAACTTTACAAATATATTACTCTTATTTCTCATAGTTTATGCTTAATTTGAAATTTTATTCATGTAATACATTTACCTTTGACTTTTTATATCCATATTATGTGGAGCGATATTATAATAAAAAATATAATATAGTGAATATAAATTATGAAACTCCATAAAGTTAAAAACCCTAGAGAAAACTATGGTTATGTAGGAATAAGTAGAGGTTATTATACCAAATATTTAACCCTTTTTGGAAATATTTATTGGTTTAATAGCCTAATCAAACAAGTGGATAAGTTATTCTAAAAGAATGCCAATAAAATCATTCATATCCACAATATTATGATACAATGTTGGATAATGAAAAAAGATAAATATATGAAGTACAATGCCAAATAATATTCTAGAATATAAATTAATAATAATAAATAATAATTATCTTATTTACTAATTCACATGTAGATCTAAGAAATATAGATGTATGATAAGACAAGCTAGTGCTTTGTAATGATTCATTAAATTCTGGAATTTAGCTTTCTATTAGCTTGGACACTATCATTTGAATATGGGCACTAGAATCAAAACTTATATCCTTGTTTTGATGCTTTTATCCATGATGTACATATTTTTAAATAAATTACCACTTACGCCTGTTAGGGTTCACTGTCATCCAACAAATTATTTGTTTGGATCATGCGCACAGGTTTTGGATATCAGTATGTAACTTGAAACCATAGATCCTCCAATTAAGGTATGCACCTTAAAAAATATGGATTAGTGGGATAAAATGAATTAAATATAACCTCAAATACCTCTTTGTTCATGATCATTTACAACATGATCAATAGTTTTAAGAGAGCCTCAAACTGATGTAGTTCTTCCCCTTGTGTGGGATTGTGTGTGAATAATTGTACAATATGGTATATACAAGTATATGTAGTTATAAAGATTTTAACCTGAAATATATTTCCCATGGGATACTATTTTAATGATTTATACCTATAATAATATTGATCCTATGACTAATTTATAAATTAGGAAGAATAGGGTAGTTTTTCAAGCTCAAAAGATGATTTTTCTTAGTATAAGATATATGTGTACTTGATTTGTATTGGATGATAATGAATTTATTTTGACTTGAATTTATATAATAAATTTTATATTTATCTCATAGGAGGATTAATTAATATAAATAGGCCAACCCATACATTTAACCATTTATAAGGTTCAGAGACTAGCATCAACACTAGTGTCCAAGTCTAGACAGTAGTGTCTAGGAGGATAGAAAGTTGTTGAAGATTTGTAACTACCAGAGTATGACATTAATCATGTTTTATGTAAAATATGGGATACCATTGATCTAGTTAATCATAATATTAGATTCAAACTAGGATATATATTTAGGCATAATGAGATGGTGAACATAATCCTTTCGGTAGTGGGAAGTTCCTAAACTAGAGGGTTGATCCATGATTGATATCTATCAAGTACACAAAACTATTTTATCATTTAAAATTATAATTTAGTATCTACACCAAAATATTATATAAAGAGTGTATAATCTTGTAACGCATCTATATCATGTCCCATATTTCATATATTTCTAATGTTGAAAACTGTGTTTTAATCATTTATATCAACGTTGAGATGTTAATACTAATGCCCATTAATATTTTCAATAATAGTTAGATCTTATTTTTTTTGGAATTCTCAAGTATGTCTCATTTTAAGTTTGACTTTGGAATTTTTGGAGATTGAATGTCTTTGTTATTTTTCTTGCATAATATGTATATGTCCTTCATTTTTTTACTTTTGAATTTGTTTTTATAGTGCCTCACAATTATTTTTATCATGGACTATTATCCAATGATGATCACAATATAGTGATCCTTTTATATGTGCTAAATTACTTCTTGACCTATGCCTATTATGAGGTAAATACATCATCTTGTGTTCAAGTAACATAGAAATTATTGTTTATAGATCATCTTATTGTACCATGATCTTTAAAATCTATTGTGGTGACCTATGTGAGGATTCCACATTATTAACATGATGTATCTACATTTATCCCTTGTAAAGATGACTTAAATATTTTAGCTAAGAGGAATGGATGATATAAAAATCATTCACATGTTCATCTATTATCTTTTCCTTGCATTTATCTATATTTTATTTTGTATCATATTGTGATGGATTTATCATACATGTATGAGTGCCCACAGGTGTGAATAAAATATGTGAGAGATGTTCAAGTAGATCAAAACTAAATGTGCACAAATGTTCATCTATCATATCGGTAGGAATATCATCATCACTGTCATAATAAGTTGAAACTTTATGATATTGTTGTTTATAATTTACCAATAAATTAAGCTCAAGTGTTTGATTTTATTTTTGTGTACTTATCATTGGTTCTTTTAGCAATGGAATTTTCTCTATTTCTTTGTCCGTTTGTTCATTTTGTTGTTCTTTATGTATATCCATGTGAATCTAAAATTTTAGTGCCTTATGAACATCTTGAGATAAATTATTTATTTTTATTGATTCACCCATATCTTAAGTTGATATATGCTCGATTGGAATGATTTTTTTGGGTGGTACCATTAGAGGAAACACTTTTGTGTTGGAGTGTGACATTTTGTAGAATTTGAAGGGGTCATCATTGACAAGAATGGTCCATAATATACCATCATGTATGAATTAAATAAATAAATTTAATGTAGATTTCACATCTTCCATAATATGTATCCAAAGTCTAATGAAGATAAAATTATAATGCAATAATTGAGATATTACATGGAATGAAGATTATACTATTTTGGGTTCAAATGTCACACCTAATGTGATTTGGCCAACTTATGGGTTGCATGAATTATCAAATACTTTTATATGAATGTCATATTTTTGAATAATATTATTGTTAAGGCATGTTTTTTGTAAAAATTCCATGTTGCAAATGTTTAGATCTGATCCATTATCAATTAGCACCTATTTGATTCCTTTATTTTTAATAATGACTTGTATGAATAAAGGCATATCTTGATCAATTATATCCTTTGAGGTTAAATATTTGTGGTAAGTAGTAATTATATTTTCATTTTTTTTATATCTTACATAATATATACAAAATAATCTATATCTAGGTCACTTGGTAATTGGGTTTCATGCAAAACTTCATATAAGATATCCTTATAGATAGTTGACTTTCAAAAGTTCAAGGGTTGATATCTTAGCATGTGTATTGCTTAAATTCTCAATAATATCATATCCCTTAGATTTTATTACTATTTTAGGCTTAGGAGGAACCTGTTGTATATAAATATATGGTTGAACAGATTGATAACCCTTTCCTTTTCATGTAGTGATAGTGTGGACCATGGAGTCCAAGATAAACTGTGGGAGAATAATGTAAGTGGGGTGGTAGTTTTCACTTGAATAGGATATTTATGGGACAAAAGGTTGGGAGCATGCATGTTAGTAATTATTGAATCTAGATAAGGGTTCAATAGTATTGTAATAAGAATTTTAAAGAGGGATTAATTTTTTATCTATGTGGAAAGCATTCTCTTTATTTTTGACAATTTATTGACTCCAAGTGATTATATCTTTAATTGACTTAGTAATGTATGAGAAATAATAAGCAATAACTACCATCATGTATTTTATAAGACACAAGGTAAGATACATGATGGAAGTCATTGATAAATATCAAACAGTGACTTTCATCATGTATTTTACAAGGAACTAGGTACTAGATGTATCCATATTAAACATGGTCAATTTCTTTGTAATTTAAATCATATTTTAAGATTTTTAACAATTCATAAATCACCTAAAATATTAAATCCCAAGGGAAAATTAGGGTTACATAGGAAGACTTAGAGATTGGGTTCACCAAATTTTTAACCCTTTTTGGAGTTGGTTTAGGGTAGAATAACCTAATCAACTTAGAATAAGCTATACTAAAAATATGCTAATTAAATGAATTTAGGTTTATAATATTCTAATAAATATGTTGAATTTGAGAATATGATAAATATGGAAATTAAAACACCAAATCAATAATTTAAATGTAGAAACATGAATGATAGATAATACTTAACTTATTTCCTAATGTACAGGAAAATCTATAAAATGTAGGTGCAAAATGAGATAGGTTGATGCTTCATTATGATTCATAAAATTTTATAATTTAGCTCTCTATCAGTGTAGAAACTACTATCAAGATCTAGACGCTAGCCTCAACACTTTTATCCATGTTTCAAATCTTTTGTTTGGTATGGAATATAGGTAATTTTATATAATAACCAACTATGCCTATTAGGGTTCATTTTCACTCTGTAAATTATTTATTTAGATCATGCACATAGGTTCTAAATATCAATATGTTGATCAAAACCTTAGGTCCTCTAAATTGGGCTTGTCACTTTTCAAAATAGTGGTTAGTGGGCTCAAGTGAGGTCAAGCTAACCTAAGAGATCCCTTTATCAATGAATGTTTCTTATAAATCCATATACTCCAAATAGGACCTCATACCGATGTAGTTCTCCACCTTATGTGGGCTTGTGTGTGAACAATTGTGAAATCTAATATATGTGAATGCATGTAGTGATCTATCTCATTAATTTAAAAATATTAATCATGGGATGTTCTTTGAATTTTTCAGACATGTTAGAAAACTACTCCTATGAGCGATTTGGAAATATGGAGTAACGGGGATATATATCTTAGTTATGAAAATGAGTTTCAGTAGTGAAGTGTGAGCTTCTTTATGATTGATTGGTGTCCCCAATGAGTAATATTTTACTTATATTTAGGCCACACATTTTGAACATATCTTATGGTAGGGTTAAATTAATACATTATGTTGACATGTACATGTTGAAATATTTTCAAATTTGATCATTTAGAAGGTAGGGCACTAACATCAAAGTTGGGACACTAGTGTCGACACTAGTATCCTAATATAGATGGTAGTGTCATATAGGATATAAATTTATTTAAGATTTATAACTATTTGAGTATGATATAAATTAGGTTTTATGCAGACTCTGGGCTAAAAGTGTTCTAGGTTATTATAATGTCAAGGTCAAACTATAGGATAAGTAGTTAGGCATAGTGAGATGGCAAATGTGAGCCTTTTAACATTGGTAAGGTCCTAAAATAAATCATTGAGACATGATTGGTATTTTTAAAGTATAAAAGACTAACATATCATGTAAAATCATATTTGAGTATTTACAAATATAAACTTTGACACATTATGTGTCAATAAAGGAAAAACTACCAAATTTAGAGCTTTCTTCCTCACTAGTTTTAGTGTTAATTGTGTATAGACATACTCTATGTCATAAAAACATCATGATGAAAAATTGTAATAGAAATCACAAAAAAATTAACAATTTAACATAAATATTGTCATAAAATCATGAAAATATGCTAGTGACCCTAGCTAATAGTATTAATAAAATGGTGTTCAACTATTCTACTATGTTAAAAATGCATATAATTTATAACATAATCAAAATACCATAATAATATAGATAGAGAGACATACAAATAAATAATTTGTGGTATAATGAGTACCTTATCATGATATTATTACTTTATCAATTATGTATGATAGATATTTGGCACAACCAACATAAATTTATTATTAATCCTATGGATGAATAGAGCACACACCAGATGATGATATGGATAACATATCACTATAGACACTCAAATTTAACCATAAATTATTGAAAGTGTTTAATATTGTCATCCTTACCATTGTTTGGTCTATTCACCATTTTTTTAACTTTCAATCTCTATGGGAGTATTCACTATTCCACTTATTACCTTAAAATCACTACAAACATCATTTAGGCATCCTTATTATCTTAAAAATTCTGATCAGCCAAATCCTAATAACCTTTACCATTCTAGAACAAGACCACACTATGCATATAGGGCCACTATATCCTTGTCCACCAATGTGGCCTTGTCCCCTATGCTCCAATGATAATCTTTTAAATTTAAGACATTTTGTATTACCACTAACACACTTTTATCAAGGTCAGTTAATAAAAATTTATCAAATATTCCTTTATATGTAATAACCCCAATTAAAATTCATGAAAATACACTCACAAGGTAATAACCCAAAATCAACACTTATGTAAATGTACTCAAATTTGATATACTTTCCCAAATCCCACACATTCATTAACATGCATACATTTTTATAATAAACTAGTAAAGTACATAATGTAGATATTTCACTATTAGATCTAGAAACCTCTCAACTTGAACATGCATGGAAGATAATAATACCTGATCTAATCTTTATGAAGAGTATGTAAATCCACTCACAAGGTAATAGTACTTGATCTGATTTTTATGAAGAGTATGCAAATACACTCACAACGTAATAACCCAAAATCAACACTTATGCAAATATACTCAAATTTGATATACTTTCCAAAATCCCACACATTCATTGACATGCATACATTTTATAATAAATTGGCGAAGTACATAATGTAGATATTTCACTATTAGATCCAGAAACCTCTCAAATTGAACATGCATGGAAGGTAATAATACTTGATCTAATTTTTATAAAAATTATGTAAATATGCTATCAAACAGCCACACATACAACTACTAAATCAAACTCACACTCTGGCACATATGGTGCCACACTCTAAAACTAGATCTGAAAGCTCACAAAACATCTAACTATGAAATTAGAAACATATACTTGGCAAACTACTATGAATTACAACAAACCACACAAAAGCTAAAATAGTTGAATCTACAACTTTTGAATCTCTGATGCAACCTCTAAATGAGATCACCCTCATGAACCAAAGGGTTTTCATCCTCTGATTTCATAACTAATGGGTTTCCATCCACTGATCACCAAGAACCTAAGAGGTTTCATCCTTGAATCTTTTTATTCAAGTACAAGTGCAACAATCTATATAAATTGGTTGTAATGGCAAAAGATATCCCATAATGAGATCATCAGATATTTATACACAATATTCCTAAAGAGGGGTGCCCAAATCTCCACTCCTTGCTTTGGGAAGACATGAGTTAGAAAAATCAACCAAGTTTTCTTTTTTATCTACTTTCCATAATCCACTTAGATCTTGTTTTTTCCTTCTTTGTTTCTACTTCCAATTTTCCCAAACTAGACCCAATTATGAAATAGAAAGTTTCCCTATAACTCCCATCCATATCCTATCCTAGAATTCAATGTCCCATTTGGAAAGTTTCCTTAGACACTCCTCATTAAATCTACCAAGAAAACCATGCCCCACTTGCAATTAGATAATAATATTTAATAGTCCATTTTTAAAAAACACGAATTATGATGGACCATAAATATTAAATAAATATTTCCTAATTATTGAATTAGTTAAAAAAATTATGGGAATGGAATAATTTGAACACCCTTTAGATTTTTTTGAAAATGAGACATGATAAATCCCCCCTTCTCAAAATTGTTTGCCCTTAAGTAATCATAGATCTAAATATTCTAGAATCATCATGCCAAAGTGTGGAATGGAACTGTAATGTTTATATAATCTAGATCTTGCACCTGTCAAGTGAGATAATTTTTTCCAAAGAGCACTACAAGATACACTTTCTATAACATCTAAAGCATCCTTGTGTAATTTTAACTTGACCTCATGATAATAACTATCAAATAAATGTGCATAACTCTCAACATCATAAATGCAAACTTTCAGAAGATCCATGATGCGATAGCTAACTATACTTATACCTCTTTGACTTGGATCAAGTATTGATAATGTAATGGTGCTAACTCCTCTCCTCTGAATGTTACCATAATCCCCAATAAATCTCAAGAACTCTTTACCATGCATCCATTGCACCACTCTACTATGCACAAGAACTTTCTCTTTAATACCCTCCCATGATAATCTCTCTCTATAAGTTGTGAATAATCATGGATGTCCCTGTAGTGGTACATCATGAAAGGATCTCAAAATATTGTACTTCACTTTGGATTCATAAACAAGTAAGATTCTATTTTTATTAAGTATGGGGTCATCAATTACTGAAAATCTATTGTCGCTCACATTCCCATCAAGGAGGTTAGTAGAAAATGTGTTTTTAACATAACCCTCCATAATAGATACATTCCAATTGGAAGAAATAATAGAATAAGAATATATAGTAGATAGCCTATAAAACTATATCAAACTCATAACTTGGAGCTTACTCACCCAAAACTTTAGACTATTATGAGATGTCTTAACCCCAATTCTTCCATGAACTAAGCATTGTTGGAACTTGGTCAAAGTAAACATAATGGCCAGCATTTATTTTCCTAATTCTTCCAACTTCCACCTTTCAAATGTTTTGGCATGCCCCTTCTAAACCACCCTAAGTCCCATTTTTGAAGCATCACAATCTTCAACAAATGGAGGTGAGGAATCTAAAATAATAAGTACATGATACAAAATCATTACCTCCTTAAGTTTTATCAATTAATTCTTGCCTAATTTGTGTCCATGGAAAAGCTCTTATCTCTGTCATATCATTCAAGGGTGTTGTTATCCATAGATATCCATTAAAAAATATTCTGTAATAGCTACATAGGCCAAAGAATCTACTCAACTATACTAGAGTGGTGGGAGGAGGCCAATCCAAGATAGCTTGGATCATCTACTGATATATGTGAACACCTTGATCATGATTTACATGAATCAAGTACAACAACTATATCACCTCAAACTCACATTCAAATTATTTTGTAAAGAGACCCTATTGGTCTAAAATTTCAAAAAATACATACAAATGCTTTAATTTATCCTACCAAGTCTTACTATAGATCAAAACATCATTAAATAAAATCAAACCAAATCTTCTCAAATGATTCCTGAATACCTAATTCATACATGATTAGAAAGTAGTTGGTACATTTACCAAATCGATGGGTATGACCAAGAATTGAAAATGTTCCCAGTGACATATGAATATTTTCTGAGGCACCTCATCATACCTTAGGTAGATATGATAGTAATATGACCTCCATGTTAGGAACCCATGAAAGCACCATTGATTACCAAATACAAGCAACTGAATATGTGGAATTAACCAGAAGTAACAAGCAACTAGAAATCAGAAACAACACAGAATATGAGAGACAATACCCAATTGTATTAATACTCATCTAGAAAAGAATACAATAAAGAAGATGCCACTTCTTCTCCACACCTCTCAGAGGCTTCCCACACCTCAAGTGTACAGTAATTCTTTCCTCAAAGCTCTCTCTCTTATGGTCCCAACACACAACTCAAACACAGAGTTGGTGTTCACCTCCAACCAGTCAGTATCCACTACTGCCAGTACATAAGTGCTCCACACACTCCACAAGTGCTCCATGCACTCCAAGTACTCAACGTACTCCAAGTAGATCTCCCCTAAACTTGCAACAACCTATAACTCAAATGATCTTACTTATGCAAGGTTCTACCTTGCCTTCCTCTTTGCTCAAAAATTGAGTACACACCGTACTCTAGGTAGATCTCTCCTGATCTTGATACCTATTGTGTTGATGTCCTCTCTAATCTTGCACACCTGCAAATCAATCTGGTTCTACACACCTGCAAACCTAGACCTTGCACACACATACACCTACAGATCAATGATCTTACTTACCATGTAGATCTCCAAACGTGGCCTTGCATACCTATTGACCAAGATCCTACATACATGAAGAATCCTTCTGATTCTCCAAACCAGCACCCACACTTGGTACTGTGGCACTAGGAGGAACACACCATGCTCTCTTCACACACAGAAGGAGCTAATATTTTCTCTCTTACTCTCTAGCACAAATTACAATACAGCCCATGAGTCTATTATATAGATCTCATGCAAACAATAATTAGACATCTAATTACAATAATTAGATTTGTAGCTCAAGACTAAAATTAGCCTTCTTCATGTAAATAATCAGTTCATTAATGAACTGTCCATGGAACTCGCAGTTCAGAACTGCACAGGTGACTAACGTCGGTCCCTGTCTACCTGGAGATGACCGACATCAACTGAATACTGTCGATGTTAGTTGCCTTCCTGTCCACCACTAACTGACATCATTTTGCCTAACCAACACCGGTGACTGTGACACTCAGCACCCTCCTCCAATGTCTGCATCAGTGAAGCTTTTATCTCCACAACCTAACAATCTCCCACTTGGAGATAAATAGCTACACTGTACCTATACCTGTACCCCATCTAATCTGTTTCCTGGCTTGTATCCCTCTTCAAGCTCAATCCTGAAGACCAACCACCACACAACCTATGGTGCACCTCCTGTCATCTGAGTAACCTACCACATCTGAACCTAGAAACCCATGTAGTGAAGTCCTGACCTTGCATAACATGTATACCTGCTGCTGGTCCCTCTCAAATACCTGAGAACCCACTTCCCCGAATTGGATCCTAACTCTCTGACAACTCCCACTGTTGGGGAAAACTCAGGTCTATACCAGACCTCATGTGATTTTGGACACTAAACTATCTAGCCCTTGGTGTGCTCTGGTTCTACATCCTGCATATTGAACCTCGCTAACACCTGATTCACATCAACTCCCATTGGAGACAAAATCAACCTGTGATCTTCCATGTCTCTCATGCCAAAGAATTTTGTTGCTCTAAATTTCTCATGACATGCCACTGAACTAACCTTACCCTTAGCTCAACAAAACCTTGTATGTCTAAACCTTCAGCATGCATACCATCCACATACAGTAATAGGATAATGTTGCAATCATCATCCACCTAGTAAGACAAACACAATAGTTACACTGACATTGACTAAAGCCATGCTTTGTCATCCACCTGTCAAAACCTGTACCACTATCCTGTAGCTTTCTCAAGACCATATGACCTGGCCTTCTGTCTCACGCATCCATTCTCTCTATTCTTTAACTAAGGTATCCATTCGTCTTTCAGTGCTTTCATACCGGCTGGTAACCCTACCAAATCTCTCGTTTGGTTTTGCATCCTGTTCATGCCATGCTCCCACTGTTTCCTGGATCTTTCCTGCTCTGTAGTAAACAACAAGTATAAAGAAAAGGAACAATGAATTTGAGGCTTACTTACCCTTTCAGTCCTCCACATGGGCATCTGAGACTCCTTGACAGCTTGTTGTCCACCCAAAATCCGTTATAGTGACCGACCTTGGTCACCACACAATCTACATCCGACCGACATCTGTTCCCATCAAACTATCCTTTCTACCGACATCAATTTCCTGACTGACATTGGTCTTACCTAGTCATCGACGTCGGTATCTTGAATGACGCTAGCAGACACCCTACCCGACATCATCAGCTCTAATCTACACATGACTGACATCTGCACTTGTCTGTTCGACGTCAGTTCCCCTTGACCAACATTGGTAACTGTGTTCGCCTGTGAGTGATGACTTTTTACCCGTGAGCTCTCCATGGATCAAAACCCTATCCAAACTGCTCTACTCAGAGTTACTCAGCCCCATCCGTTGATCTCTGTCCATCATCTCCTCTAGAAACACCAAGGCTTTCCAATTCTTAAGTCTATCAAAGACATCTAACTTCCGCTTAAGAACATGCATCTCCTTCTTGCTCATGTGACCAAGCCTATAAAGCCACGTCCTTACAATAGAATAAGAATTAGTAATACAAGCAAGTAGATAAAGAGTACATGCTTTCTTACCACATGCTAATTCAAGTGCATCCGCTGTGAGAGTTCCTATGCATCTCTCATCACCCAACTTCCCTGAAGCAATTAGCCACATCTTCAAGACTGGGACCTGCATGACCTTCTTCAACACCCATGTGTTGGCTGCCTGCAATTTCAGCAACACTTTCCCTTTGCCAATACTATGACAAGGCTCACCAACCCCTCTACTTGGGGCTGCATGGAAAGAGGCAATAGAATCTATAGAAAAAGATTCTACTTTATCCAAGAAACATCTCAGAGCATCCTATGCAACAACACCTACAACATTTGCTTCTTCAGTTCCTTCATGTTGATCTGCTACCAACCAATAATATTTCTTTACCTGCTCTTTCTTTCCATAAGACTGTAATTGACCATTCGTGCTTTTCAATTCCTCTAATGTACTTTCTTCTGTCGTTGCTATACTCCCACTCAATCAGAAACCCCTGAGAGTGACCTGTAACCAAACACAAACCTGCTCCCTGCAACCTTAGCTCTGATACCAACTGTTAAGAACCCACGAAAGCATCATTGATTACCAAATACAAGCAACTAAATATGTAGAATTAACCAGAAGTAACAAGCAACTAGAAATCAAAAACAACACAAAACATGAGAGACAATACCCAATTGTATTAATACTCATCCAAAAAAGAATACAATAAAGAAGATGCCACTTCTTCTCCACACCTCTCAGAGGCTTCCCATACCTCAAGTGTACAGTAATTCTTTCCTCAAAGCTCTCTCTCTTACGGTCCCAACACACAACTCAAACACAGAGTTGGTGTTCACCTCTAACCAGTCAGTATCCACTACTGCTAGTACACAAGTGCTCCACGCACTCCAAGTACTCAACGTACTCCAAGTAGATCTCCCCTAAACTTGCAACAACTACAACTCAAACGATCTTACTTATGTAAGGATCTACCTTGCCTTCCTCTTTGCTCAAAAACTGAGTACACACCATACTCCAAGTAGATCTCTCCTGATCTTGCTACCTATTGTGTTGATGTCCTCCCTGATCTTGCACACCTGCAAATCAATCTAGTTCTGTACACCTGCAAACCTAGACCTTGCACACACATACATCTACAGATCAATGATCTTACTTACCATGTAGATCTTCAAACGTGGCCTTACATACCTGCTGACCAAGATCCTACATACATGAAGAATCCTTCTGATTCTCCAAACCAGCACCCACACTTGGTACTGTGGCACTAGGAGGAACACACCATGCTCTCTTCACACACAAAAGGAGATAATATTTGCTCTCTTACTCTCTAGCACAAATTACAATATAGCCCATGAGTCTATTAAATATATCTCATGCAAACAATAATTAGACATCTAATTACAATAATTAGATCCGCAGCTCAAGACTAAAATTAGCCTTCTTCATGCAAACAACTGATTCGTTAATGAACTATCTGTGGAACTCATAGTTTGGAACCACACAGGTGACTGATGTCGGTCCCTATCTACCTAGAGATGACCGACGTCGGCTGAATACTGCCGATGTCGATTGCCTCCTGTCCACCACTGATCGACGCCAGTGACTGTGACACTCAGCACCCTCCTCCAATGTCTACATCAGTGAAGCTTTTAGCTCCATAACCTAACACTCTAATCAATATTGGAATAATGCAATACCCCATGCAGCTCATCAGTCCTAGGAATGGGGTATCTATCTTTCATGGTCTTCTTGATCTCCTCTTTATAACTCCTTAGGTAGTAGTAGGGTGTGGTAATGAGAGGATTAGAACCTGATACCCATTCTATGATGTGATTTAGTATTCCATTAGGTGGTAATCTTGGAGATAAGTCATTAAAAACCATAATATATTGATAAAAAATGTTGTGAATACATTTATTACCCATGGATGAAATGGTAAGCATCATCAAACAACTTGTTGCCCATGAAACTTGGCTTTTTTGGAAAAGCCTTTCCATCCTTCTTGATGTAACCCTTTACAATTTCCATTTGCTATTCCTTTTAGAACTACCTCTATACCATCAGATCTGATTCTGATTCCCATAAATAACCCCCAAAAATGGAGCCACTACACACCCAAAACCACATCAAAATCAATTAAACCAACAACATCAAAATCATCACAAATGTTAAGGTCTCCAAGGGCTAGGTCAAAATTTTGAATATTCTTCTTGCATGGTATATTATATCCATTAGCTATAATGGCATTAAATCCTTCAAACTCATCTGCTTCAAATCTTCTTCTTTTTACCCATATTACATGCATAAGATTGTGGATAACCCCAATATCAATTAACACAATAATTTTTTGTCCAACAATATTTCCATGAACTTGGAAATGATGGTTTTTATGTGCTCCTAAAAGGGATGTAATTTTGCCATCATTATCTTCTTTTTTTTCTTCCTCTATACTAGTTTGTAATGTGGTAAGTTTCTATTAAACAATAGGATCCCCTTCAAACTTTAGTAACAAGTTATTCAAACAAGTACCTAGATCCCATACTCTTATGTACAAATAACCTTGAACTTTAGGAAAATAATCATGCCAACCATTTTTAACTATATGGAGTGGCTATAATAAAATGGTGTTGACTTTTTCATACCTTAAACCATTATTGCAAAAATAATCAAGGTGTTTACCTTCATTATCTAATTTGAAAATCTTCACAAGCTCACATCTAACATTAATATTTGTTGAGACATTATTCATATGTCTTCTAATAAGGTGATATTGATACTTAACTTCATATGTTTCTTGAAATTGAAGATTCCTTTCAAAATGAAATTTCATACCTTTCATCCTCTTGATGAATTCCTTCAAAGGTTGCTTCCTTTCCATTTACAGTAACTCTAATTCTTTTTTTTTGCTCATCAATGTTAGGGAATCCAAGAACAAACACACCTGTTCTGATCCCACTTGTTAGGATCTTGCTCCTCAGATAGAGCACAATATGATTACCAAATACAAGCAATTAAACATGTGGAATTATCCAGAAGTACAAGTAACTAGAATTCACAAATAGCACAGAATATGAGAGACAATATACAATCTTGTATTAACATTTGTACAAAAAATAATACAATAAAGAGAAGCCACTCTCTTCCACCTTACAGAGGCTTGCCACACCTCAAGTGTACAGTAATTCTTCTTCAAAACACTCTCCTACCAAAAACGGTCCCAACACACAACTCACACACAGAATTGGTGTTCACCTCTCCAACCAGTCAGTATTAACCCTGCCAGTACACCAAGCACTCTAAAGTACTTCAAGTAGATCTCCCATGAACCTACAACTTGCAATTCAATAGACCATACTTACACATGTAGATCTCCTATGAGCTTGTAACAACTTGCAACTCAATGATCTTACAATGGAAGGATCTTCCTTGCCTTCCTTCTTAGCTCATCATTATAATACATGCCAATGGGTCTATAAATAGATCCCAGACTTGAACAATAACTTAGACTCTTAGTTTACTAATAATAGGCACGCAGCTAAAGACTCAAAATAGCCTTTACATGAAAACACTCAGTTTAACAAACTAACTGTTCGTGCAACGAACAGTTCTGGAACACACAGGCGACTGACGTTGATCCCTATCTAACTGGTGCTGATTGACATCAGCTGACTTCCTACCGATGCCGATTGCCTTCTGCATTGATCATGATCAACGTTGGTCATACTGACGATGCTGGTTCTTTTGGAACTTTAGCAACCTTCTCCTTCATCTGCATAGTTGAAGCTTTTAGCTCCACAACCTAACAATCTCCCACTTGGAGATCAATAGCTACAACTGTACCTGTACATCATCTAGTTTGTTCTCTTGGCTCTGTATCCCTCTTCAAGATCACTCTTGAAGACCAACCACCACAAAACTTATGGTGCAACACCTATCATCCAAATCACCTACCACATCCACATCTACAACCATGTAGAAAATAACTTGACCCTGCATAGCATGTGCACCTGCTGCTGGTCCCTCTAAAAATCCACTGAACTACCCTCTAATGCTTCTTTCTTGGATTGGCTCCAAAATTTTGACAACTCCCACTGCTTGGGAAAACTTAGGTCTAGTACACATGTACTCAACCTCATTATGTGAATCAAGACCCTGTTTTGTGAACTATCCAACCATCAGCGTGCTAACCGGTCTCACACAATCATCCTGAAACAAAGTCAACATATGACCTTCGATGTCCCTAAAACACACTCATGCCAAAGAATCTTGTTGCTCTTAGGTTCCTCATGACACACCTCTGAACTAGCTTTACCTTTAATTCAGTAATACCCTGTATATGTAACCCTACAATAAGCACATCATACAGTAATAGGATAATGTAGCTAATATTATCCAACCTGATAAAGAGAAACACAATGATCAAACCTCCATTGTCCTACAGCTTACACAAGACCATATACCCTGGCCTACTATCTCATGTATCCATTTCCGCTCTTCTTCATCTTGAACATCCATTCATCTCTCAGTGCTTACATCCAGCTGGCAACTCCACCCAAAACTCCTGTTTGGTTCTCCTCCAAGGAATCACATCCTTCATCCATGCCAAGCTCCCACTGTTTCCTAGATCTACCTACTCTATTTCTTTAAAAACTTCCTGGTTCTTTACCATAAGTGAGAAATAAGTAGTGTAAAGAAGGGAAATGATGAATTTGAGGCTTACATACCCTTTAAGTCCTCCATATGGGCACTTGAGACTCCTTGACAGCTTGCTGTCCACCCAAAATTCATCTCAGTGACCGATGTCAGTCACATCTCAGTCTGTACCCGATCGATGTCAGTTCCTTGTGACTGCCTCATTGCCAATGTCAGTTCCCCTCTGCCGATGCCGGTGTTTATCTATCCCTGAGTCACCGACGTTGGGCTACACATAGCCAACATCGGTCCTTGTCTAGACACCGATGCCGATTTTCTAGCGAACGTCGGTCTCTGTGTTTTTCTTGTGAGAACTGACTTCTACCCGTGAGCTCTTTTTGGATCAAACCCTTGTCCAAATCACCCTTGCTCTGCTTAGAATTATTCTACCCCTTGTGCTGAACTCTGTCTATCACCTTCTCCTTGAAAACCAAGGCTTTCCTTTTCTTGTCACTAACATCAGATTCCTCAAGAAACATTACCTTCTTCTGCATACAAAAACCTCGATCTATGCTCTTCAAATCTGAAAGCATACCCTTTGACTCAAGAACATGCATCTCTTCCTTATTCATGTGACCAAGCCTATTAAGCCACATCTTCGAATCTACAGCTGAAGTAGATAACCCAGAAAGAGAATCAGTAATACAAGTAGATAGATAAAGTGTACCTACTTTCTTACCTCTTGCTACAACAAGTGCACCCTTGGTAACCTTCCAAGAGTCTACTGTGAGAGTTATTGTGTAACCCTCATCACCCAAACTTCTTACAAAAATCAAATTCTACTCCAGAACTGGGACATGCATGACCTCTTTCAACACCCATGTGTTACCTGTCTGCAATTTCAGCTTCACTTTCCCTTTTCCAACCATTTAACAAGGCTTACCATCCCCTAAAAAAATTTCTCCAAAGTCTCCCTGGACATACTCATGAAAAAATTCCCTATTTGGGGATGCATGAAAAGAGGCACCAAAATCTAAAACCCAAGATTCTACTTTATCCAAATAACATACCAGAGCATCGTGTGCAATGAAATCTGCAACATCTGCTTCTTCATGTCCTTCATGCTGATCTTCACCCGACCTGTAATCTCTCTTTAAGTGCCCTTGCTTTCCACATTTCTAGCAAGTTATTCTGCCATACCTGAACTTGGACCTCCTGCCATTAAACTTCTCCATTCGTAGTCTACTTTCTTTTGCCATTACTCTACTCCCACTCAAATAGAAACCCCTATGAGTACCCTATAATCAACACACACTAACCAGATCTAATCCAACTTGTTAGTATTCCAACCAAAAGCTCTGATACCAGTTGTCAGGGAATCCAAGAACAAACACACCTGTTTTGATCCCACTTGTTAGGATCTTGCTCCTCAGATAGAGCACAATATGATTACCAAATGCAAGCAATTAAACATGTGGAATTATCCAAAAGTACAAGTAACTAGAATTCACAAATAGCACAAAATATGAGAGACAATATACAATCTTGTATTAACATTTGTATAGAAAAGAATACAATAAAGAGATGCCACTCTCTTCCACCTTACAGAGGCTTGCCACACCTCAAGTGTACAGTAATTCTTCTTCAAAACACTCTCCTACCAAAAATGGTCCCAACACACAACTCACACACAGAATTGGTGTTCACCTCTCCAACCAGTCAGTAATAACCTTGCTAGTACACCAAGCACTCTAAAGTACTTCAAGTAGATCTCTCATGAACCTGCAACCTGTAATTCAATAGACCATACTTACACATGTAGATCTCCTATGAGCTTGCAACAACCTGCAACTCAATGATCTTACAATGGAAGGATCTTCCTTGCCTTCCTTCTTAGCTCATCATCACAATACATGCCAATGGGTCTATAAATAGATTCCAGACTTGAACAATAACTTAGACTCTTAGTTTACTAATAATAGGCACACATCTCAAGACTCAAAATAGCCTTTACATGAAAACACTCAGTTCAACAAACTAACTGTTCGTGCAATGAATAGTTTTGGAACACACAGGTGACTGACGTCGGTCCCTGTCTAATTGGTGCTGACCAACATCAGCCGACTTCCTGCCGATGCCAGTTGCCTTCTGCATTGATCATGACCGACGTCGGTCATACTACCGATGTCGGTTCTTCTGGAACTTCAGCAACATTCTCTTTCATCTGCATAGTTGAAGCTTTTAGCTCCACAACCTAACAATCAACATGGCTATTTGGTATACCATCCTCACATAACATTGGCATCTTCTTTTCAATGCTTAGAATAGGTGTTTCATGGATACCATTAGCCTTTTTACTTTCATTTTTCATATATATCATCTTTCTCTCCTTGACTTCTTTAAGACAAACATTTTGTGGAAATTCAATATTACAAGTTAATGAAATATTTTTTTCTAAATCAAAATCTTTACCTTTATTAGGTATGGTGAATTCTTCTATGATTTACTTTATTTCAATTTCTTGTAAGATTATTTTCTCTTCTTTCTTTGACTCATCAAAAGTATGAAGAGTGATTTTTCCCAACCATTGTTGAATATCTCTACATGGTTGATCATGTTTATTAACACTATTTTTCCTTTCCAAGTCATAAAATTCATTGAAAGAGAGTGTTTGTTACACTTTATAATCAAGCTCTCCATAACTTGAATGTAGGTATGTCTAATCATTACCTAGATGCCTATGCACAGATTATTTTCCACTAGGTGGCTCTTCCTCCCTATGTAGGAATTTATCCTGGAAAAACTTTGAATGTGGAGTGGTTGAAACCTGCTCTTTGTTGGTGAGCTTCATTCTCCCTCATTTGTTTTATTTGGGTTAATACCTTAGATAGCTCGTATTAGCTCTGACATGGATTCTTTTAAGGATCTTTGAATTATTTTCTCTAGATCTTTCTGATCTCAGTTGATTATCTCATGTAGATAATTGATTTCATCAAAAGGAATCCCCTTATCTATTACCCATACTTTCTTCTTTGATCTCTGGTAGCTGAACTTTTCTCTTTTTTCTCTTTAGATGTATCTTAATTCTCTTTCACTAATACTATTCATATGCATTTTATATTACATTAAGAGGTGAACTCTGACATGCAACCACCACTAAACCAAGATATTCAGTTGAAATTATTTCACTAAATATTATTTTTTACATGCAAGTGTTGATCACTAACATGCAACTAAAAATATACAACAAGGGTTACCTTCCCAATAGGGTGGTAGGAAGACCAGTTCTGATACTACTGTAATAACCCTGATTAAAATTTATTCAAATACATTCACAAGGTAATAACCCAAACTCAACACTTATGTAAATGTACTCAAGTCTGATATACTTTCTCAAATCCCACACATGCATTGACATGCATACATTTTTATAATAAATTGGAAAAGTACATAATGTATATCTTTCACTATTAAATCTAGAAACCTCTCAAATTGAACATACATGGAAGGTAATAATAATTGATCTAATTTTTATGAAGAGTATATAAATATTCTATCGAATAGCTACACATGCAACTACTAAATCAAACTCACACTCTAGTAGACATGGTGCCACACTCTAAAACTAGATCTAAAATCTCACAAAACATCTAACTATGAAATCAAAAACATATACTTGACAAACTACTGTGAATTACAATAAACCACACAAAATCTAAAATAGTTGAATCTGTGACTTTTGAAGCTTTGATGCAACCTCTGAATGAGATCACCCTCATGAACCAAAAGGATTTCATCCATTGATTCCAAAACCAATGGGTTTCCATCCATTGATCATCAAGAACCTAAGGGGTTTCATCCTCGAAGCCTATTATTCAAGCACAAGTGTAACAATCTATAGAAATTAGTTGTAATGGCAAAAGATATCCCATAATGAGATCATCACATATTTATACACAAGATGCCCAAAAAAGGGCACCTCAATCTCCACTCCTTGCTTTGGGAAGACATGAGTTAGAAAAATAACCAACTTTCC
Source organism: Torreya grandis (assembly GCA_037957365.1). Taxonomy (NCBI): domain Eukaryota; kingdom Viridiplantae; phylum Streptophyta; class Pinopsida; order Cupressales; family Taxaceae; genus Torreya; species Torreya grandis. The sequence continues at coordinate 3,097,353 of JARHVA010000238.1, read as the reverse complement.
TCTTTTATCTACTTTCCATAATCCACTTAGATCTCACTTTTTCCTTCTTTGTTTCTACTTCCAACTTTCCCAAACTTGACCCACTTATGAAATAGAAAATTTCCTTGGAAATTCCATGCATATCCTCTCCTAGAAGTCAAGGTCCCATTTGGAAAGTTTCCTTAGACACTCCTCATTAACTCCACCAATAAAACCATACCCCACTTGTAATTAGATAATAATATTTAATAGTTTTTAAAAAATACATGAATAAATATTAAATAAATATTTCCTAATCATTAAACTAGTTATCAAAATTATGGGAATGGAGCAATTTGGCCACCCTTTAGATTTTTTGAAAATAGAACATGACATTATACAAACACATCAAGGCCTCTTTAAACACATCTAGCAATCACTTTGAAATTTTAATACACATTGATCAAAATAACATTATTATTTCCAATTCTAATTCTACTTTATTCTAATAGTCATTAGCCAAGTTTGAAGTCATTTTATTGTAGGTCAAGGTCACTCATTATCAATAATTCAAGTCAATATATTTATCTATATTCATATACTAAATATCAATATTGATACACTGACTCTAGGAGGGAGAAATACATCGACCTGAGGCCCTTTTGGGCTATGTAGGCAACACTCAGATTTTATGGGATTTTCTAAGGATAGATTGGCTATACCCCTTGCTTGATTCTATCTTTCGTATTTTATTCCTATTTGGTTTAATGTATTGGATTTAGGCTTTTAACTTTTTTAGTTTACACATCAAATTAAGACAAATAATTAATCATTAATTCATAATAGATAGCCACATGTGCTCATACAGGGAAATCAATTGCATAATCAACTAGGAAATGGTCACACTGCATCCCTATCCTCTTAGTGAAGCCTTGTCACTACATAGTTTTAAATTCTCCTTGTTGTTATGACATAGTTTAGGGGTTATTACAGTTAGTTTCCATTTATAGATAAACTATGTGTGTGTGTGTGTGTGTGTGTGTGTGTGTGTGTGTGTGTGTGTGTGTGTGTGTGTGTGTGTAGACACACTAAGTCACAAGGTTCGAGTTAGAATTCAAGTTTGATGAGCATAAAAATTGAAAAAAATTGCCATTAAATTCAAAATGTAAAAAAATAAAAACTTAATTAAAAATATTATAAAAAATAAAAATATAATTATAAAAATAATAAACATGATTAAAAAATATAAACATAATTATAAAAATTAAATTCAAAATGTAAAAAAAATAAAAACATAATTAAAAAAATTAAAAAGTCACAAAAATAAATTAAAAAATTTAAAAAAATTATAAATATAAAAAAACATAAAATAAAATATAACTAAATTCAAAATTATAATCAAAATAAAAAATGAAAACCTAAAATAAAATAAAACAAAACTAGTTAAAACCTAAAACCTAATAACAAACCATCCACCATCGACCTGTTACATCAACATCATTTGCTTCAAACATGTGGCATCAAGCCTACTTCCCCTACCACTGGCCTTTTTTCAAGTGAAGCATATTTATTTACCCTTTAGAGTCTTGTACTGTCAAGTAATGCACATACATTGGATTGAATTTCTATTTGTGGAGGCAACAAGGAGTAATTTTTAGCATGTAACGAAGCTACAAACTAAGTGAAGAGTATCCAAGGCTTGTTATGTGTTGCAGGTAAGTTTTATGCCCATAGGGCCATAAGGGTTTTGTATTTGAGATGAAATCCATGCAAGGTCAATGGATGAGGATTTGTGATGTCCTCAGTAGAAATTGAAGACATGTAAAAATACAGATAGAGATAAATGTAAAAAATGCAAACCTAAAAAATGATGTTTTTTTTCTTTTTTTATGGCCAAATAAAAATCAATGAAATTGAAATTTTATCTAAAAAATCACCATACCTTATGACTTAATGTGTGTGTGTGTGTCTATATATATAGTCAACATAAATTTAGTCTGAAGTAAGTTTACATATATTTTTATCAATTTACTATTTATAGCTCATTTCAAAATCTGTAAATTATAATATTTCATATTTATATCTATATATTATATACATATAAATCAATTTTAATAGTTTATTTGTTCTTATAATTTCATTGTTAAATAAAAAAGATCAAACATTCTGATTAACCTATAATTTATTTGAACATTTCTTATTGTTTACTTGATTTTTGTCCTAAGATTTCATACAAAATTTTGGAAATTCTCAACACTAAAATAAAACAACCTTCAACCTCGGATATAAATCTAAAATCAAAATTCAATACTTTTTGACCTTGGATTTAATCTAAAACTAAATAAATTTCCTTGTCACCTCAGATAATATTTGACAGCGAAGCTCTTTCTCTTGACCTTGGGTTTAAATTTCTTGATCTCTTTACACAAAAATATTTTGAATCTATTTTCTATTTACTTGTTGCTTCTTTTTAGAAACTATGTTTCAGAAGTTTTAAAACTACTTAGTGGTTGTCATTATAAGCTAAGTGGTGATTTATTTTATAGACATCACGGTGTGAGGGGTACTACCTCAATAATCAAGCCATTGTACAACATTGAACATGGATTTTAGTTTCTCCATACCTCATGGTATATTGGAAATGTCTAGGGTCCCTTGTTTATACCAAAAGAATCTTCTTTAGTTGTTTAATTTATGGATCACCTGAGAGGATAGTATCACCTAGAGAAATTACTCTCACCATACCCTCAGAGATAGGATAATGGGTTAAAAGCACAACTTTGCCTCTATAGTTAGTTCTTTAAATTATTGGGTTGACACTACTCTATGAGCAACCAAGTAAGTTTTAAGGCCCACAAAATTATTCAGAACCTTACCTAGATCATCCTTTATACCTTATTTTTTGTATATATTATATTCATGGTCATTATCTATATTGATTCATGTTATATTATATGTCTTTGAGGCACAGTGTTATATTAAGCAACCTTCCTTATTCATATATGCAGCTTCTTTTAGTTTCTTCTGAAATGATGAGTATGATGTTTTTTTCTCAAACTAGAAATGCTACTATTCAAATTACTTGGTCTAATGAAGTTTAAATTCACACTGATTATGATACTAAAAATAATGAAGATAACTATGATATACACAATAAACATGACACCCATATTGATCCATAAGAGCTTAATGGAGTAGATTAAAATCAAGTGTAAGAATTATCTGAATTTATTCAAGGTCTTTAAGAGAACCCTGAAGCGGTAAATAAAATCATTAATCTAATTTTAGCATCAAGCTAAATTGGACACCTCTTGACAGCAAGATTTACTTTTTCAATTTTTCAAATCCCCTACTTATAATATTTCTACTTCCACTATTGCATCCATTCCTAGTTATACACCTCTAGTTACTTCCATAGCATTATCCCTTGGTTTGGCAACATCACTTAGTTTCCAATAAGTATCCATGCCTATGCCTACTCATCTTACTAATATTCTTCTAATATCATCTATAAATGTTGTTATTGAGCACATAATTAGTTCTTTACAAGCTAAGCTATCTCAAATTGAGCAAACTCTTTCTCATGATATATCATATATGGACTCATTTTCCTTTTTACATAACCCTTTGACACCCAAAATTGAATTTTATCTATTACTAGTTTAATTTAGCTTCCTTTATATGAAATAAAATGTGATCTTGATTAACATTTATGTGCCTATGCAACTTGTCTAAAATATGCAGATAATGACAAATATTTAACCAATCTTTTTCCAAGAAGTCTCAAATAATATCTCTCAGATGGTTTTATGATCTTTCTCTTCAATCAATAAAGGCTTCTCATCTATTGTAAAATAATTTTTTAACATGCTTTTCTATCAACATCAGTGAAAATCTATCATATGATCAAATTTCAAAGGTCAAACAAGTGTATAATGAAATAAATAGTGAATATGTTCTAAGATACAAGGTTGTGCTAGAAAAAATGAAAAATCAAATCACTGACAAAGAGTTCCAAGATTTTTCATTCAAAGGTTGTTACCTCCACTTCGAGAGTCAATTATGTTTGATAAGCTTAAATATTTTGATGAGTTGTGCCATATATTCAAAGAGCATGAGGTCAAATTGATTACCTTGAACAAGCTTAAATATACTTCAAATGTTCCTTCTACTTCAAATATTAAGTTTTAAAGAAAGCCAAATTATAAGAGCAAACCCAATGAAATCAATAATGAATATGATATTATAGTTAATATTATCTCAAAAATAACACAAAAGCTTCAATTAAAAGCTTCACTAAGGATTAAATTATCAAGGTTACCATCACCTCCTCATGTATTGTTTCAAAAGTGACTTGAATGTAATCTAACCTCTCTTTCTCCACCAATGGAAGTAGATATGTCTAAACTACAATATTCAAATTTTAATAGCAATGCATATTGTGACTACCATAGATGTATTGAGAAATCCAAAATAGATGTTTCAAGCTCAAAAAAATATTCAAAATCTCATTGATGATAATATATTATTGATATTGACACACCTATTGAAGAGGCTCAGCGTCAATAAAATGACAATTCAAAACAAAAAATGTGCAAAGATCCTTTTTCTGAATCATGAAGGAAAAAATAACAAGGATAATTATAAAGAAACTTATGCATATAATTTCATCCTCATCCTAATATATAAGAGCATCCACTTAATTTAATCATTCATATAGTTACAATAAAACAAACATCATGTCCTATGATTACATTTGATGAAATTATTGATGACGATTTAGATAGACATGCACTCTTTATTTGAGCATTTATTGAAAAAAATTCATGCATAGTGTTTTTATAGATAATGGATCAAGCAAAAATGCATGAACCATAATAATCCTCTACTCTCTTCATTATATAGGGAAATATTTATATGATACTTCTAGATTTTTCAAAGCATTTGATGGTCATACACATGATATTCTTGGGAATATAGTGTTACCTTTACAAGTGAGAGATAAATTTTCTAATCCATTTTTAGTTCTACCAAGAATAGGGGTATTTGATATGATCTTAGGACACCCTTGACTACAAAAATTTTGAGCAACTTCTACATTTTAAAAATATCTCAAATGTATTCAAGATAATAAAGTGGTCAAAATTTCAAGAATATAATATGAATATCCTTTGAAATCAATGATGTAAATACCCATCCTATAGATCAGTTATAGGGCACATAATTTGAGAAACATGGTAATGAAATTGTCTATAAAAATATTCAAAAGTATATTAAAAAATCAATTTCTCTTTCCATTTATGAGTGTGATATAGTTACACATGAGCATATTATAGAATAAGTTTCTCCATCTATTTATAGTATGATATAGTTACACATGAGCATATTAAAAAATCAAGTTATTCATCTACTTATGAGTACGATACATTTACACATGACCATAATTAGTTAGTTCTAAAGAGTATGTCATGATCTCAAAAGCAAAAAGTGGTAGCTAAAAAGAGGTCTTCATCTCCTAAGGCATCACAGGTTATTTAGAGAGTTTCACCATAGGTACAGGTAGTTAAATATTATCCTATTACACATGAGGATATAGGTTCACATGATTATATGAGTAGTGATTCAAATGGTTATATTACATCATATGATCCTAATTAAGATTCTGAGGCATCGATAGTTGGCACTTCCTCTTTACAAGAAGTCATTTCTTCATATATAATGTTGATGATTTAAAATTGCACTTGTTCTAACACCAACAATGGGAAGTTTCAAGATGTGGGACTTGTGACTTGAAACAACCTCCAGATTTTTAAGGAGATGGTCTCTTCTTTATATCAAGTGTATACTAGGAAAAGGGATAGGAATTTTAACAAAAACACAAGTGCAAGAAATAAAATCTAACTATGGCGATGCGCCTAAATGTAATTTGACTTTAATCTTGAGCACAGTGAGACTTTATGTAAGTTTCATTTACATTTAAGAGTAAACAAGTGCATGATCAATGTAAAATATGGAAACAATAGAAACAGAGGCTCACAGCATAGACTGCTTTTGTAGTGATACAAAAAATGTCAACAAAGGCACAGGGTTCAATCTTCTTATTTGAATTCTCCAGTCACATAAGAGGCACATAAACACGCACAGTTATATAAACTTTCCAACTCAAGAAAATGGAACAAAGGCAAATAACATTCTTAATCACAGCTCTAGAAAGTCTAAAACTCTTGACAACACAGCCTATACTACTTTTGCAATGACACAGAAAGTATCAACAAAGGCACAGGATTCAATCTTCTCATTAATTCTCCAGTCACATAAGAGGCACAAAAACACACATAGTTACATAAACCTTCCAACTTAAGAAGATAAAACAAAGGCAAATGATATTCCTAATCACAGCTCTAGAAAGTCTAAACTCTTAACAATAATTCTCTCCAAAAATTCTCTATGGTATTTGATGATGATTTTTGGTATCTCTGCACCCTTATTTATAGCCTTGAATTCACTCTAGATTGTCTGCTTGTTCCCAATCTAATGGCCCAACTGAAATATAACAAAACTAGAAGTGTTTAATAGAGGATATTTTATAGATTCTAAAATGCTTTGTCTTATGGTAGTTCATTGGCTGAAAATAGATCACACGACACTCCCTTCTATTCCATGAAAGAGGACACTTAGTGTTAGGATTGTGGAGCTAAAAGCTTCACTGATGCAAACAGGAGAGGAGGTTGCTGAAGGTTGCTGAGTTGCAGAAGAAGTTGGGGTCGGTCTGATCAGCCGACGTCGGTGGGAGAGCATAGAGAAGCAACCGACGTCGGTCATATATCGGCCGACGTCGGTCACCTCCAGGCAGACAGGGACCGACGTCGGTCGCCTGTGTGGTTCGACTGTGAGCTATTTACGGGCAGTTAGCTAACGAACCAAGTGTTTGCATGATCAGGGCTAATTATAGACTGAGAGCTGCGGATCTAATTATGGTAATTAGATGTCTAATCATTGTTTGGATGAGATCTATATAATAGACTCATGGTTGTATTGGAAAAGTGTGCTAGGGAGTAAGAGAGCATAATTATAAGCTCCTTCTATGTGTGAGGTAGAGCTATGGTGCGTTCCTCCTAGTGCCACAGTACCAGGTGTGTTGGTGCTGGATTGGAGAGCCAGCTGGGTTCTTCAATAAGTAAGATCGTTGATCTGCAGGTGTATGTGTGTGCAAGGTCGAGGTTCACAGGTGATTGGAACCATTGCTTGATTTGCAGGTGTGCAAGGTCATACAGACAGCAACACTACAGGGAGCAGTATCAGGCAGGATCTACTTGGAGTACAAGTGTGTACTCGGATAGAGCAAGAGGAAGGCAAGGGAGTTCCTTCCATAAGTATGGTCTGTTGAATTGCAGGTTGTTGCAGATTCATGGGAGATCTACTTGAAGTACCTTGAGTACTTGTGGAGCACGTGGAGTGCTTGTGGAGTGCGTGGAGCACTTGTGGTGTGCGTGGAGCACGGGAGGTGAACACCAACTCTGTATTTGAGTTGAGTGTTGGGACCTGTGAGAGGGAGAGCTTTGGGGAGAAGAATTACTGTTCACTTGAGGTGTGGGAAACCTCTGTAAGGTGGTGGAGAAGAAGTGGCATCTTCTTTATTGTATTCTTTTTTGTATAAAGTGTTAATACAATTTGGTATTGTCTCTCATATGCTGTGTTATTCTGAATTCTAGTTACTTGGTGAATCTAGTTAATTTCCGCATATTAAGTTGCTTGGTATTAGTAATCAAATTGCATGCTTCCGGTGTACACCCTCAACACAACAAGTGGTATCAGAGCCTTGGTTGTAGGTTCTTGAGCTTGATACCAACAGGTGGTATCTGAGCTGAGGTTGGAGGAAGCAGGTTTTGTGTTTGGTTACAGGTCACTCTCAGGGGTTTCTGATCGAGTGGGAGTAGAGCAACTGCAGATCAAAGTAAGCTAAGAATGGAGGAGTTGAAAAGCACAGATGGTCACTCACGGTCCTATGGAAAGAAAGAGCAGGTAAAAGATTATTGTTGGTTGGTAACAGATCAGCATGAAGAAACTGAAGATACAGATGTAGCAGGTGTTGTTGCACAGGATGTGTTTGCAGGTTTCTTGGATAAAGTTGAATCTTGGATAAAAGATTCGGTTGCCTCTTTCCATGCAGTTCCAGGTAGAGGAGCTGGTGAGCCTTGCCAAAGGATTGGCAAAGGGGAAGTGAAGCTGAAATTGCAGGCGGCCAACACACAGGTGTTGATGAAGGTCATGCAGGTCCCAGGTTTGGAGATATGGCTAATTTCTTCAGAAAGATTGGGTGATGAGAGATGCACAAGAACTCTCACAGTGGATGCACTTGAATTAGCTGGTGGTAAGAAAACAGGTATCCTTTATCTACTTGTTTATATTACTGATTCTTCTTTTGTTGCGGAGACGTGGCTTCGTAGGCTTGGTCACATGAGCAGGAAGGAGATGCATGTTTTTAAGCGGAAGACAGATATATTTGACAGGCTTAAGAACTGGAAAGCCTTGGTGTTTATGGAGGAGATGGCGGATAGAACCCAGTGGATGTGGCTGGATACTTCTGAGCAGGGCAGTTTGGACATGGATTTTGATTCAAAGAAGCTCGTGGGTAAAAAGTCATCACTCACAGGCGAACACAGATACCGATGTCGGTCAGGAGGAACCGGCGTCGAACAGACAGGTGCCGATGTCGGTCATGTGCAGACCGAAGCCGGCGATGTCGGGCAGGGTAAGACCGATGTCGGTCATAGGACCGATGTCGGCAGTATGTGAGACCGATGTCGGTTAGGATAACCGACGTTGGCAAAAGGGACACCAGCGCAGGCAGGTTGGTAGTTAGGTACAGACGCATGGAACCGACGTCGGTCGGATGCAGACTGTGGGGTGACCGAGGTCGGTCACTGTAACAAATTTTGGGTGGACAGCAAGCTGTCAAGGAGTCTCAAACACCCATACGGAGGACTGAAGGCGTAAGTAGGCCCTCAAATTCGTTGTTCCTCTTCTTTATACATGTTGCTGATTGTAGAGCAGGAAGGATCCAGGAAACAGGTGTGAGCTTGGCATGGATGAGGATGTGATTCCTTGGAGGAGAACCAGACAGGTGTGTTTTGGTAGAGATGCCAGCAGGTATAAAAGCACAGAGACGAATGGATACCTTAGTAGAAGAATAGAGAGAACGGATACATGAGACGGAAGATCAGGTATATGGTCTTGTGGAGCTACAGGACAGTGGTACCAGGTTTGACAGGTGGAGGACGGAGCATGGCTTCAGTCAATGTCAGGGTAACTACTGTGGTTTTGGCTTACCAGGGGGATGATGAGTCGCGACATCATTCTGTTGCTGTATGTGGATAGTATGCTAGCTAGCAGGGGTGTACATACAGGGTTTTGCTGAGCTAAGGGTAAGATTAGTTCAGTGGCATGTCATGAGGAGTTTGGAGCAGCGGAATTCTTTGACATGGGAGGCATGGAGATCACAGGGTGATTTTGTCTCGAGTGGGAGCTGATGTGAATCAGGTGTTGGCGAGGTTCAGGATACAGAGCCGGAGCACACTAAGGGCTGGACAGGTACAGTGTCCGAAATCACATGAGGTCTGGTATAGACCTGAGTATTCCCATGCAGTGGGAGCTGTCAGAGAGTTAGGAGCCAATTCGTGGAAGTGGATTCTCAGGTTTTCTGAGAGGGACCGGCAGCAGGTGTTGCTATGCAGGGTCAGGACATCACTACATGTATTTGTAGGTTCGGATGTGGCAGGTTACTCGGATGACAGGTGGTACATCACAGGTTGTGTGGTGGGTTGTCTTCAGGTGGGAGCTTGAAGAGGGATACAAACCAGGAAACAGATTAGACGGAGTACAGGTACAGGTACAGTGCAGCTGTTTATCTCCAAGTGGGAGATTGTTAGGATTGTGGAGCTAAAAGCTTCACTGATGCAAACAGGAGAGGAGGTTGCTGAAGGTTGCTGAGTTGCAGAAGAAGTTGGGGTCGGTCTGATCAGCCGACGTCGGTGGGAGAGCATAGAGAAGCAACCGATGTCGGTCATATATCGGCCGACGTCGGTCACCTCCAGGCAGACAGGGACCGACGTCGGTCGCCTGTGTGGTTCGACTGCGAGCTATTTATGGGCAGTTAGCTAACGAACCAAGTGTTTGCATGATCAGGGCTAATTATAGACTGAGAGCTGCGGATCTAATTATGGTAATTAGATGTCTAATCATTGTTTGGATGAGATCTATATAATAGACTCATGGTTGTATTGGAAAAGTGTGCTAGGGAGTAAGAGAGCATAATTATAAGCTCCTTCTGTGTGTGAGGTAAAGCTATGGTGTGTTCCTCCTAGTGCCACAGTACCAGGTGTGTTGGTGCTGGATTGGAGAGCCAGCTGGGTTCTTCAATAAGTAAGATCGTTGATCTGCAGGTGTATGTGTGTGCAAGGTCAAGGTTCACAGGTGATTGGAACCATTGCTTGATTTGCAGGTGTGCAAGGTCATACAGACAGCAACACTACAGGGAGCAGTATCAGGCAGGATCTACTTGGAGTACAGGTGTGTACTCGGATAGAGCAAGAGGAAGGCAAGGGAGTTCCTTCCATAAGTATGGTCTGTTGAATTGCAGGTTGTTGCAGATTCATGGGAGATCTACTTGAAGTACCTTGAGTACTTGTGGAGCACGTGGAGTGCTTGTGGAGTGCGTGGAGCACTTGTGGTGTGCGTGGAGCACGGGAGGTGAACACCAACTCTGTATTTGAGTTGGGTGTTGGGACCTGTGAGAGGGAGAGCTTTGGGGAGAAGAATTACTGTTCACTTGAGGTGTGGGAAACCTCTGTAAGGTGGTGGAGAAGAAGTGGCATCTTCTTTATTGTATTCTTTTCTGTATAAAGTGTTAATACAATTTGGTATTGTCTCTCATATGCTGTGTTATTCTGAATTCTAGTTACTTGGTGAATCTGGTTAATTTCCGCATATTAAGTTGCTTGGTATTAGTAATCAAATTGCATGCTTCCGGTGTACACCCTCAACACAACACTTAGCCAATTCCTTGAAAACCTTCTTATTACTTTAGGAGACACCGGAAGATGACACTTGTCGGGTTCCGCAACTTTACTGAGGACACATGGTGCTCTCCACTTTACCTATACTCTTACTATATCTTTACTTAGGAACATTCTGCCTTTGACACCTATCGCAATCTGCTTCTTCAAACTTTAACAGCTTAAAAGAAAATAAGACTCACAGCCTTTCTTGCCTGAGCAACTTGAAAAGGAGCATAGAAATAGTTGGCAATTTCTTCTTCCCTCAACAAAAGACACATGGCAATCTCTACTTATTTTAGCTACCTTCTTAGAAACCTGTGAAAAGTGACACGTGGTGGTCTCCACTTTACTCTGTTTATATCATAAAAACAATCATGTCCCATTTCATATTTACATGGATAGCAACACCTGGCGGCTTCTGCTTGCTTCAGAAACAAAACTTGAGACCCACCACAGTCTTTGCTATATCGATGAAGTAAAATGAAGATAATTTGGATCTCGACATGTGATGGCTTCCACTCTCTTCTACTGAGATACATGGCATCTTCCGTCACTTTTATAAAAGCAAAACTAAGACCTTCTACAATTGCCACTTGGCACTTTCTGCCTGATCCTAATACTTAGCTTGTTAAAACCTTTTACTAAAAAGAGATGAAATATGGATGCTGACACTTTGCACATTCCACTGAATCACTATGAGATACGTGGCACATCCCAACCAACTCATAGAAAATATGAAAGGTGCCTTGGACAATGACACTTGGCAGCTTTCACTTGAGAAAGGTGCCTCGGGCGATGACACTTGGCAACTTCTACTTGATTTCAACACTTAGACAAAAATGAATCAAAAGGAAAATAGAGCCCGTGCTCTGTTTCAAAACTTCACTGTCTCAGACCAAAGTATGCGAGAACATAATTTTGCAGTGCGCGACTAAAACTCAGAATGAAATGTAGAGTATTTTTACTCTACATATAATTTAGCTAGGTATACATATGTGCATCCTCTTTATGAGATTCTTATTTGGACACAACCTTATACTTCCTATCAACCCATTTATTGGGTATATTATATTTATTAGCTACTTGTATTCTCATTTGTACATAGCTTCTATGATTTTACTTCATTCTTACTTTTATCCTTATGTTCAAACATTATTTTATCCCTTGGATTTATTTTCACTTGGGGAAATTTACCTCTTACATTTTCAAACTAATTTAAACAATCCAAAATACTTATCTTACATTAATTTCAAGGCACATTCTTTATCACGACCCATTTGCTTACTATTGCATATATATCATATCATGGTTTCCTTTGTAAAAACATTATCACATCTATTTACTTGTACATCCTACATGAGCACATATAGATTATTGTCCTTTGGGGGTAGGAAAATCCTTATCTACATGACTATAATTCAAATTCTCATACATTGTGGGCATATCATTTGCCTTCCTTCTTGTCACACTATACTTTAGCACCTTGATGTGGATTATTCTAATCCCTCCCACTTCTTCCATTTTTAAATCCTTGATTAATATTTCAAAAATAAAATAAAAATTATTCAAATATTTTAAAAATTATTAAAAAAAATCATATATGTCAAAAAAAAATCAAAAATTCAAAATCGAGACGTATAATAATTTTAAAATGTTGTTAGCTTACTTATTTACATATGTTACTTATTTAATATTAAGTAAATATCATATTTTCATTTTAAATACAATTTTTTTCACAAGATATGTGAGTGTGATAGAGGACATACTTTTACATGGTTTTTCAATGTTGAGCTTCCCTTATTACCAACAACTTGCTAAATTGAGGGAATCTCTTCATTCTCTATGAACACTTCAACAGGTTGTATCTATCCACAATCTTTCTACTATGTATAACATTCTATCATACAAATGTTTTACTAATGACTCACACTTTACATTGTGTTAATTCTCCTTGCTAAAAATGACATGATCCATATGGTTGATGTAAACTAGCCTCATTTACTTTATGTTTATTTTTACGTTATTACTTTACTACATGATATATTAGGACTTGATTGTTTATTATGTATGTCCCATGGACTTGTGTGTGCAATATATACATTTTTTGTCTTGTATGGCATCATCATCCCATTTAGGTGTGGCCCTTGGCCTTGTGTGTTTATGTGAAATTTACATGTTTCTTGTATGTGGACTTTAGGCCTTATGTGTGACACTCTATACGAATTTTATGACATTACTTGCATGTTTGTTGCTTGTTACTATGGTATCATTATTTATATTAAGCATTAGTTCCATTTTATACTCTTACTTTTGTTCCATGATAAATATCATGTATTTATTGCTTATGTGCTTTAATGTTATATCTATTTAATAGATGCTTAATATGAAATTCAATGTTATATTCAAAATTATGATTTAGTCAAATGTTTAAAGTGTTATTACATAATTATATATCTCACATATTCTACAAGTTCTCTTTTCAGATAAGTGACTTGTAAGCTATGTCTCTCATCTCAAAAAGGGGCATCGCAATTGGCTTGCTTTGAGTATTCAAGCCCCAAGAGAAACAAAATTAATATTTATGATAGTATATAATTTTAATATTTCAATATGATTCATAATTTTCATATTATGATGGCATATGCCATGCATGTGCACTCATTCTTACAATTACTTGAATATATATTCACACATACATAGACATGTCTAAAATAGTTATAGGTTTTAAGTAGTTATAAGTTTAAAGTTTCAAAATATATAAGTTCCATTGGAATTATATATTAATTAAGTGTATATAGAGGAGGCACGACATTCATTCATGTTCATGTTTCTATAATGGTAATTTCAAATTTTAATTTTTCAAAGTACTAAAGTTTTAAATATAATCTAGTTCCATTTATAGTGATGTGATTCATTTCATTTTGAAAGTGGGCCACATTAGAGTCTATTGACAATCAATGTTTATGGTTGTACATTTTTATTCAATAGAAAGCCACATTTGGTGGTTCCACCATTCAATCATTTTATAAGAGTAATCTACACATTCAAATGAGAGTTGGAGCATAAATCTTTCCAACTCAAGGGATTTCATTGGTTTTCAAATTAAGACTAATCACTCTCAATTCACCATATGTTCAACATTTCTCCAAATATCCCATCAAGGGGACACATATACTTCTCCACTTTCAATTTATAGGGAAATTAGATTGCATACCCCTTTTAGTTGTATTCTTTCCTTGCTCTCTTTTCAAATTACAAATTTCAAGTTTTGGATTTTCAATTTTCAAATATAGAAAGTAATTACTTCCAATGGTATTTTCATGAAATTTTACAGTTCATGACAAATCCCTAATTACAATCTTATATAAAATTAGAGGTGTTTTAATGATAGAAATAGTTAAACAACTGTATATCATTGAAGATGTCGACTCCGTAATCTAATGGACAAGGCTTAGTCTATGTGCAACATTTTGACCATCATTGTTTTTATCTTGCATAGTGCATTAGAAAAATAAATTAAAGGTAAGTTGAAAGTCATGAGCAAGATCAAGGTTTATTTAGATGGGATAGCCTATTGATTTGATTTTAAATCAAATAAGATTATCATGAAGTAAAAATGGTTTAGATTCATGAATAATGAAGCTCAACACAATATATATCAAAAATTGTTATAAATGCTCTATGAAGATCCAAGGATAGTTCACCTCAATGTTCAAAGGTTTCAATTCTCTGAATTGATCTTTAAATTTTGAAAACTCTCTTCAATGTTAATCAACACTTTTATTGTAATTTCTAAAGTAAACACTTAGTGGTATCAGGTTTAGAAGCCTAACAAAGGTTTTGAGACAACAACAAATGTTTACATATTGCCTATTCGACCTCAATTTCATGATTAGGTCAACAATGTTTCAAAATTATCTTATCAATGTAAAATTAGGTTTCAAAACCCAAGTAAATTTTGAAAATGTAAATTTTTCATAGTAAACCTAATAACTTTATGAAGACTGATTGGATAAATAAACTCCACAACAAGAGAATAAAAAGAATCTCAATGCTAGTCCATTTTTCCAAGTTGCACAAGTATCCAATGACTTTAAAGTTTTTGAACAAGTTACATACATCTATCAAAACCTAGTTTGTTCAAAATGAGCTTTCAAATAGATAATTTATCAATAGTGATAGCCAGGCTCATTATCTATGAAAAATAGGTTTTTAAACCATTTAAGTCTTCAATTTTTCAAATTGCACATTATAAATTTCAAATGGATTTATAAATCCCAGTTTCACCTAAAATGATTTCAAAGCTCACCATATTTCAATGTTCATTAGCTTGAGTTTCAAAGAATCAATTTACAAAGTTGTAAACAATTTTCCAAGGGCTAGTTCAAGCTTTCTATTGGTAGGTTTCAATGTTTTAACTAGCAATGTTTCATGACTTCCAAGCCCAGTACTCATCCAAAACACATTGAAATGAAATGATTTGTCTGAAAAACATGTACTTGACTCTACATGCTCTCTCGAGTTATTAGAATTTGTATTGACAAGTATAATGTCAATGGATAATACCCATCTGACTATTGGTGTAAAGGGAACATTTAGGTGTTTGGATCAATTTATGTTGACATTAAATTTGATGGAGGCTTCTAGCCTTATTTTTTAGCCAACTCTTTTGTTGCATGGCTAACAATATTAGATATTTATAAGCCACTTCTAAGAAGTTTTATTTAAAACAAATCTCACATTGCATGACTCCATGATAAAGGTAAAGAAACTATTGTGGCTAGTGTTTATTGGCCCAAGTATGTCATAGCTAGGTCAAAGTAGAGTTCAACAATAATAATGACATGGATGTCAAAATTCTCTAGTGATTTTATTATAAATTATATTGATTATTTTGAATTAATTTATTTATTAAAATTCATAGGTTGTGTAATGAATGCCCAAATACAAAAAATTGAACATGAGAAATCTGAAACAAAGTCATAAGTTAAATCTAGTTTAGAAAGATTAAAGGTGTAAACTTAAGTTAAAATGAGTTAAGCAAGACTTAAGTTAAGTTTAAAAGGTATTATTTAACTACCTAAGTAGAAAATACTATATAAAGGATTATTTTCATTGTAAAAGGGTTCAAAACTTCTTCTACACAGAGTTCATGGAGAAAGAATTGTTGCAATGTTATATAGTCATTTATTATCAATAAGTTTTGTGAATAGAATGAAAGCAAACATGTAATATGAATGGATTAATTTCTAGGTATTTATTAATTCTTTTTTTATGAAATTTATATTATAGTTTATGAGTGAATAAAACCATTAAAAACATTTGCTTTCATGATTGTGTAAAATCTTAGCTTTGTAAACTTTATGTTGAAAACGTTGGAGGATAGACTTTTGTTGTATTAATCTAGTTTGAATGAATACTTTGAGTTTATAAGTAACTTTATTATCTCATTGGTTTTTTTTCATTTCCATTTACATGTTGAAAAGAATATTCAAACTTGGATTTTTTAATGCCAAATAAAACCCTATTTGAAATAATCAAAATGATATTTTGTGTTCGTTTCTTCCAAGAAATTTAAATATAATTTTTATAAATTTGTGTCATGAAATACATTTAGTGATGCACTTCTTTCATTCATGTCAATTTTGTCTTTCTTGCCTTCCTAAAAATACATGTTTCCATTGTTGAACTATCCAACCTATCCCATTAAATCTAGGCCATCTACACATTTTTTTATGTTTAATTTGTTGACGAATCCCATTCTACCTTTCATTTATCTATATTCTCTCTCCATTCTTAGCTTTCTCATTTCTTCCATTTTTACTACATTTTTGTACTTTATGGTTAAAATTACTAAAAACCCAAAAAAAAACATCATATGAGGGAGTTGCCCCTCTCAAACATAGACAAAAATCACACTTAAACCTATGGTTTATCCAATGTTTTAAGTTTTATGTTGCATCTAGTTGGGTGAGTCACATAAATAATCTTAATAAGAATTTTGACATAGAATATTACCAAAAAGTGGCATTGTTGTAGGCTTTACATTAATACATCTTTCACAATCAAGCTTCGCGTCAAAACACAAAGTGAGTATATACAATTAGATTAACATATCCTTTACCTTAATAATTTAAATTTTTTGCATCACTAGAATAAAGTGAGAGTAAATGTAGACTCTTAAATTTAATCATTAAGTGTTTGACAATGTTTAATCTTGACATCCTTACCCCTGCTTGGCCTATTTTCCATTTTTTTAATTTGAAATCTCTATGGGAGCATTCATTATTCAACTTAATTCCTTAAAATCACTAAAAACATCATTTAGGCATCCATATTTTGCTTACAGAGACATGTCATCTAAATCCTAGTAGTCTCTATCCTTTTGGGATAAGATCACACTAGGGGGACATGGTTACATTACAACCTTATCCACTAGTATGGCCTTATCCCCCACACTCTAATGGATAATTTTTAAATTTGATACATTTAATAGTACCCCTATCATGCTTTTAAAAATGTAAGTTAGCTGAAATATTTTAAATATTCGTCTATGTAACACATTAAAGATTTTCTAAATACATCTAGTAATCACTTGGAAATTTTATAATACATTGAGAAAAAAACATTATGCTTTCCAATTCTAAATATAATTTATTCTAATAGTCATAGTCCAAGTCTAAAGTCATTTTAGTTTAGTTCAAGGGCACTCATTATTAAGAATTCAAGTCAATATCTAGTTGTATTCATATAACAATAATCAAGATTCACTCACTTGCTCTAGGAGGGATAACTAAATCAGTCTGAGACCTTTTTTAGATTATGTAGGTAGCACTCATATTACACAATTTTTTTAGGATAGCTTGACTACTCCCCTTTCGTGAAACCCTCTTTGTATTTACTTTCCATTTGGCTTATTATGTAGGATCTAGGTTTTGATTTTTCAAGTCTTTTAGGCATCAAATCAAGACACGGTAAATCAACAAGTCATCATATTGATAAATGAAAAAGTTCATCAAGGAAAATCAATCTCATAATCAACTAGGATGTGGTTGTAGTCATAGACAATGTCACAATGTGGCCCTGTCCTCTTAGAGTGGCCTTGTTCCAACCCACTTTAAAATTCTAGTTTTCGCTACAACATATTTCAAGGGTTGCTACAATTAATTTTAATTAATAGTCAGCCTACACATTCATCATAAATTTAGTTCAAGATAGATTTACATATCTGTTTGTCAATTTACTATTTATAACTCATTTAAAATTCTATAAATTATTGTATTTCATATTTAGATATATATATTCTATAGATCAAAATCAGTTTTCAATAGTTTATTTGTCCTTATCATTTCATTGTTAAATCAAAAAGAATATTAAACAAGTGATTTAATTAAAGGAGAAATATGCATGAGAAATATGTACTTAATGTTGGTCCACCACTACCTAATGATCAAATCCCATCAAAATTTGTGTCACCATTTTCAGATAAGACAAAAATATCTATATTTTAAAATTCGGTTAATATTGTGTCACTTGATGTAGTCTTGAAAGGGGCATAATTGAATGCCTGACAAAAAATCATTAGATATTCTCCAGATAAAAAATAAAAAGTGAAATGAATTAAGGCATTCCTACCCCATTTCATCTCCTATTATTTTGATTTCATTATCATTGTATCTTTATTGAAATTGAAGAGGCGCACTAATGAACCAAAAAAACCTTGGAATCTAAAAAATGAGATTATTTTTATATGAAATAAATACTTCTTGTTGTAAAGGAAACAAGTGTCATGAAGTGGTATCTTTAGTACCTTCTAGTTTGATATAGCTTGGGGCATCAACCAAAATATTACTTGTTGGATTGCATACTGCAAGCTACATGTAGGATGATTTGTACACAATTTTTTGATAAATGATTTATGCCTAATGGAATCATTTGTATACCTAATATTTTGACACTATTATCCATGATAAAACCCAAATGAAATTTCAAGACATTTAATTATTTTATTGCACCACATAAGTGAGCTACCAACACAGGCTATATTTAGATCTACCAATGCAAGGTTTACGGCATGGTAAATTTTTGAAAGGTTATTTACAAAATAAAGAATATATGGTGTAATATAAATGTATGTAGATAATCAAAATATGAACATTGGTAAATACATTTTTCAATTTGTAAAAATTGTAAAAGCCTCTAATAATATCAAAAGAAGAAAATAATGGGCTACCATACAACTTTCTTGATGGAAATGGTATAGAGTAAGGAAATTTTATCACATATCAGTAATTAGTAACACAAATTCATAAATATTAAATGATTTTTAAAGGCCCTTGGCATCATACCAACATCTAAATGAATCACACCATTTTCCCCACTCTCCCGGTGTAAATAATTCTCTACATTGTCAAGTTTCAGATACAAATGATATAATGAGAAACTTAATTGAACTTATAATCTCAAATTTCATACAATAATTCCAGTAAATAAGTAAAGTGAAAAAAACAAACACATTTATCCCATGCACAATTATATGAAGAGAGGGCTATTTAATTACAAATTAATCAATCCTTCACAAAGTTGCATGGAAGCTTAGCAGTAATAGATTGTGTTTGTTGCATTTGAAAATGATATAAATGCTAATTTGAATTTAGGTTTAATAATTGTTCAAACAAAATTATCCCAAGAAATCATTCATAATGATCTGTGCACAAATTCACTTAAGTTTACCTTTATCTTTTTGCATTCACCTTCCACAGTGTAAATTTTCCCTATGTACTTGTTTGTCCATAGGCAAAGATTTTACAATTGAAACCTTCTAATACTTCATTTACTATTGGAACCACAACTTCATCATACATATACTTATGTTGATCGGATAGACCAAATACTTGTATTTAGTAAGTTTTCTAGTTATTTGCAATGCAATCAAAAATTCAAAATAATATCATGTGACATGAACATTTTTTCTATAGTAAAAATATTTCATAGTAAATTGAAATATGTAAATGAAATTTGAAAAGATAACTTATTTAAGAATTTTTTTGTGTACGATTCTATGGTTTTTCAAATTTATCATATAAGATATCTCTTTGTGAAAAAAAATAAATGTTTTTTTACATAATTTTTCAAATGGGAGTATTCCATAATGAACTGTGGAGACAGTTATCACAGGATTCAAATTTAAAAAAATCATTAGACCTCACTAAATAAGTTGGAATTATACACTAATTTTATGAATCTTGTCATAGGATTTTGAACTATACACAACTGAAAGAGATTTATGTAGTAAATTTAAACATATTGGAAGAGATATTTTGTTGTTTATAATACCTACAAGTTTGAGTTGTTGAAACATTGTCAATATTTGAAATTTAAAGGATGGCATTCAATGTCAACTCTAGTGTACTTGCTAACAATAAAATTATTGGCATTTTATACCTCACTACTATTAATAAGGTCAACATACCCCAATTTTTGAAAATGGGAACCCTCGTTTCAAATCATGCAAATTTATGCTCTAAAATTGAAAACCAGGAGAATCATATGTAGATGACTTTGAAACTAAAGATATCAGACCTGAGTTATGTAGGGGATACTTCACTGAGATATATATATATATATATATATATATATATATATGGGATCTTAAATTTGAAATTCATCCACCCTTAGCTCTCACCTAGCCTTATTTCTCATATTTGCATAATCCTTATTAATTTCTCTCTAACTATTGCTAATAATTATTGCTTGTTTTTTTCTATTGCAGGTTCAATAGAATCTCATTTGGGAATGAACATGCTTAGGGTTTTTTGATTCAATGTTATAATTGATATGTTTTTAGACTTTGGTCTGTTAAAGATTAATTGGATCTATTTTAATTCATGTTAAAACCCTTGTATAATGTTTTAACCTAGGGTTCTTTTGAATCAAATTCAAATTTACGTGGCTCATTTTTTATTTGAATTTACATGAAAATGCTTTAATTTTTCTCAAGACTTAATTTAATTTTTATACTAAGGTTTATTCATATTTATTAACATGACCAAATCTTAGTCTAAAAATTTATACTTGGTCCCTTTTATATCCCGTGACCCTTGGTCCCTTTTATCTACTAGCTTGGTCTAAGTAACACATGGTCCCTTTGTTATAAACTTAGCTTAAAATATTAATCCTAAAGTTTTAATTCATGTTTATTAACATAAATTAAAAACTTAGTCTTAATAATTTACCCTAAGTTCTATGTAATTCCTAAGCCTGACTTAAACAATGTGTTTGTCCGTAGGATCAATGACCTACATTTACTCAAGCGAAGTTAATCTAAGGATATGAGATAGGGAACTAATTTCACTCAAACCCACAGATTGTGATCTATGGCACACATTTGATCAGATGGGTTAGATCTGATGGAGCATGATCAAAGTTGAAAATTCAAGCCATGATCTAAAAGTTAGAGTCCGAGTAGGTCCCTGAGATCAATGGTACACATTTGCTCAGGTAAGATTGATCTGATGATGTGAATTGAGTTAAAACCTCAATAGATCCCTAGGATGAGCAAGAAGGTAACAAGTTTCATCATCTCAATGAAATAATATTGAATATCCATAGTATTCCATCCTTCAGATTGATATCTAATGGTACGCATTTACTCAGATAATCAAGATCTAATGGTGCATGATGGATGTTTACAAGTCAAAATTTCCAAGGACAAATGTAAATATGACATGTGGCATAGACTCAAACAATAAATTAAAGCTTGATCATATTTTAAATATCTATGGTATGCATTAAATCATACACATATTGATCAATGATCCATAGAGCAAAAGACACAATCCAATGGTTAAGATCGATGGTGTGCATTCATCCAGATGAAATTGATCCCATGATGTGAGATCGATGTGGACTTTTCAACAAATATAGGGTGATCACAACAATGACAAGTGTCATAACTATAGGGAATATAGTAAAAGTATCTAATGGAATTCAACTCTCAAGATCGAGATTAAGGAACTGTGTTGATTTGTGCAAGTAGATCCAATGGTGTGAGATCAAGGTGGAATTTTCAAAAGGCAACGGTCATATTTTGAACATTGATGAGCAATCACCATGGAGATGCCATAGAGATGTTATGGATATGCCACAAAGATACCACATCTGAGACACATCAAAATAACATAATAAATCTAAACATTTTATGGACCTATGGGAGGCAAAGGTATAAATAGATAATTCAAGCTAAAATTCAGGGTACAAAACTTATGATTTGAGCTCACAACTACCATTAAATCTCCTTGTGAACCTGCTTGAACTCTAAAGAAGCCCTACAAACATACAAAATCCCTAATTCATTCCTACTTGCATTGTGATTGAACTAAGAAGAATTGAATTGTTGCATGTGTAAAGAGAATTCAATCTAGAATTACACTGGAGACCACTAGTGAGTAATTTGAATAAATATACATCCATGGTATCTCACAAAGACATTCTTAGGTAAGATGTAGATTTTTACCCAACGTGATATAGAAACAAAGAGCTTAGTCACCCAATGGTATAATTTAAGGGATAAAAAGAAAGAGTTAACCAACATCTTGATAGAAGATCAAATCTTTGGTTTCAGAACCATTAGCCTGGTTCATTTGAAACACAGTCATAGGACTACTTGTAGACAAAATCAAAAGCTTGAACACATGGTCTAGGAACTTAAAAATTCTCCTTGAGGATGACAAGCAATTGTAAAATAGGATGGAACACTTGCTCAAGACCATGATCACCAAGTCAACTGCATTCAACTCCATAGACCTCATCACTGATGAGGAGTTTAAGCACAGAGCTAACTTGGTCACTCAAAAAGAAAGGACCAAGAACCAAGAGAAATCTTGGATTGACAATAATAGGGTCATGGACATGACCCTAATAGCAGAGGAGAAGATTGTTGAGGCTAGGGGAATCAAAAAGGCTAGGGTGAAATGATAGAGATCTTAGAAGCTTGGTAGACCAAGAAGATGAACTCTTCATGGAACCTATTGTTAATTTGAAGCTAATTTATGAATAAAATTAGAGAGTAATGAATATCTTATAGTAGCAAAATGGGACTTTAGTAGCACAAGGGTCCTAAAGTTAAGTTGAATTAAGAATATTCTTATTGTGGTTAAGCATTGTATATTTTGAAAATAGAATATTATTTTTATAAAGGCATGTGCAGCTTGAAAAATACATTTCCTATAGGTTAGTCCATTAGGAAAATTCTAGTGTATTCTAGAATATTTATAGAAAGGAAAACTATCCTAACACTTATACTTTTTTAGTTGGATATGACTAACCAACATACTTCTTTGCATTCTATGAAACGAGTATCGTCAATTATAAAAAGGGGGGAGTTCATAGAGCCAAAGATTACTTTGTAAAATTAGAGTAGTGAATACAAGCAAGGATTCATGATAAGTTTATTCATATTTATTTGTGTGAATTACTATCATGGATTCTTTCTCAGTTGTCTAGTCTCACTTTTATATTTGAATGGTTGTTATGGATTCTAGATGTGTATCTTGAATGTAGAGTTTCTAATTTATGATAATGCTATATTAGTTGAATGTTCTTAGGTTTGATTCATTTTTTTTACTCTTCTTTCATTTGGGCTAATGTTGTTTACTTGTAGGAGTGAATCTTTAAAATGATCATGGTTCTTATTTTCATTATTTCATATTATCTTTAGTTGCTTGCCGAATGTATGATGTGAGTTGGGCTTAAGTTGTTTCACTTAATATATTGGTTAAAGGCATATTCAAATGAAGTTTGAAATTTGTCATAATGTATGAAAAAAAGATTAGCAACATCTTTCTTTGCTATCTTACCCTTCTTTTTTTTCCTTTTTTAACCAAGCTACTCTAGCTTAATCTTCATTGTGAATATCCATCTTAGATTATCTCTTAGTTTAGCTTTGAGTATAATTCACTCTAATTAGCATAGATTATCTTCAAATTCATAGATCAACTGGAGACCATGATGACTCCCAACCACCAATCAACATAAATTTGTGAAATAGTTCATTTCCTTTGCCTCTATTCCACCACAGATAGCAGGATATCACAATAGGCAACTCATGCATTGGATTTTTTGAATCTTAAAATGAGAAGTGTTTCATAAACATTATATGAACTTACTAGTATATTTAGGTGTATCAATAGGGAAATTGGTTAGATCTTTGAAAATTTGGTGTATCTTTGCTCATTTTGGTGAATTTTGTTCAAAGATTTATGTATTCTTTGCATATTTGTTGAAATGACTCTAAAAAAATTATTTTTTTTAGTGTCACTTTATTCAAAGTGTAAGCAGAGTTATGAATATAATTCACTATGCACGATTGGAATTTATATAATGCACCCACAACCCATAACCAGAGTTATGCATGTATGATTTTTAGCATACACCATTTTCAATATTCAAGAAATCAAAATATACAATGTTGCATTTAAAATCAAAGACTCATGATGTAAGAGAATCATTACACACAATACAAGCCTTAACCATAATTGGATCTACCAAGACAAAGCATGTCCACATCATTCTAAAAGAATGTATAAGATTCCAAGGATGTCTTTGATCATTTAACTTCATACATATAAGATATATGTAATGGTACTATCCTATAGGGATATTTATATCAAGATCTCATAATTTAAGGATCATTACACCATGTTTAATCATATACTCATGCCTTAATTAATTTTAAAACATTCAAACTTACAAGTTCTACATGCATCACACCAATTGCAATACCAAATTTTCAAATCCTTCTTAAGATAAACATGCATGGTTGCATTACCAAATCCTTTATCACAACTTACAAGAAATAATTAAATATGTAACCAATTCTTTTTAGATTTTATGAATGCCAATCACTTGATTTAAGAATGCATAGATTCACAATCACACATTCATTTATACTTGTATTAGAATGATTCAAGCTTATTTCTCTATTGCCAACATTCATCTTAAAATTAAAAATAATTTATTATTCATAACTCATGCAATAGCATCACGTTATATCTATCCCATAGGGCCACTTGTCAACACCGAAGGAAATGTAATAAACATCAATAATCACTTATTACAGCCATATAAAATAAATTAAAACTCTTACTATAGCCATAAAAATAATAAAATCAATAATTTATATAGCTCGAGAAGCACACCATAAATTCATACATCCAACCAATAACTAGCTCAAGTTCATTTTATCTTGTATGTAGCTTACTAAATTTAATTAAAAATTTCATTCCAAGTTGATGCTACATGATCAAAAACCAAAAATGATAACTCTAAAAATTTTACTGCAGGAAGAGCATTAAATTGATGTAGGATATTTTTCTTTTTAAATAGCAGAATGCAATCATATTAGAACTCACTTTTCTCTCTTAGTACTCAAAAAAATAACTTCAGATATGCATTTCAAAGGTTAAACTAAGGAGAATAAAACCCAGAAATAATTTTTTATATCACTCTATAGTCTATGAGAAGCAACTACATTAATTTTAGATTTATACAAAAAATACAACATACTCTTTTATATTGTAAGAAGTTGTTGCAAGAATAATACATGAAAAGAGTAAATTTTAAACATACTACAACAAGTATTTATTCACTAAAACCAAGGTAAGAATAATTTTAAATACATCATGCAAATCCATAATGAAAGAATAGCCACCAAATGATCTACACACTATCTTGACCCATCTTATGAGCCCTGTAATCAATGGCCCTCACCACCCTAACCATCAGTTGGGTGGTGGAGTCATGTATTCAAACTTCGGTCAAAAGTGTGAGCAAGATATTTTAATTATCATTGAGCAATTTATAGCAGTTACACAACATTATCAAATAAATTAACATTAACATCATGCACCAACAGTGCCAATAATAATACACCAAAAATTTTATAAGAGAAACTTGCATAAATGGGCCTACCAAATCTATCAAGCATCCAACATAAGATGAATCATCCAAATCTACAATTTTTTTCTTTGACCAAGATCAAATTAGTAACCCAATCATGTTTTGACTCAAGCAAGAAAAATAAAAGAGGTAAAATAAGAGCTACAACTTTTTTGCACCAATACCTCTAAATCTATCAAAATCTAGGCAAAATAAGCTAAAATAAAAATATGCAAGCTTGGTTATGCTATCATATTTTCACAGGCTACCAATAAAGACCAACAGAATCAAATAAAAATAGAATTAATAAAAAGCCATCATCTGTAAAATAAATACAATAGAAAAAAACACCCATATGACTATTAAATAATTATAACATAGAAAAGAAAACACCTAGCACACCTTTCTTAAGGCAACACTTTCTAGTCATGAATAAAATAAAATAAACAACTAAGGTTTTAATATTTTACTCCTAAAGACATTTAAATAATAAAGCTGATTTTTCTTAAACCCTGTACACTAAGTAAAATTTTAACTTATAGCTAAGTATGAAGAATCAATCCAACTCCATACAGCCATAAAAAAATAAAACTCCAGTAAAAAATAATAATGCATCACTTACTCAGCACAAATCTACCCTATGAAGAAGAAAAATAAACTTCTCCTTGATTACCCTTCATAAAAATGAAATTCTTGCCTAGCTCTGTATATTTATTTCATGGCCAACTCTATTCTCTCTTTTTTTTATGGCTTGTTCTCTTTATCTCCCTTCTACCTAGGTACAAATATTTTTAAACCATTAAAGCCTACTGAGATGAAATTTGAGCATGCATTACTCTCCATAACCACCATTTTACTTCTAGATTTTCTCCATAAGCCAACACAACAAAATGATATTCTTCCCAAGTAAAACAATCGATAACTCTTTTGGATGAAGAATCAACTCTTAAAAGCCATCATTTGCCTTAATGATTAAACTTTTCATTTTTTGCTTTCCTATTTTTTTGTTTATCTATTTAAAAATAGATATACGTTATTTTTTTATTTTTATTTAACTATAATGCATGATCAAAGTCCACAACTCCTTTATGATCATTATGGCCTAACAAGAATTTGTTTAATAAAAAACATTAAGCATGGGTTATTTATTGCCCATAAACTTATTAAATCAAGGATATCATGGAGTCTCATTCTATTATAATGCATGGCATCAACCTTATCAAGATCTCTAGGTGATAAAACCAAGACACGAAGACGTGGATTAAATAACTTTAATCACAATATGATCCACAGTGAGAAACAAGTTAACAAGCTTGAAATGATAATTAAGGTATTTGAACCCTTTTAGCGGTCAGAATAAAAAAGTGATAGCTGAAATAAAAAAGTAGCTTATCACTAAGCTAACACACATAAGACACCAAACAAAGAAAATAATAAAAACTAAAAGTAGACACAACCATAATCAAGTGAAATAAAAGGACAAAAATATCAATCAAGATTAAATAAATAAAACAAGACAAAAAAAGAGACATAAGACATGTTGCAACTGCTCAAGGACTAGATGACTCATTATCATTATATTTCTTATCTAGTATTGGTGTTACCTAACTACTCACTATCTCCACTATTATTATTTCAACTATCAAAATCCACTGCCAATCTAGCTCATATATTTGTGAGCCCTATAGCCACCAAAATATGACATTAGTAGTATCTATTCTACATGAAATATATATATATATATATATGTAAATCTAAACTGTATAATCATCATAATATAAAACTATATTGACGACATCATTAATATACAAGATCCAAGTATGTTACTGTAAGATCAAAGTATATTACTACAGAATCAAAGTATGTTATTATAAAATAATAGTATGTTATTGTACGATAATAGTATGTCTCTATAGAATAATAATATATCGCTACAGGATAATAGTATATCATTGCAAGATAACAGTATATTGTCCCAAGATAACATCAATTAACATATATATGTAAGCATCAGATTATTAGCCAAAAATATGTTAATACACATAATAATATCTATCAAAAAAGAGTCAAATAATAAGTTGTGACATCTTTCTCCCCTTAATGAGGAACCATCTCGATGATAAATCAAAATAGCCATGAATAGTGTTATTTAAATAACTACATATCTTTTCATGTAGCATTTCTTCTACTCAATAGGTCTCATTATATCATGACTTGTTGATTCTCTCTATTCTTTTTTAAGATTTTGATCAACCATTTACTGATTTTAATAGTATATTACTTTACAAAAAATATAGTAATTAAGTGCAAAATCTGAATCCTTCAAACAAGAGATTCATTAGTTCATGCTTCTTTAAATAAAAATTCACAAATTTTTATAACCAATGGAGCAAAGATCAAATCAAAGAATCTAATAAAAATTATATTACAATCTTTTTGAAAATTTAACCCTCATATGAACAAAATTCATGTTTTAGAGCACTCATACATACTTAAATTTTTGCATTCTCTCACAAAATTTTAACATGATTTCAAAAATCAGAATCAGAATTTTAAAACTAAAGCAATTTCATGTTAAAATTTTCATCATAAAATAGACATACTATCTAAGAAACTAATAATTTTATAGTTGATATTGAAATAGCTTGAATATTTTTTCTTAATTACTAACATGTAATTTATGACAATAGTTGATTTAGTACAAAATAACTAAATCTGAGGTATTTTACACAAAAATTAGTTATATCCTAAGCATAACTTTGTAATATTCATCATAAAATATAAACCATCATAGTAATCATACTTGTTATGTGGTCCTTCCACCACTTTAGATTATGCTTTACACATAATTTCTTATCATTCATCTCAGTGAAATTAACAATTAGTCAACCATGTTGCTATGATTGTCAAAATTTACATCATTCATGGGTTAGTGTAGCATCTTGTACCAACATATCAAATATTGGAGAGGCCACTTTGGGCACTCATATACAATCCTCAAAGTTTTCAACATGTTCTTCATTAATTTTATAAGCTCACATGATGGTTATAGGTATCCCAATCTTACCATCATTTTACAAATACTTCTTGGTAACACCCAAAAATTTAAAAAACTACCTAATCAAGACTTTACATTGCCCCTTACAAGCATAGACATACATGTTAGTCATGTCTTTAAATAGATTAAAATATCCATTTCAAGAATATTCTCTCATAAAAAAAAATTATTTCATACCATAAGATGCTTGTATTTACAATCTAACATGTGCCTACATTACATCAAGTACAACCTTGTTCACATAGAATCCAACTTATAGGATCAATTAGTGTTTCAAAAAACTACATCAAATAATTTTACATATGGGTTATTTTTACAACAACCTTCGAAATGTGGGTAAGGTAACACTTAATCCACAAGGTGACCATTATACATGAAGATCACATGGCCAACTTGTGGCACACATGGTACACACACTCAAACGAATTAGGTGACTACCTCATGCAAAAAAGAAAAGTAGATTTTCAACTTATGATAGACTCCACTTCCTAACCCATACCTGATCTAAATCAATGTTGATATAATGCTTCTTTACCTTCAATCTCATACTTGCATTATGCTCATCACTAGAATAGTAATGTAGAATTATATCACACAATATAATACTATACTCTGACAGATTTAATTAATAAATAATTATTTTTTAAAGGAAAAAATTACATCACAAAGTAATTCATGATCACATTGCTTCATATAAAGAGTTAACAACAAAAGTTCACACTTGTTCTATGACATATACATGAAATACTTATAAAATAATGTTTGATAACATAAACAAACTACAAAGTTACAATATCTAACATAATCATATATAGCATAAAGGTTTATACGACATACACAATTTTACATGTAATGAAGAAACCACATAGAGTAGGATACACATGTTTATTCAGTTATTTTGATAATTTATGTCAAAGGTTTTTTCACATCACAACACATAAGTATACTTACAAGTAAAGTATAAGGGTCCATAAATCTCATCGAATCATTCAATGTCTAGATGTCATCCAAATGACACCAAATATCTATTACAAGTACCATAAAATTAGTCTTAAAGATCTCAAATTATGATCACCTTCTTTTCAGAAAGGTTATGTTCCAACAAGACCCAAAATCTATCTTTATGAGTTCTAAAAAATTTACCAACAATATATATATGTCATAGATAGATGGATCACGCTAACTAATAACAATAAGAGATCCACAAAACTCTCTAATTTACCTAAGCAAGTTAGTCACATTCACCCCCAGTTGGCCCTTTAGGCTTGAGTCACACCCTCGGTCCTCTCAAGGATGTCATACCTTAAGTATCATATGAGGGCTCATCTAAATAAGTCATCATCAAACACCAAGCATTTATTCTCTTATTTTAATAACAAGTTTTTATCATCAATCTCCCAATTGACCAGTCCAAACAAGCGAGTGGTTGACTAGTGTTGCTTATCCTAGGTAGTATGGCCTTAGAAAGGGTGGATCTAGTCAAGACTCAAAGTGAAGGTTATATTACCACCATAAAAATTATAGTTTTTTATAATCATTAATTTTAGTTGAAATTCATAGACTCCAGCGCCTCAATATCATAGAACATAATAATTATTCACTTTTGGTTTACATGATGGTTGCAATCAACCAACCATACAAACATTTTAACCAAAAAAATCTTTCTAACCTTGCTTACAAGTCCACCACTTTAGACCCAATAGTGCTCCCCAAGCACCAGTCATAATGCTTCTTTTTTTAAAAAAAATATTTGCATAGTTGTAACTAGTCACTTATAGTGGCACATAAAGGCAAGCAAAACATACAACTTCTTGCCATAGCTATTAAAAAAAAAGTCACATAAAATTAATAAGTAATTATTTTTTTGAAATAAAATTTCTTTTAATTTACCCAAAATACATCAGCAATAACCATAGTATCTTATTTTATAATCATTTTTGAAGATTTTAGCACTACCACATAAGGCTCTATTAACAATTTTCTGCATTTCATGTTTAGTTACACCTTCTAAGGGCATATTTGTCTTAGAACAGCATTGCCCAACCAAGAGCATCTTATGCATGTTGAGTTATTTTACTCAAATGAATGTCACTCATTACAAGATTTTTATATCAGTTCAATAATTCATGCATTTAAACATATATTACACCAAAGTATTCAATTCATATGAACAAAATATTATAAAAATTATGTCCATAACAGTCATTAATTATGTTAGGCACATCGAGCTCCAATATTTTTTAATTTTAAAGATGGTTAAAAGAACCCATCATATATGATATCAACCAAATATCAACATTTAATCAAAAAACTTTTATGATCCTGATTATAAATTCACTACCTTAGACAAAACAATGCTTCACAAGCATTAGTCATGAAACAAAGCTCTTTCTCAACTTATACTTGTGCCACACAAGTCCCAATAATGATTTGGGATACCATTCCAACTTCACTTAACCTATTGAAATTTAATTCATATTGTATTCATTTGTTAACTACAAAGATCATATTCAACAACAAAAGTATCAATTTAAGATAACCTTAATTCAAAAATCAATTTATTAGTTCAAGGCAAATATAATTAACATGTCAAGAATCATAATAGGTCAACTCCATCAAATTGTCAATTAGGTCTTTAAGATAAAAATAAGGCATACTAATTTCACTCAAGATTTTACTTATAAAGAGAGTAAAAATAGTCACATAAATCACATAAGAGCTATGAAATAACTCTAGTTATAACTTAATCCAATATAAGACTTAAAAGAGTAATTTTCAAATTAAAAAATCATCAAAAAATAAATCAATATTCATACAACTCACCAAGTGGTCTTGATAATCAAAAATTTATTTTAGATTCATTTCCTAGCACTTATTATTAAGTTTGCTTAATGCATATCTAATGGAATGATAATGGTAATCAACAACCATTAAATTCTATCAACCCAAAAATCTCAAATTAATCTTCGACCAACAAATATTTTAAAACCAGATAATTTACTTAAGTAAATCAAGTACACTCTCTCCTCAACTAGCCTTCTAGACATATGTCATCCCTTAACCTTTCAATGACTTAATGCCCCAAAAAAAATTCTAACAATTATCTAATAATTGTTTTAAATTCTAACAATGATCTTTTATCACCTTAACTCATATTAACATGTCCATACAGGTCAATTAGTAATCAAGTGAGATATATATTAACGCAATTTGAAATTGAAAAAATGTGACTTCAGTCAAGGCTATAGAGATCAACATATTATGGTCAATGAATCATTAAGAGCCCATAGGATTATAAGATTATCCGTAGAAATTTTACTGATTTTTACATATACACTCACACACACATATACATTCCATAATATAAAAACTTTAAACACTTTAGGCTTGCATAAACAAAGCACTAATAAAATCATTCAAAATATTAAGTGACTTTATAAGGGTCACACAACCTTCTCAATCATATAAGACATGAATCATTCTATATAAGGCATATAAATCTAGCCCTAGTTTATTATACACATTAGTATACAAAGTTTCAATTCAATCTTAAAAAGATAATAGAAACATACAAGTGGTATTCAATCATCCGAAGGCATACACAAATAAGTTAGCAAAATAAACTTATATAAAGATATGTACATCTACACTAGGTGTATTTACAACGATCCAAAGTACATTACACAACACAGTCTGTTTGCAAGGGTATGCATAATCATACAAAAGTTCAATCAAATTTTTAAGCACATGTTAAAATAAGTGTAATGCATAAAAACTCAATAAAAAATTTTAATCATAAGCTCTAATACCAAGTGAAACGATCCCAAAAAAATTCTTTTCTTTTGAGTGTCACTTTATTCAGAGTGCAAGCAGAGTTATGGATTTAATTCATTGTACACAGTTGAGATTTGTATAATGTACCCACAACTCATAACTAGAGTTATGCATGTACAATTCTCATCATACATCATTTTTAATATTCAATAAATCAAAATATACAATATTGCATTTAAAATCCAAGACTCGTGATGCAAAAGAATCATTACACATAATACAAGTCTTAACCATAATTGGATCAATCAAGATAAAGTATGCTCACATCATTCTATAGGAATGTATAAGCTTCCAAGGATGTCCTTATTCATTTAACTTCATACATATAAGAGATATGCAATTGTACTATCTTATACAAATTTTTATACCAAGATCTCATAATTTAAGGATCAGTGCACCATGTTTAATCATATACTCATGTCTTAATCAATTTAAGGAAATATAAAATTATAAGTTCTACGTGCATGGCACCAATTGAGATTGCAATACAAACTTTTCAAATCCTTCTTAAGATAAGCATGCATGGATGCATTACCAAGTCCTTTATCATAACTTACAAGAAATAATTAAATATATAACTAATTCTTTTTAAATTTCATGAATGTCAATCACTTGATTCAAGCATGTATAGATTCATAATCACATATTCATTTATACTTTTAGTAGAATGAATCAAGTTTATTTTTTTATTACCAACATTCTTATTAAAATTAAGAATAATTTATTATGCATAACTCATGCTTAAGAAACTCATACAATAGCATCATGTTATATCTACCCCATAAAATCACTTGTCAACACCAAAGGCAATGTAATAAACACCAATAATCACTTGTTACATCCACATAAAATAAATAAAAACTCTTACTATAGCCATAAAAATAATAAAATCAATAATTTACATAGCTTGAGAATTAAATTTCAGCACACAAAAAATTCATACATCCAGCCAATAATTGGCTCAAATTCATTTTAACTTGATTGTAGATTACTAGATTTAATAACATTTTACGTTCTAAGTGGATGTTATAGGATCAACAAACAAAAATGATAAATCTCAAAATCATGTTTCAGGAAGAGTATTAAATTGTTGCAAGGTATTTCTTTTTTAAATAGTAAAATACAATCATATTAGAACTTGATTTTCTCTCTTAATACTCAATAAAAAATACTTTAGATATATATTTTAAATGTTAACTGAGAAGAATAAAATCAATAAATTATTATTTATATCACTCTACAGTTTATGAGTAGTAACTACATCAATTTTGAGTTTATACAAAAAATACAACATACTCTTTTACATTGTAAGAAGTTGATGCAAGAATAATACATGAAAAGAGTAAATTTTAAACATACTACAACAAGTATTTATTTATGGAAACTAAGGTAATAATAGTGTCAAACACATCATGCAACTTCATAATGAAAAATTAGTCACCAAATGATCTACACATCGCCCTAACCTGTCTTATGAGCCCTCCAATCAGTGGCCCTTACCACCCCAACCATTAGCTAGATGGTGGAGTCAGGTATTCAAGCTTTGATCAAAGGTGTGAACAAGATATTTTAGTCATCACTGAGTAATTTATAGTAGTTACATAATATTATCAAATAAATTAACCTTAACATCATGCATCAATACTACCAGCAATAATACACCAAAAATTTCACAAAAGACACTTGCATAAATAAGCCTATCAGATCTATCAAGCATCCAACATAGGATGAATCATCTAGATCTACAATTTTTCTTTTACTTTTACCAAGAGCAAAAAAGCATCCCAATCATGTTTTGACCTGAGCAAGTAAAATGAAAGAGGTAAAATAATAGCAATAACTCTTTTGCATCAATAACTTTAAATTCATCAAAATCCAAGTAAAATAAGTCAAAATAAAAACATGCAAGCTTGACTATGGTGTCATATTTTCACAAGTTGTTAATAAAAATTAGTAAGATCAAATAAAAATAGAAATAATAAAAACCTATCAGTTGTAAAATAAATACATCAAAAAATAAACACCCATATGGCCATTAAATAATTATAACATAGAAAATAAAATACTCAGCACGCCATTTTTAAGACAACACTTTCCAACCATGAATAAAATGGAATAAAGAACTAGGGTTTTAATATTTTACCCCCAAAGGTATTTCAATAATAAAGTTGATTTCTTTCAAACCCTATACATCAGATAAAATTTTAACACATAGTTAGTATGAAGAATCAATCCGACTCCATACAACCATAAAAAGATAAAACTTCAACGAAAAATAATAATGCATCACTTACTTAGCACAAATTTTTTTTATGAAGAAAAAAATAAACTTCTCTTTGATTACCCTTCACAAAAACAAAATTCTTGCCTAGCTCCATCTATTTCTTCCATGACCAACTCCATTCTCTCTTTTTTTAGGGCTTGTTCTCTTTATTTCCCTTCTATCTAGGCATGAATTTTTTCAAACCATTAAAGCCTACTGAGATGAAATTCGAACCTGCATTACTCTCCATTGCTACCATTTTCCCTCTAGGTTTTCTCCATAAGCCAACACAATAAAATGACATTCTTCCCAAGTAAAATAATCGATTACTCTTTTGGGTGAAGAGACAACCCCTAAAAGCCATCATTTGCCTTAATGATTAAATTTTTTATTTTTATTTTCAACTTTTTTTAATTTATCTATTTAAAAATAGATATACTTTATTTTTTTATTTTTATTTTAACTATAATGCATGGCCAAAGTTTAAAACCCCTTTATGGTCATCATGACCTAACAAGAATTTATTTAATAAATAACATTAAGATTGAGTTATTTATTGCCCACAGAGTTATTAAATCCAGACCATCATAGAGTCATGTTTCATTATAATGCATGGCATTAACCTTCTCGAGGCCTCTTGACAATAAAATCAAGACAAGAAGATGTAGATTAAATAATTTTAATCACAATATGATCCACGGTGGGAAACAAGTTAACAGACCTAAAATGATAATTAAAGTATTTAAACTCATTTAGCTGTCAAAATAAATAAAACGATAGCTGAGATTAAAAAAATAGCTTATCACTAAGCCAACACACACAAGACATCAAAAAAATAATAATAAAAACTAAAAGTGAACACAACCATAATCAAGTAAAATAAAATGATGAAAATATCCATCAAGATTAAGTAAATAAAATAAGACCAAAAGAGAGACATAAGATATGTTGCAACTACTCAAGGATTAGATAGCTCATTACCATTCTATTTTTTATCTAGTGTTGGTGTTACCTAGCTACTCACTACCTTCACCATTATTACCTTAATTTTCAAAATTCACTGCTAGTTTATCTCATATACTTGTGAGCCTTGCAACTACCAAAACATGGCATCAGCAGTATCTACTCTATATAAAAAAAAACATATATACATGTAAATTTGAATTCTATAATCATTACAATATAAAATTATATTGATAACATCATTAATATGCAAGATCCAAGTATGTTGTTGCAAGATCAAAGTATGTTGTTGTAGGATCAAAGTATGTTGTTTCAGGATAATAGTATGTTGCTACAAAATAATAATATGTTGTAGGATAAAAATATGTCACTAAAAAATAATAGTATGTCATTACAAGATAGCAGTATGTCACTGCAGGATAACATTCTATCATTGTAAGATAACAGTATATCATTGTACGATAACAATATGTCATTGCAAGATAACAGTATGTTGTTGTAAGATAACATCAATCAACATCTATATGTAAGCATCAAATTATCATCACTCAAAAATATGTTAATACATATAGTAATATCTATCAAAAAAGAGTCAAATAGTAGGTTATGACATTTGTATTCCTTTTATCATAATTGTGTAAAAATCATTGATCTTAATGGTTCCAAACTAGTCTTTGTACTCATTTAGACAAAGATAGACATTATTTGAAGGTTCATTAATAATTATGGTAATTATAGCTTAAGATCTATGAATCCAACAATTTTGAGGTTAGTAATAGTAGTTTTGTTCAAAGATTGATAGATCATTTGCAACTTTGAGTTTATTTAAGCTTAAACATGTAAAGATCATTCATATTCACGTATTTGAAAATTTCTTTGAGATAATTTAATTAGAGATCAATGTCCATTGCTTTTTTCATACATATTTGTGTAAAATTTACTTAATGTGCAAGTCCAGTCATTATTCTTTACAAAGATAGGACTTACACATCATATTTAAAATAGGGTTTGAAGCTCTCAAGCTAGAATCACCAAGAATTGGGATACAATCACATTAAAAGATAAAAGTACCTCTCCTCTATCTAAAAGGTTTTGTAATAAGGCTAGATCAAACAAAGGTAAACATAGACTCTCAAAGTCTCAACCGACTTCACCAGTTCAGGGTGCTCATGTGTTTAAGGTATGGCTTGGCTAGATGATTCTTCTATCAATATGTCAAATATAGTAAATGATTTTTTTCATAATCCTAAAAGGTATTCACCTTCTTTCAATCCTAATAATGTTGTCATAGATGAAGAACATATTAAAATCTTTAAGGTTGATTTGAGACTCTTAAATGTTGTTTATGAAGATGTAGCATGTAGATTATTTACATTCACTTTCAAAGATGTTGCATATGAATGGTTCCTTAAATTTTTAGAGAATTACATAGCTAGCTGGGATGATTTTAACAAAAAAAATATTGATCAATTTGGTAAAATTATTAGTCTATGCATTATGTATCAGCAATTCACCACTATTAAGAGAGACTCAAATGAGCCCCTAAGAGCCTTCAATACTAGATTCCAGAAGTTGTTTAGTAGAACCATGGCTCATTACAAACTTGATGATGTTTTTGCCTTAGAAATCTACAAGGATGCCTTAGATCTTATGACTTATGTGTTTCTCAAGATATCTGCTCAGATCATTAACACTTTAACATTGGCTTATGTTGAATCTGTAATAATCAATAATTTAATGTAGCCTCAAGATCAACTTGAATACAATATTCCCAATGTCAACCCTAATTTATTATCACTCAATATCATTCCTAATGTTAATCAGAGTGTGTTTGTCATAAATCAAACATCAATCTTGAATAAATTACCCTTAAGCCATGTCCATCCTAGCCAAAACATGGGATTTTTGAACAATACTATAAATGGATTTCATCCACAGGGATAAAGAGCTTTAGTTTCCACTAGTAATAACAATCAAGTTCATAACTTAGAGGCACCAAAGAATGAGAATGAATTCATACTTAAAATGGTTTAAAAGTTGAGCACTGATTTTCTTCAATTGTAAAAGCAAGTGGGCAATATTGGATAATACTCCAATAGAAATTATGCTTCTCAAAGGATTAATGGACCTACAAATAGGTTCCAAAATAATAATAATGAATTATTTGCAACTAAGGACCTATTTGAAATGAACATTAGTGATGTGGCTTTATCTAATTATTGTAGGGTCCATAATACTGTAAAACATGGTGAATTGGGTTGTGTTGAATTTTGTAATGCTTTTGAAACATATTAAGATGGATTGAACACATTTGAAGAGGTACCTAACAAAGATTATGTTGCATGGACATCTAGTTCTTCAAAGACATCAAAAGTCTCTGAAACAACACTTTTGGTA
Organism: Torreya grandis; assembly: GCA_037957365.1. Lineage (NCBI taxonomy): Eukaryota > Viridiplantae > Streptophyta > Pinopsida > Cupressales > Taxaceae > Torreya > Torreya grandis. Next base: position 3,058,886 of record JARHVA010000238.1, on the reverse strand, counting down.
GAAACTTTTGATTTTCCTTTTCAAAATAAGGACAAACTTGAAGATGCTCCAAAAGAGATTCATGACTTCCAACAACATCTGAACAAGACTCATCCATTGAGAAAGACAAAGATCATTCAACCTATAGTCTTTCCTCCTCAAAGTCTCAAGTCCTTTCTTTCATGGAAAGACATTCAAAAAATAATGCAGGGAGAGGATATGATAATGGTCCAAGATAAGCAGTCCCATGAAAAAAATCAAGAAGATGAGTTTCAAGAGACTTCTTAAAAAAATTCAGTAGATGATATAAATCAAGTCCAAGCTGACCCCTCTTTAGAAGATAGCTATGAGGATAATTTATATGAGGACATTGCTGAAATTGAGGATATCCTTGAAGAAGATGACCAATGGTATCAGTTATACCATGAATTCTTGAATGAAATGGGAAAGATTGAGATGGTATATGATGAGATACAACATCAAATGGATGAAGGCAATATTATTTTGGATATCCCAAAATAATAAGAACTAGAGCTTGATTGGATAGAAGAGATGTTATTCTATTCAGAAGATGAAGATGAAGCAAGTACAATAGACGAAGAACTTTTGTATACTTACAATAGAAGGTTAGAGACATGGGATTAGCACGTTCTTAATGGTAACATCCCAGATGAGTTTCATCCAATTGATCATGATGAAAAAGCTTTTTTGGATGACCTGGAAGAATTTTATGCAAGGATAGGTAATCCATCTCCACCTTAGATAGTGTTGAGGTGTGGAGTTAAAAGCTACACCAAATGAGCAAATGCAAGGTTGCTATAATTACACAATCACCGACATCAGTCAGGATTAACCGACATCGGTCAGGGATCAACCAGAGGATGCCGATGTCGGTTATGGATTGGCCGATGTCGGTCATATGCAGGTAGACAGGGATCGATGTCGGTCACCTGTGCATTTTAGAAGTCTATTTTTGAGGCAGAATAAATTGTTTGCATGATAAGTTTAACTGTTAGTGTTGAGTCTGCACGTTTCTATTTTTGGTATGACTGATTTGAACCTTTGATTAGGAGGTGTATCTAACGGTGGAAAATGCATAGCTCATGATCCCTAATTCTATATAATAGGGATAGATCTTCATAGCTTGTAAGTATGAGAAAAAGGGTGAATCAATTCAAGTAGCTGAATTGTGTTTGTAATTGATAGAGAGAACTCTTGAGGAAAAGAGATCTATACATCTGAGAGGTGTGGAAGAAAGTGTGATTTCTTCAATTGTATTTCTTCTGGAAGATTTTAATACAAGTTTCATTGTTTCTTGTATCTCTTATTCTTTTCTAATTCTGTTTTCTAGTTACTTATTATTCTGGTTTAATTCCGTGTTTAGTTGCTTACACAAAAGTAATCAATTGTATCTGTAAGATCCTAACAGATAGAACATAATGAAAACACCCATCTAAGTATGATAGCTAAGTTTCCATTATTGAATGAAGATAATATAAACCTTTATCAATCTATGAATGAATCAAAATTATCACTCTTGATGCAAATTAAAATAATTTGGGAGGAAGATGATTGAGTCTTAGATTCACATCTTTTATCCATGCATCTAAGAATGTTGATAGGAAGCCAAGCTACATCACCCAAAAGACACAAACAAATAAGTGCTCATATCTTCAAGAATAAGCCATCAAATGGAAGAAATTATACTTCAAGGTTATATGGTAGGCTAAATAACTTTCCATTTGATCCTAGAGGTATGTTCTTTATGGAGTTAGTGTAGGGCTTAGTTTAGTTTATTTCTTGTTTCTTTCCTTCATTTTCCTTTTTTGTACATAGTGCATGTAAATATTGTTTTGTATATTTATTTTGGGCTTGCTTGTTTGTGTTTCCTTTATTTTTTTCTATTCCTTGCTTTAAATAAGTCTTTTTTCACATCCCTCAGCTTAAAGTTTGCCTAATTGCTCAAAAGGAACTCCACAACTTAGAAATGTAGGGATGATTTCTTAGCATTGATTAACCATGGATTATTGAAATATGAGCCAGATGTTATGGTTTGGAGAAATAGTAAAGACTAATGGTTAGGATATTTATTCCTTAAGATTTTGAGAATTGTTCTAATCTAAGCTTGGGTTTAAGAAGGATTGCACATGTAGAGTGAAATCTTGAATTATTAAGATACAATCATGTCTGCACTTAATAAACATTATTTCTTGGGATAAATTTACAACCAAAGATGATTGTTTGAAGATCAAACATTTGACCAAATCTTTAAACCTAGCTAACTTGGTTCCCAACCTTTGTTATAAAGTAAAAAAATAAAATCTTATTACAAAATTCAAAGACTATCCAAGCAAAGGTGATTATGGTAACCTCCATCAGGGCTATGCACACTTGGTAAGCAATGAAGCAAGGCCTTGAGTGGAGCCAAAGGTATCTTTTTCAAGGCTATGGATGCTTGGATGGTAGTAGAGCAATACCCAAGCCTTTCCTATACAAAGCATGGTTATTAATAAACATCTAAATATGTTATAAGTCAGTATTAATGATCAAAGACATAAATTTGAAAGTTATTTACCCAAATCCCATGGCAAATAGTAAGTGAAATCAAAACACACACACAGCATGATTGGGTTTTAATGTTTGATCCTAATTTTGCCTGTGTAAGACTTGTTTTAACCATGAATTGATCTTGATAATGATACTGGATCAAATGGAATGAATAAAATAGTTATTAGTCTAAACCAGAGTCTTTGGATTCTAACATATTGATATGTCTCCCCCAGAAGTCACCATTTATTAATGAGGTCAACATATCCCCATTTCTGAAAATGGGGACTCTCATTTCAAATCATGCAAATATATGCTCTAAAATTAAAAACCAATAGAATCAATTGTACATGACTTTCAAACTAAAGATATCAGACCTAAGTGGGATCTTAAATTTGAAATTCATCCACCCTTGCTCTCACCTAGCCTTATTTCTCATATTTACATAATCCTTATTAATTTCTCTCTAATTATTGCTAATAATTATTGTTTGTGTTTCTGTATTGAAAGTTCAATGAAATCTCATTTGGGAATGAACATACTTAGGGTTTTGTGCTTCAATGTTAAAATTGATCTGTTGTTAGCCTTTGGTCTATCAAAGATTAAGTGGATATATTGTAAGTCATGTTAAAACCCTAGTCTAATGTTTAAACGTAGGGTTCTTTTGAATCAAATTCAAATTTGTGTAGGTTATTTTTTATTTGAATTTACATGGGAATATTTTAATTTTTCTCAAGACTTATTTTAATTTTTCTCAAGACTATTCATGTTTATTAACATGACCAAACCTTAGTATAAAAATTCATACTTGGTCTCTTTCCCATGACCCTTGGTCCTTTTTATCTACTAGCATGGTCTAAGTAACACATGGTCCCTTTGTTATAAACTTAGCTTAAAATATTAATCCTAAAGTTTTAACTCATGTTTATTAACATAAATAAAAAATCTAGTCTTAAGACTTTACCCTAAGTTCCATGTAATTCTTGAGCTCGACTTGAACATTATGTTTGTCTACAGGATCAACAACCCATGTTTACTCAGATGAAGTTAATCTAACAGTTAGAGATAGGGAACAAATCTCGCTCAACCCCATGGATCATGATCTATGGTATGAATTCAATCAGATGTGGAAGATTTGATGGTGCATGATCAAAGTTGAAAATTCAAGCATCAATCAAAAAGTTAAAGTTTGAGCAGGTCCTCAAGATCAATAGTACATGTTTACTTAGGCAAGATTGATCTGATGGTGCAATTCAATTCAAGACTTCAATAGATCCCTAAAAAAATGATAAGGTGACAAGTTTCACCATCTTAGTGAAATAATATTGAATAGCCAATAGCATTTCACACCTTAGATCAAGATCTGATGGTACATGTTTACTCAAACAATTAGGATCTAATGATGCATGATAGATGTTGACAAGTCAAAAGTCCCAAGGATAAATGTAGAGATGAAATATGGCATAGCCTAAATCCACAAATTAAATCTTAATCATCTTTTGAAGATCGATGGTAAGTATCAAAATGTACACATACCAATCGACAATTCGTGGAGCAAAAGACACAATCCAATGGTCAAGATCAATGGTGCATGTTCATCCAGATGAAATTGATCGAATAGTATGAGATCAATGTAGACTTCTCAATAAATCTAGGGTGAACATGATGTCATTATAACTATAAGGAATATAAAAAAATCAACCAATGGCATTGAACTCCTAGGATTGAGATCAATAGACTGTATTGATTCGTGTAAGTAGATCCAATAGTGCGAGATCAAGGTGGAATTTTCAAAAGGCAATGGTCATATTTTGAACATTGATGAGAAAGATGCCACAGAGATGCCATGGAGATGCCACATCAGAGCCACATCATAATAACATGATAAATTTGAAGATTTTTTGGACATACGGGAGGTAAAGGTATAAATGGATAATTTGAGCTAAAATTTAGGGCATGAAACTTATGATTTGAGCTCACAACCACCATTAAAACTCCCTACGAACCTAATTGAACTCCAAAAAATCCCTAAAAGAGTATGAAATCCCTAATTCATTCCTATTTACATTGTTTTTGAGCCAAAAATAATTTAATTATCACATGTGCAAAGAAAATTTGATCCAGAATTGAACTACAGACCACTAGTGAGCAATTTGAACAAATCCACAATGATGGCATCTTGCAAAGGTGTTCCTAGGGAAGATGTGGATATTTACCCAACAAGATATAGTAGCAAAGAGCTTAGCCACCCAATGGAAAAATTCAAAGTATAAAATGAAAGAGTTGACCAACATCTTGATGGAAGATCAAATCCCTAGTTTCAAAACCATTAGCCTAGCTCATCTGAAACACAGTCATGGAACTACTTGTAGACAAAATCAAAACCATGAACACATCATCCAAGAAATTGGAAAGTCTCTTTGAGGATGACAAGCACCTATAAAATAGGATGGAACACTTGCTTGGGACCATGATCACCAAATCAACTGCATTCTGCTCCATAGGTTTCTTCACTGATGAGGAGTTTAAATACAGAGTGACCCTGGTCACACAAGAAGTGAGAAATAAGAACCAAAGGAAATTTGGGATGGACAATAGAAGGGACATGGACATGATCCTAATAATAAAGGAGAAGATTATTAAGGCTAGGATCATCAAAGAGGTTGGGGCAAAATGATAGAGATCTTAGAAACTTGGCAGACCAAGAAGATGAACTCTTCATAGAACCTGTTGTTAATTTGAAGCTAATTAATGAATATCATCAAAGAGCAATGAAGATCTTATAGCAGTAATAGGGAACTTCAACAGCATAAGGGTCCCAAAGTTAAGTTGAATTAAGAATATTCTTATTGTAGCTAAGCATTATATATTTTGAAAATGAAATATTCTTTTTGTAAAAGAATGTGCAGCTTGTAAAACATATTGCCTATAGGTCAGTCCATTGGGGAAATTCTAGTGTATTCTAAAAGATTTATAGAAAGGACAGTTGTTTCAACACTTGTAATTTTTTAGCTAGATATGACTAACTGACATACTTCTTTGCATTCTATGAAAGGAGTATTGTGAAATGTAAAAAGGGAGGAGTTCTTAAAGCCAAAATTACTTTATAAAATTAGAGCAGTGAATACAAATAAGGAGTTCTGCAAAGTTTGTCCACATTTGTTTGTGTGAATTGTTATATGGCTTCTCTCTCAGTTGTCTAGTCTCACTTTCAGATTTGAATGGTTCTTATAGATTATGGATGCGTACCTTGAATGCAGAGTTGCTAATTTATGCTAATGCTATATTAGTTGAATGTTCTTAGGTTTGCTTCATTTTCTTTACTCTTCTTGCATTTGGGCTAATGTTGTTTGCTTGTACTAGTGAATCTTTAAAATGAACCTGGTTCTTATTTTCATTATTTCATACTATCCTTAGATGCTTGCCTGATGTATGGTGTGATTTGGGCTTAAGTTGTTTCACTTCATATATTGGTTAAAGGCATATTCAGATGAACTTTAAACTTTGTCATAATGTCTGAAATAAAGACCAACAACATCTTTCTTTTTAGTCTTACCCTTCCTTTTGCTATTTTTTTAACCAAGCCACTCTAGCTTAATCTTCATTGTGAATATCCATCTTAGATTAGCTCTTAGTTTAGATTTGAGCATAATTCACTCTAATTGACATAGATTATCTTCAAATTCATAGGTCAATTGGAGACCATGGTGGCTTCCAACCACCAATCAACATAAATTTGTGAAATAGTTCATTTGGTTTGCCTCTATTCTACCATAGATAGCAGTATTATCACAATAGGAAACTCCTACATTGGATTCTTTAAATCCGAAAATGAGAAGTGTTTCATAAACATTTTATGAACTTGCTGGTACATTTAGGTGCATCAATAGCTACCTAATTGAAAAAGTATGTGAAAACCAATAGGCCAAGGATTCTTACTTTATGTGTCCATTGACCAGGCACTTATCCTTTGTTTTTTTAAGCAATTAGAAAATGTAAGCAATAGTTCAATAAAAATTTAAATACTTGTTCCACTAGAATCAATTAACCTAAAAAGTGTAATCATGGACCTATATAAACCCAGGTCTCATTATTTTCATTGATAGATAGTGTCTCGATTAGCATCATTATTCGTGTAAAAAAATGACTGAGGCATAGAATTATAGAATATGTGATGTGTTGGTCCCTATAATAAAGTAGTGACAGAATTGGCTTAGTGGGTATGTGACTCTAGGTAAGGACCTGTAGAATACTAGTAGAGACAAGAAGAAACCTTTAAATAATTTTCCAAAAAAATAAGAAAACTTAACAGTGGTAATAGATTCCCCTTAGACCTAGTATCTAAGCTCATACACCTTTTACACATCAACGAATGTTGTTCAAATTATTGTAAAAGTTTTAAAACCAAAGAGACACAAAATTACCATAATTCTTGCCTTTTTTGCGCTGTAGAATTACTTTTGTTTATGAGTGCTCGCAATTTTCAATTTTTTGAAAAAAATGGGTATTCTTTTTGGTGGATTTGAATTAGTGGACACTTCCAAAAGTTTTGATTGTTTCCCTAATTTATTAAAGGGTATCAGAGACAATTCCAAGATTTGTGAAAAGTATAAATAAATACCAAATTTGGATATGGTTAATCATTTTTTAACAGGGATAGGGCTAGATTGATGAATATTATGCTTGTAATCCAATTCAAAATCATAAAAGACTTGAATAAACCCTAAAATAAATTATGTTGGAGTTTTATGTTAAATATTGGAAGGAAAATCTCTTGAAAAGATTGAGAAGCATCATGGATCTTGATCAGGGAATTACGACACAACATTGCTCTTAGTTGAAATAACAATGGTGTTTCTATGAAAGCTAAGATTTTTTACCTGATCAACAAATGCCTTCAAAATATATTGTAATGGAAGCTTACAATAGATGGCTTTAAAACCAAACTAGGGTCTCCACATTCTATGGCATGAAAAAATAAGCAGAAGCCAAAATAAACGTCAAGCATTTTCAAATGTTTTTTCCAATGAACCGAAAGAAATTGAAATCTAGCCAGTTTGTACTCTAATTAAAAACAATAAAATACATGAATAAACCCTAAAATAATGATATTACTTGTGAACTTGAGCAATGAAATAATAAGCATTAGATTCTGCATAACTCAAAGATTACAGAGTGAATTTAGAGTAATTTTTTTATTTTGGAAGACAAAAAATTTCACTGTGTATCATTACAGTCTGTAAAAATGGTAATACCATCCACACGTTTTCATGGTCAGGGGCTACTAGCAACAATAGGATACAATTATCTTTATTATGTGAAATAAGATGCCACAAGAAACATCTGCCCAAAATATGATTTCTAATGATAATAGATTATAGTACAAATATTTATAATTTTTGTTACCCTTGAGATCACATGTATAATGCAAAGATAGGACTTTGATTGAATGTTGAACATATAATTATTCATGAGTTAACAACAATCCAAAAAAATAATAAATTATTGTAGGCTTTCCCCAAACATTACAAAATTATTTACATTTTTAACATTGACAATTTGTCATTAGTGGTCAACAAAAGAACTCTCAAATTAATTGTGTGATAATTAAGAAAATAATAAAATATTAACAAACTTTAACAAACAATTTCTAATAAAAATTAATCCAACAAGGTGAAAACGATAATACCCATCATCTACTAATAAAAGGTAAATATAAAAAAGAAAAGAGGGATTGCAAAGAAAATGAGTTAGAGGAATGAGAGATGGTATGTCATGTAAGTAAGCTTCCTTAGTTTATTTTTCATGCTTGAGCTTATGAAAAGAAAAGGGTGGTTTATTTTGGTTCTACTATGTATGATTGGTATTGAAAAAAATGCATATAAATTCTCTTTAAAAAAGAAAAATTAATGTAAATGAATTAATAAGTTTTGGATTTGGATATTAGGCACGCACATTGCTTCTTGCCAAATGGAAGGGTGTGGGGTAATGAAAAAAACGTTCTCACAATTCCTTTATTGTTTTCAATTACTTTTTTTTCAAATATTAACAACACTTTCTTATAATTCTTTTATTTTTTTCATATTAAATTTTATAAATTCTAAAATTTATAGAGTAGTGTGTAATAATTGTCATTAGAAATTATCAACTGGGCATGTTTATATGGATGATTAATTTTTAGAACTGTTAATTGGGTATGTTTATATAGGGAATTAATTTTTTATGTTATTAGAATTATGAAGGTTTCACATATACATGTGTTTATATATTTGTATTATAGGATAAATATGTGAATACTAAAATTAGTGAGAGGCAAAATAGAGTATTGGTTGTTTTATTTGACCTAATTATCTTTCCTTTTTCATGGTAGTTTTTATGTAGAATAAATTAAATCCCGTATCATTGGGTTAGGGTTAAGTGGAATAGAAGAAATTAATATTTTGAATTTAGAAAATGGATTATATAGTTTTGATACTATTTATATCTAATATAAATAAGAGTGAGTGAGAAAATCAACTTATAAATATATGGGTTTTTAGGTTTTCTACATTTTAAATCTAATTATTTTTTTAAAAATTATTTGTGATTGGATCAGAATTTATAATTTAACGTTAAGTGATTAAAAGTATATAATTGAATGAATGAATGATTTATTATAATTTTGGTAAGAGTATTTTTATTTTTAAAAATGTGATTTTTTGGATTGGAAAAAGATTACATTTTTCATCTGGTAGCTATTTTTTATTTTTTTTAAAATAAAATTTTAATAATTATTATAAAATATATTTATTATTATTGTTATTATTATTATTATTATTATAAATTGTTGTTTTTTAATAAAAATTTAATATAAAAAATACATTTAAATAAAAATTAATGTTCAAATTATTTTGATGATATTTACATTAAAATTAATAATTTTAAATTTGAAAAAAGTAATGGAATCATTATATATAATATATTTTTGATGGAGCAAAAGTTAAATTGATATTTTTTTAAGATTCTTAATGTAATGAGATTATAAATTTTATTAGGTGGAAAAATTTTAACTATAACTTTTTTAAAAATGAAAAAAAGTTTAATTTAATTACTTTTCTATTATCTTTGTTTAAATTCAAATTAATATTTTTTTTATTTTTGATAAAATAACTCATTTTTTAACACAAAATGTAAAGAAAATAGATCTTATCAAGTAATTTTTCATTTACATATTATTTAAAAGCCACCACACAATTTTAATGTCTCATATGAAAAAAGTCAAAATATTAAGGACCTAATAAATTGGGTTTACTTTAGAGTGCTAATTATTCACCAAGATCTTCACTTAGCATTTTGTTAGAAAACTCATAAGATTTTTATTAAAATTGTAAAGCTATAAATTGCATCCATTTACAATCCAAAAGTGTGAATTGGAAATTAGTGTTTCTTGAAGGTTCTTAATGCAATGGGAAATCTTGGGCAACTTCAAAATATCCAGATTGTAAAACTTTAAAATGAAAATAAATAGATGTTGACTCAAAATAACATCTAGATATAAAAATGTAGAAGAGAGGCAATATAGATATAACAATATTAGGCATTAAATTAAGATGTATTTTAAATAATATAATATATCAATAATCAATTATTAAATTGATATATAATATTATATTATTTTAATATATAATACTATAAATATTTTCTATCAACAAGTTTGTCGAAAGATTTATCACCGTCTTTATCATATTATTTATTATAAATTATATCATATAGAAAAAGTTTAATTACAACTTAGAAGAAATCATAAAAGTTTATTTTCATTACTTTCTCATCATCTATTTTATGAATGGTTGTTTGAATTTTAAAAAAATATATATATATATTTTTGATAAAATAACTCAATTTTTAAAATAAAATCTCAAAGAAATAAGTCTTATCAAGTAATTTTTCATTTACATATTATCAGGGAACCACCACACACTTTAATGCCTCATGGAATAAAGTCAAAATATTAAGGACTTAATAAATTGACCCAAATCTTAACTTAATTTTAATTTATTGATGCCTGACATCAATTTTTTTATGGAGATTGTGTCAAGTACAATTTTCAAAAGTCAATGCAATTTCATAATCACTAAATCATATCATTTTTACACTCTACTTTATCATGCACTAAACATTTTATCACAAAACTTATAATTTTTTTTTATTAAAATTGTAAATCTATAAATTGCATCCATTTACCATTTAGGAGTGTGGATTGCTAAAACTCACTTTTTTTAACTCAAACTCATTAATTAAATCAAGAAGAAATGTAGAAATATGCATATGTCTACTAAGTACAAATTTCAACAAGATTATCTAATTAGAAAATAGTTATAAATGTAGACGAAAAATCAATGAATATATAGAAGTAAACTATATTATCATATTAAACAAAGATAAAGCATATTATAAATTATATACAAAACTCGTCAGAAATTATAAACATTAAAATTTGTTGAGAACTGGTCATCTTTTATTGACAAAGTATATTGATAACTATATATCAATTTATGTTAGCAATTAGTTTTCCATCATTGACAAAGCCTATCAAACACTGAACAAAAATTTTAAATATCTCAAAAATATTTTTGAATATAACATAAAAATAATTTTATTAACAATTCACAACCGTTGAAAATAAAAGATTGTTTCTATAACACCAAATTAAATTAATATTATAAAATTGACTCTTATTTTAAATTTGACAACCATATTTTATATAAGTATAAAATATTTTAATAAAATAAACGATTAAAAACAATCTCGTTTAACTTTTATATTAAATTACATTTCTTCTTGCCTCCTTTAATTATTTGTAAGTTATATAAAATATTTTAATAAACTAAACGATTAAAAACAACCTCGATGCAATGAGACCCCAAAAAAAATCAATCTTCTTACCTCGTCCCATGTATCATTGCAATTATTTTGAAGTATTTATCTGTTAGTACTTATGAGAAGACAAGCAAATCTTATAAAAAAATCCTTTGTACAGACTACCAAAGCTTGTATGTTAGTGACTTATTTGAAAGCTTGTATGTTATGACTTATTTGAAAGCTTGTATGTTGTGACTTATTTGAGGGAGAAATAATGGCACATAAAAGTGGCTCTATCTGCACTAGCTTTGGCCTGGTTAGGATGATTGATTGTACCCCTAGACAAAATTGACACTTGTAAAGGGTTATTAACTTGGGTACAATCTGAGTGACCATGCTCCTTAAGGTATTTGTATTCCATATAGGACGCACATGTTTCAATCAAGAAGAGACTAAGTGTTGTACATTTAACGAAATAAATATAAAAAATAATATTTCATTACTAAAATAAGAGGTAGGAATCACACTTCTAAAAAGTAATTATATGATCAATAAAAAGTAAAATACGAAGAATTTAATTTCATTTATAAAAAAAAAAACACATAAAATAAAACGTCATTTTGGTAGAATATGTGAACAATTTAGTTTAATTATATTTTTGCTTGTTTGATATGGGATCATATTCTTTTTATGTAGTTGCAAATCAAAGGTTTATAGTACTACAAGTTTGTCAATTAAAGTTAACATTAAGAACTCTTTTTGAAGATATCATGTTCGAATATTCCATTACACTCTTAGTTGGGTTAATAGTGGTCAAAACATCTTTCTTCACCAAGGCACAAATTTCAGAAGATACAAAAAAGAGATGAGGCCAAGATCGTGCCCCAGACGAATTTGGGAGAATGGATACCCCTCAGTCCTTGGCATCTAAGCCAAAGAAGCATTCTATACACCTAATCCATGTAATCATTCAGGGTTTCAATTCCAAAAAAAAAAAAAAACATCCTTCCTCTAATCCATACCCTCATGAGCTTCTTGTAAACTTTCAAAATGGATTTGATACAACCATCCCAACATTATTTTATTGATAGGTGTAATTTACAATGGCAACTAAAGAGGGATGGATTGTAATGTTCATAAGATTTTAGTAGTTAATGACCAACCATAAGTTGACTGTTCATTTGTTTGTTATAAGACAATTTCATCTTAGCATTTTACATCCATTTTATCGATATATGAGAGTTTTTCTTCTTTTAAAAAAAAAATTAAGGAAAAAAGTATAATATCTTAAACATACAAGAGAATTTGAAATCCATTTATTTTCACTGAAAATATTATTTTAAACTCAATATAATAGTACAATTAGATTGAAGCCATCTATCATCAATTAATAAAAAAATTATAAAGAAAATAATAAAATCATTAATCAATATAATTTATTATATATATAATTTAAAATTAATATTTATTAATTATTTTTAAATAAATATATTTTAAAAAATTATATTAATTTTATTATTATTTTATGATTTATTTATCTTTATAACCAAATATATAATTATATTTATATTAACATATTTTTAATTAAAAATAATTATTATATAAAAAATTATTTAAAAAAAAAAAAAATCAAATACCAAGTTAGTGTCTTCTTTAAAAGTAACTTAAAACACTCTACATTTACGGTAAAATTGAAAAATATGGTTGTTAACAAAAGTCATAATAAACAAAAAGAAAATTTAAGAAGAAATATGTATTTATATATACACTATTAAATATTCATTAAAATCTGTGATAATTTTATTATGATTATTTTTTAATTATTGAATAATTTTAATTTAAAATAATAGAAATGATGATGTATAATTGTCAAATTTAATTTTAAATTATATGATTCATTTATCAATTTAATAGATGAAGTTAATTATTTAAATTGGGTTTTCTTTTGTAGTATGTTTAGAATGTTATATATTTAATATATCTTAACATTTTTCGAATTTAATTTCTATTTGTTTTTTTGTAGAGGAGGGAGTAAATTAATTGTTAAATTTGACGTGGTTAATATTACTATATTTAAATTGAAACATTAAATTTAAAGTAAAATATTTGTTTAATTAGAAGACTATCAAAAAATTTGTGAGTTATTTTTAGTGTGAGTAGTGCTTTATGGATATGAAATTTAGGTCAATAACATATTAGGATTAAAATTAAGATAAATAGAAAGAATTTAGAAATGTTTAATCACAAATAATTTTAATTGATTGAGACTTTGATTTAATATGAGATTTTTCTATAAAAACGTTTATTTTTTTAATAAAAATCATTAATAATTGTCTTCTAAAATATTTAACATACATAGTAAACATAAAGGTGGATAGGTAACCTAAAGTAATAATGAAAGAATAGATAAACAAAAGAAAGAGGACTGAGACTAAACCAAAAAAATATAGATAAATGAATAGATATAACATTAACTTATATAATTTTCTAAATAAAAATTAAAGAATAAAAAAATTTTAAATTAATTACTAAGACAAATAAATCTAAAAGTAAAAAATAATAATACACCAATAAATTTAATTTCACATATAAATATAATAAAAATAAAAATCAAATTAAAAGAGAAGATGTTCATAATTCAATTGAAGATCAATTTATGACTTTATGTATATAAAAGACTCTTATAACTCAATTTTGGTAGAGACAATATGACATTATTATATAACAACGACATCCAAACTAACTATTTGAATAGTTAGTATAAATTTTGTATTTTACTATTTTTTAAAAAGAGAGGAATTTAAAAAAATTGCAAAAGAACATATGACAATTAATGATATAAGAATATACCTTTATAATTTTGTATTTTCTTGGTTACTATTTTATTCCCAACACCAATTATTTGAGCCACGTGTTTTTAGAATTATAAAAAGTGAGACAATGTCACGGAGGGGGTTGTACAAAATTTCCTTTTTCATTATGTGGTTAGGGCCACAAAATTTATGGGCAAGAAGATTGATAATTTCAAACGAGGGATGTAATTATCTATAATTTTGATTAATAATAACAAAGTATGTTATAAAGAGAATTTTGCATGCACCCAACATCAGTGTCTTGGCCCTTTAACATCTCTCTGGAAAGCACAATAATGGCCATCACAACTTAGCCATGATTAATAATGTTATTTAGAAATGTAATTTTGATATTTAATTATATTAATGAATAAAAAATATTATATTATGAAAATTATAAGTGGTGATGATGATGACGATGATGATTTTTAACGTCATTTAGATTAAATTATTTTGTAAGATGTAAAAAATATATATTTATTCCATTTTACAAAAAATGATTAGTAATTGTATTTGTTAATACCAGTGTTCACAATATTCAAACTCTTCAAACCTTAAAATGTTATTGTAATTTTTGGACTCTTCTCACTTCACATGCTTAAAAAAAGAAAGATTAAATTAGAAAATTGTTAAAATAATAAATATTTAAACTTAAAATGAGACAAATTGAGAGATATGATCGTCACAATCTAAAGACCATCATCTGAATTTAGATATGGAAACAATTTGTTAGTCATGTCATAAACCTTTTCCAGAAATATGGATTTGATCAAGAACATGTGTCAAGAGCATCATTTCCTTAAGTCAGATGTCAAGGGTGCTTCCATTTCTAGTTAGATGTCAAGAGTGCCATCGCCTATGATAAGAAGACATATTTCTAAAATAAATTGACGACTAGGTTCACCTAGTTTTGATATCTTGTTTCCTCACTCTGACATGTAAATTGTGACTCATGTATACCTTCAGTCAAATATTTCTTCCTTGCCCTAAAATGGCTCCAACATAATTGTGATATCTAAATAATTTAAAGAAAAGAACGTGACTATAGGGGCATGTTGTCATGCAAAACGTGCACCCGTGAATGCTCTACAACATGGGGAAGCTAAGGTTAAGAGGCCAAGAGACTCCTCCAAAAGCCCACCAAAGTGACACATGCCATTCATGTGGTGTTGTTTCCAAGACCAATCATGAAGCACCACATGCCAAAGAGCATCAAGATATAAAGAGGGACATTTGAAGAGTTGTCAGAATGATTAAATGCATAAGCGGCTACTTAACATCGGAGCTTGAATATATGCCACCCTCTAATCTTGTTAGGGAAATCTTCTACCCCCCCATGCACACGTAAGGTTCCTGCGATGATCTCTAGGCTCAATTTGTTAAACAAACTTCAAGAAGCATGGCTACAGTATTGTAAAAGAATTAAAAGTTGTACCTATCACCCCAAGTGGCACATTAATTATAAAAGTAGGCTTGTTCTCTATAAAATCCTAGCTTTCCATTATAAAAAGGATCGACATATTTTTAGTACCCTCACATTGCTGAAATTTGCCCTCCATGAGCACTTGTATTGGCTAAGTGTTGTAGATTAATGAGAATTGAGTTCACCTCTTTATGTTCTTCTAATATTCTGTGTGTTATTTGTGTTTGTTGATCCTTGACTATGGGTAATAATCACCCCTCTCATCATTGTCCATTCCCTGCACCTCCACATTGAACTTGAAACTAACTTGCAGGTCATATCATGTATGTACCTACGTCTATGTTGATGTTATCTATGGACTGTTTGTCATCTCTCTCAGTGTTGCATTCAATTCTCATGCCTCTATGTGAAACACTTATGCATTTAGAGTGACTTGAGAGAAACTATGTGATATAATCTTGATCTTGAGGGTATGTATTATGTTTATGATAGTAGGAGCGCTCGCTCTATTATGGGAATATCACCTTTTTACTTTTATTATTTCTTACCTTCTCCCTCCCTTTTCCTCAAAAGATCCTAGGTTTAGATTAGTGGTAGTTTACCTTTCTACTCTTTAGGCTTGCACATTGGTCTTAAACCAGGTGCATTTAAAATAGAAAGAATTTGGCCTACTCTAAAGCCTCATCCCAAGGAGTACAAGGGTCCCATACCTTGGGGACGTTCACATCATTGTGATGAGATGATTGATGTTCACATGCACAGTTGAGTAATAATACTTATGAACCTAGTGCCTTAGACTTTTGCACCTCACACAAGCCATTCATACTCAGCACCCCATCGCCAAACTTCCCCACACTGTAGAGCATCCATGGGTGCACATTTCAAATGACAACAATTTTTGGCATGCTCGGTGGGACCATTTAAGGAGCTAAGGAATTGGTGTTATCTTTAGATAATGAGTGTAGTAGACATAAAGTAGGATCACCTAGTGAATCCAAGCATCTCCGATCCATAAAGATCAGCCCCTTTCCTACATGACAAGAAGGACAAGATCATATACAAGAGGCATTGATTTCCATTTCATTGAGTTTCTAGCACTGTCAAGAAGGAGGAGAGTCAAAATATCCTTGTTGCCTCCTAGAGCATAGTCTACATCTCCATTCTGAAAGTTTTACACAAGAAGGCGAGGTTTGTTCCCCATTCCATTCATAATGTTATCGAGAAATCAAGTGTTTGTGCCTTTCAATGGAGGCATTCTATTAGTCCTAACATAATGTGATGACATTTTGGTGTCCACTCTCAAAAGCTTGTCCTATTTCATGAGTGATAATTCAACCTCCCCTATGGAGCATATCAAAGACATTATAAACATCTACTCAGTACACCATGTCACCCAAGATAATGTTGCAGTCAAGTTACTAGCTTATTCTTTTAAGGGAAAAGCTCTTCAATGGTATTGGGACTTACAACCAAACTCTATTCACAGCTAGGATGAGTTTGATGAATAATTATACAAGCAATTTAAAGATTAGAGAGATCACTTGTCCCTGATAGAATAGCTCATGACTATAAAGTGAGCACTACACAAAACAATGGTCGACTTTAACTTCAAATTCTAGAGAGTTTGGGATAGAATCCCACCCTTATACCAGCCATCTTCTAACACTGCATTCTTGTATTTTCTAAAAGCTCTTAATAACGATATAGCAGTGATGGTTCAGCCCATGGGAGGTATAGTCTTCTTTGATGCCTATGAAGTGGCAGTGTATGTAGAAAATTATTTGATTTAAGTAGGCAAGATTATGCCTAGACCCCCCATGCCTATATTAATAGAACCTCTCCCTAATCAATTAGTTGTGTAACCTATGCTAGCGCATATCCCTACTATAGTGAGCCCACCTACTCCACCCGTCATCTCTTCTAATGAATTGCACGAAGTGAAGATGTTATTGCAAAATTTTGGGAATGAACTCATTTCCCTCAAAAATAAGTAAGCACAATATCCTAAACATCATTAGCCTTTATCTTAACAATACCAATCAAATAGACCTCCCTACCAAGGCAGTGTGCAACCCCAAAATCAGCTCGCCTACAATAAAATTCCTTATGTGCAAAATAATGACGTTGCCATCACCTCCAAAACCCTTGTTCTGGTATAGAACAATCTAGCATATGATTCTAAATGGTGCTTCCCATGCAATCAACCATATAATCAAGCTACATGCATGAATGGGATCTTGAACCAAGCACTCATAGTGCAAATCATGCCTCAGTTGCAAGATCAAACAAGCAATGTATCCCCGCAAGAGGAAAGGATCCAAGCACTAGTTCAATTTAAGGAAGGGTTTGCTTTCACCAATTGGCAAGAAGAGGACTTTAGCTATGTGAATCAAAGTGGCACACCTGATGGAGGAAGCACTCTAATCGCTTTCAACACAAGATTTAAAAGTAGAGATATAGAATAAGCTACACCAACCTTGATTCCCTTGCCTTCAGTGCCCCAAGTTAATCATATAGTTATGCAAGCTAAGGCACCTACACAACCTTTGTGCCTAAAAAAGATAGTGCAGAAGAAAGGACCATCTCGAGTTAGTGTGCCAACACTAAGAGAGTTCAATTTTCCAAAGCCATAACCAAAGGGATCTCAAGTTCCCTTCAATATAGTAGAATAAATGAAAAATATAAACCTCAATGTCATAATATGGGATGTACTTACTATTTCATCCCAACAGAATCTACTATAGGATGTGTTAAAAGGTTTTCAAGAGTGTCAGACACCCCAGTTATCACCTACTACCTATACAAGCTTGTGTTATTTGAAAGAATAAATGCAAGTGCATAATAGCAATAAATTTCCCCCATTCTATGTTTCTTTGATCATAGGTAAGCACCTGGTGCATAATTACATGATCGACTCAGGCACAAATAGCTCAATAATGCCCAAAAATATTGTGGATATACTAGGAATTACGTATTCCCCTATTCTAAAAGGAGTGATCTAGATCGATGACACAATGGTCAAAGCTATAAGTATAATCAAGGATTTAAATCTAATGCTACATGCATGCCCAAGCATTTCCATTATGTAGCATATCTCAGTCATCAACCTACCCCCTTACTTCACCATTTGCCTCTCTCAAGACTTCATAGCAAAGGTGGGTAGATATTTGTCTTCAGATTGGTCACATATGCTATTGAGAACTAGGTACAAGACCAAAGTGACCATCAAAGTAGAACCTATCTTCAAAATTCGTGTAGAGCCATACTCTCCTAGCCTAAACAAGTAGAATTTCATGATGTTTAACCAAGACAAGAGTTCAATTCTCCATGAATCTACGATATTGTTAGAGGAAACCCCAAGCAATCTACTAGATGAATGGGTGCATGATCATTTTTAGTGCAACCCATATGACAACATAGAAATAGGGTTGGGTATATATTGCATCATGGAATAAAATGCCATGCAACTTGAGCTTTTGAAGAAACACAAAGACCCTGAAGGTATGTGGCAATTATACTTTGATGGCTCCCAGAGTTGGAATGGTGCAAGGATTGATGTCATGCTAGTCTCCCCCCATAAGGAAAAATACTTCCATACCTTTAGATTATAGTTTATTTGCATGAACAATACTGTTGAGTATGAGGAGCTAATTTAAGGCCTCCAACTCATGCAAAAGAAAGGAATCAAGGCACTGCAAGCACTAGGTGACAGTGAGCAAGTTGTCAACTAAGTCAGAGTGTAAATCATGACTTAAAATGGCTTGATGAAAGCCTACAAGCATGGAGTGTGGGTTATGATAGAAGGCTTTGATGCATTCAACATCATTTCCTTACCAAGAGCATAGAATGTCGATGCAACTAGGCTTATAACTATAGGTGCGTAGTATGACATTCCATGAAACATAATGAAAGATTCTGAACAACCCATCAAGCTCATGGTTAGACCAACAATTTTTGACAACATGAAAAATTGGCAACTGTTTGAGAGTGATGAACAAATCATCAACTTCTTACCAGATGAGGTAGCGTTTTGCATCATGAACCAAGCATAGTTGCAAGCCAAATATGAAGATAAAATTATCCAATTAAAAGGAAACAAGTTGCCAAGAGGTCTATTCACCCTAGAAAACATCTTCAATTATGATGACCAATTTAAAGGAGAGAGATGTAGCATGATAGCCAAAGAATATATCTTGATGCCCGTGATCATTTCAAAAGGAAAAGCTCTTAAAGCTGGTAAGGTTTGTTTTGTGTTGAAGATTGAAAGCTTTATTCAACTTGATAGGAGACATGATGATCTCTTCACGTGGGGCTATAAAGATCATAGAGGCTTTGATCCTGGCATAGCGCAACACATAATTGAGCTCCATATCAATGTGCAACTCATATGTTAGAAGCAAATACCTATTAATCCAAAGCTGGAGCCATTGATGTGCAAAGAGATCTCCAAGCTCATTGAGGCTAGTATAATATTTATGATAAAGCATTCCTCATGGGTCGCCAACTTGATACCAGTGGAAAAGAAGAATGGGGATATATGCCTTTATATGGACTTTAGGGACCTGAACAAGTCTTCCCTCAAAGATCATTACCCTCTCCCACCAATGGAGAAAATATTGCAAATAGTAATAGGCATGAAAATATTTCCATTATTGGATGGTTACTCAAGTTATAACTAGATATATGTACAAGAGTGTGACCATTACAAGACTGCATTCACCACTAAGTGGGGAACCTTTGCTTACCAGTGCATGTCATTTGGTTTGACAAACACAGGTGTGACCTTCCAAAGAGCCATGGATATGGCATTCAAGGAGCTCATCAATAAAATCATCTTGGTTTACCTCGATGACATAACTATTTTCTCCAAATACACTGAGTATCATTTGAGGCACCTAGAGCAAGTCTTTCAGAAGTGTCATGAGTTTAGAATATCTCTGAACCCCAATAAATGCATCTTGTAGTTCATGAGAGCACCATCCTTGGGCACATTGTTTCAAAAGAGGGACTCATGATTGATCTAGAGTGAGTTAAGGCTATTCTTCAGAGATTCCTAGGGAGAAGCAACTTTTTGAGAAGGTTTGTGTCTAGTTTTTCTATCATGGTCAACCCCTCATAATGATGTTGAAGAAGAACATTGTATTCAGTTGAACATGTGAGGGTCAGGAAATTTTTGAAGCCATTGAGTGTACCATCGTGCAAGCACCCATTTTTATCAACCCTAATTATAGTAAGGATTTTATCCTTTATGCATTCAATGGAGTTAACGACATCTCAGCCATCCTGACTCAGCAAAATGAAGAGAAACTAGAGCAACCAATTTCCTTCTTCAGCTAGGTGTTAAAGAATTATGAACTATGTTATAGCTTTATTGAAAATCACACCCTCACAATTGTGAGAGTGATAAATAAATTTAAGCATATGCTCTCCAACAACAAAATTCAACTCATGGTGGTGCACACAAGCATTAAGGAGTTCCTACTCAATAGGGACATTAGCAAGAAATGAGTTGAGCAAAGTTCCTATGGAAAGAGGGTCTTTATGGTGTCCAAGCAGTTCAAGGTCTGGGAAAATTTTATACAAGCTTCAAAAGTCCATTTTGAACTTTCAAACATCAAGTAATCAGCTAAAAAAATAACTCTAGAAGAACCTACATGCCTAAAAGCTAAGTTTATACTTGGGAAATATTTCAAAATTTATTTGGCTAAGTGCTAGGATTTCTTTCAAGGATTTTATTTTGGGCATTTAGCTAAGTGTTGGAATTCTCTCAAACAAATTGTCTGAAAGAAAGGTTCTGAAGATGGAATTATTTTAGAGAAAATTCCTTAACAATTTTTTCAAAGACTTGTTTCTTTCAGGAAAAGTGTCTGTGTAAAAATCTTTAAGGATCATTGTTTGACAAAGTGGACCAAAGAAGAATCTCGAAGGGTATTTTTCAATCAAAGTGTCCTATACAATTTTATCGAAGGATCATCTTTTGGAAAATTATCCCAAGACAAAATTTTGAAGGGTTGTTTCTTCAACAAAAGGCCTACTACAAAATTCCTAAAGGGATATTTCTTCAGGAAAGTGGTCCAAAACAAAGAGCCCATAAGAATTACATGTTTTAGAAAAATGCAAAGTTTAATTATTTTGGGGAAATTATTTTGAACATTTTATCTGAGATAATTGTCCCAACAAAGGTTCAAAGCAAATTTCTTTTAGAAAAGTGGCCAAAACAAAAGAGCCACATCCCTGAAATGAAGGTCTGAAAGAAATAGCTTAGGGAATTTGTGATCTAGTAGAAGATTGATAGTTATGCAAATGTCAAAGTTGAGCCCCCTACAGATAGTCATTTGCATTTGAAAATCATTGAAGGGTTCCCGACACAACATGAAAACAACAAGTGGCATGACCTCAGACCATAAATCCAATGACGTGCAAGCAAGATGAGGTCAAGAGGCCAAAAGAATCCTCCAAAAACCCATTGAAGTGACACATAGCAATCCCTACAGTGTCATTTCCAAAACCAATCATGAAGTGCCACACGCTAAAGGGTAGTAAGATATAAAGAGGGATGTTTGAGGCACTGTCAGAATGATTAAATGCATAATCAGCTACTTGACATCAGATCTTGAATATATGCCACCCTATCTTATCAGGGAAATCTTTTGCTCCCCCAAGCACACGTAAGGTTCCTACCATGATCTCCAAGCTCAATTTATCAGACAAACTTCAAGAAGCATGATTACAATGCTGCAAAGGAATTAAAAGTTGTACATGTCACCCTAAGTGGCACATTAATTGTAAAAGCATGCTTAATCTATATAAAATCTTGGCTTTCCATTGTAAAAAGGGTTGACATATTTTTAGTAGTCTCACACTGCTAAAATTTGCCCTCTATGAGTATTTGTATAGGCTAAGTCTTGTAGAATAATGAGAATTGAGTTCACCTCTTTTTGTTCTTCTAATTCTATGTGTTATTTATGTTTGTTGATCCTTTACTATGGGTAATATCCACCCCTCTCATCGTTGTCCATTCCATGCACCTCCACATTGAAATTGAAACTCACTTACAGGTCACATCTTGTGTGCACCCAAGTCTATGTTGATGTTGTCTATAGACCATTTGTAATCCCTCTCAGTGTTGTGTTATGTTATTTTGCCTCTATGTGAAACACTTATATATTTATATTGACTTGATGGAAACTTGTGATATTATCTTGATCTTGAGAATTTGCATTATGTTTATGATAATAAGAGTGCTTACTCTATTCTAGGCATATCACCTTTTTACTTTCAGTATTTCTTACCTTCTCTCTCCCTTTTCCTCAAAAGATCCTAGGTTTATATTAGAGTTAGTTTACCTTCTACTCTTTAGGCATGTGTGTTGGTCTTAAACCAGGTGCATTTAGAATAGAAGGAATCCAGCCTACTCCGAAGGCTCATCCCAAGGAACACAATGGTCCCATGCCTTGGGGGCATTCCCATCGTTGCAATGAGATGATCAGTGTTTGTACATGTAGCTAAGTGATAATACTTTTATGCCTAGAGCTTTAGACTTTTTTGCCCCATGAAAGCCCTTCATGTTCAGTGCCCCACCACCAAGTTTCCCCATGTTGTAGAGCACCCACAGGTGCACATTTCAAATGACAATAGGGCTTATGTTATATTGCTAAACAATATAACTATCTTGATATTTTTCAAGCCCTTAAAGGGTATGTTTTACTCTAATTTGGATTAATAGTGAATATTAATATAATTAAGATATAACTTTGAAATAAAATTCAAATCTATAGATATGGATTTCAAGCATACATTTGTTCATGTAAATTATTGATAATTAATTCTTTTTATTTAATAAGGGTATAAAATAAATATAGAAAATACTAAATAAATCGTGATACTTAACTTTTTTTATTGACTCTCTAATTGTGACTATATTCTAGAAGTGGAAGTAAGGTATAATCATGCCTTTAGTACTCTCCATTTAGGAACTGATTTGCTACTTGTGCTAGGTAATTTCTATAAGATCAGGTTAGTATCATCATTTGATACTAACCTATTGGTTGGTACTAATCTACATGGAAGTGCAACATAGTGAGTATACAGTCACCTATAACTACATTTTTTTATGTTGTGTTTGTGATTTCTAACCCTAATGATGCAATAGACCCATAAATCAGCCTCCTTTACCTTGAAACTAGATGTTCTTGTCAAAGATAAAAACCTACAAAAATGAGGGAAGTGTAATGGGTTGAGATGACTCTAATTATCCCTACCTAATGATTATATACTATCTATGCATCCAATACTCTAAGGAGGGAATTCAAGCCACACATAGTTATCCCAATAGTGTGATTATGTAATTATGTTCCTTCTCTATGTGTATACAATTCATGATTGGTTTTGGTACTTGACAATGCTTATTTTGACTTGAATTTTGAGTGCTTCAAACTTGGATTATGACTACTCCTAGTGATTAATATATAAATTTGGAAGAATATGACATATTGGCTAAGTGTGCAATAATATATAGATATATAATAGATAAAGTGCCAGGTCCCTTTTGAATTAGATAATTATTTGTTTATATATGGATCCATTTGAATAATTTTTGATGCCACTAACATGCTAGGATATTGGGCCAACATTAAGGATGGATTTGTTTTTATAAAATAGTCATTTCTAGGAGTGAGTTGGTTCCAACCAGTGCATGTTATTATCAAGTGGTAATAACAACCATAATTGATAGAACTAACTCATGTACAGGTGGATTTTCATGAGAGTCTGGAGATGTCTATGAAGGATATTTATAAGGTTAGAAATATACATTGACATTCTTATAAGTGTATAAGAGAAGAACATAAATATTAACTTATAAGATAACATGCAAGTGTGAGAGGATGGTAAATTAGGACTTTATTTATGTGCTCAAGTCACGTACATGTGTTTAAATATTGTCATTGTCACGTAATAAATACTAGATTTCAGTATTTATAAATTATTCCCTTTTATTCTAGTAACAAAATTGCTAGAGTAAAATGATAAAATGTACCCAAGTGTGTGAAACACACTTTGCCTTTCAATATATACTCCAAAAGTACATATTTACTCCACATAAACGTGCAATGATAATGAATTAGTCAATGTCCATATTTGATATCTAAAATTGAAAATTGAAATATCAAGGGTTAGAGTACACATGTTTATTGGTGAAATCCATGTTTCTCGTGCAACATGTTGGAGATGATACTCCCTTGTTGAAGCATTGGATATTTGGGGTGATCATGCCCCAATATTGAGTAATTATGTAGGATCCTGAGTTGGGAAGTCAACATGACCCAACCCTCATGATTATTGGGAAAAGTAAAAAATGTACTAACCTAAATGAATATGCAAGGAAAAAAACCATGTGGCTAGGTTAAACTCAAAAATAAATCCCTACACAGGTAAATGAGAGAACATATCAAGCAAGGTCAGCTAAAAAAATTGAATCAACCACTACATGTGGCTTATAGATTCAAATGTAATGTTTTTTTCCAGTTCAATAAAGTTTGATCCATGTAAAAAAATTAATGATCATAAAGTAATGAACAATGATCATGCCCATATCATGCACGCAAGTTTGATAAGTGTCAAGTGGAATGAAAATCATTTTCCATTCAACTATAATTGTGTTATTATGTATATGTGCATGACCCAATATCATTCCCCTTGAATCTGTACCAACTGATATTGAACACTATGCCTTTATATGTTTAATTTGAGAACTCATATCTAAAATGTATGTGATTGTGATAATGTAAAATTATGTTTCTAAATTTTTTTTGTGCATATGCCAATGCATATGCATCCAAGAGTGTATGAATATCTACTCAATTTTTGTGAAGTGAATGCATATGCATGACATATGTCATTGTACTCTAGATAAATTTTCCAATTTTTGTCATGTATCTAAAATAATATGATATCAAAATCATCTGAATGCTTTAAATGTGTGAAACATGTACTCTGGACTAATTTTATGCTTATGGAGGCTTTGTGTCTCTAAGATAAGCCCACTATAATGCCCCCATTTTAAGATTAGTTATGTATCATGTATGTTACTCATGTCACAATATGAATGAACTGTATCATGTCATGTTATATATGCTAGCATCATTTAATATTTTTTAATCATGTTGAGAGTATGTCATCATAGTAATGTATGTATCAATCAAGACATGTATGTAACATATGGAGTATATGGAATATTAGTGTCATGTTTAAATAGGTATACAAATGAATCATACATTATAATTATATTTGAATAAGACTACATATTAATAGTACATGATACATATCATGTCATCCCTCAATGTTAGCAAGCTCAATAAACACAAGTATTATGTGTCACACATAAGCTAAATGACACATACAAGGGACATATGATGTCGCCATGAACAAGGCTAAAGTCCACATGTAGAAGGATATAAAAATGTATCAAATAATGGACATCAAGGATGTTGCATCAAAGAAGGTCAAGGACCACATGCAATAGTCATACATAAATTAATCTATAATGTAAAAGAGTAAAAACATCAATGTAACATAGAATAAGGGACTAGTCTACACCATCAAGACATGTGTACACAATATAGGTGGCTCAAAATGGTACAAATATCATAAAATATATAATTTATGATATTGAAACCTATGAAATAATATTCCCCTAGTATCACAATGGCCAATAGGTAGAGGGAAAACTAAGATATGTCTATGTATAACCTGTGTAACCTACATAGCATGTAAATATAATGATATGCATGTGTGCATGTAAATAATAAAACATATAGCAAACATGTGATAAATAAAATATATAATAACGTAAAATAGCCATCATGTCATGCTCAGGCCCCAATTTTAGAATTTTTGAATATTTTTGCTTTATCTAAATTTTTTTCTATTTTTGGATTATTTAGAATTTGTAAAATCTAATCAATGATACACTCAAGGGGAGGGCCATGGGAAGTGTCTATCAAGTTGTGTATGGATACTCTATCATGGTGGAATGTATCAACTAAGGATGGGTCATAATCTAATATGGAGTCAATTGTGTATCATGTCTATCACACTCAATGCTTATGGAAATTGGGGTATAATAAACGGGTCAGAAGGTTGAGCAATCTATGGTATCTAGTGTGTAATAAGAGGATGTCTCATTGCCTACATTTACTATGGAACACACTAAACTATATGTGGTGCTAAGTATGTTTTGTATAATATGGTGTCCTATGAGTAACTCTCTAACATACTTTATGTGGAGTAGTTGGACATATACATACATACATACATAAATACACACACACACACACACACACAATATATATGTGTGTGTGTGTGTGTGTGTGTGTGTGTGTGTGTGTGTGTGTGTGTGTGTGTGTGTGTGTGTGTGTGTGTGTGTGTGTGTGTGTGTGTGTGTGTGTAGTAATTGACTATGTATGTTGATCTTGATTGAGTGTGTCAACCATATCTGAATAATGATCTTAAGTATGTGTACCATCCATCTCTCAATAATGATCTTGAATGTGTACCACTTATATATAAATTGTGTGTGTGTGTGTGTGTGTGTGTATTTATATATGTATGTATGTATAGTAATTGACTATGTATGTTGATCTTGATTGAGTGTGTCAACCATATTTGAATAATGATCTTGAGTATGTATACCATCCATTTCTTGATAATGATCTTGAATACATGTACCATTCATATCTAAATAATGATATTAAATATATGTATCAACCAATCATGATGGTGGTGGGGGTGGAAGAGGAGACATCACCGACTGAAGGGGATACTCATATAATACTCCTAGATTTGTAACCCCTTTGTTGCAGTAGATGTATTTTAGGTATAGGTGTACTATGGATAGAACTACATGAATTCTTTGTATCCATCAGCTTCCTAAAATTATGTTGAAATCCTCATTAATCTATAATACTAGGAATGGTGTGATCACTATAGTTGATCCCACTAGAAGAAGTAATATTATACATCCCAATGTCTTGTGTCTTTTTCCATAGAATCCTTTAAATAATTTTGATGTATCTTCAAAATATTATCATGTTTATCCAAGATTTTGGATAAGTGCATCATGAAAACATTCTCAGTTAAATTGTTGTCAATCATACCACTGCATATGGGTTTTTCATCAATGTAGGTTCATATATATATGCATAAAAAAATTCATTGTCAACTATCTCATTATAATAAAATGTAATCATGGTCCATTGAGATGGAATATCACAAAGTGTACAATTAATAGTATCTACTAGATGACCATATGTCACGTGTGTAGGATGCATGTTGTATGCATATTGTACCTTTGGAGTGTCTTTGGCCTCTATTGAATCATGTTTAGGAAAGGGATCACTTGAAATCTTCAAATTTTTATTTCCACTGTGATGCAATCACTATTCTTTTGTCAGAGTGTCACAAATTAATAATTTTATCATTTATGAGGTATTTT
Source organism: Torreya grandis (assembly GCA_037957365.1). Classification (NCBI taxonomy): domain Eukaryota; kingdom Viridiplantae; phylum Streptophyta; class Pinopsida; order Cupressales; family Taxaceae; genus Torreya; species Torreya grandis. The sequence continues at coordinate 3,030,751 of JARHVA010000238.1, read as the reverse complement.
ATCTTATGTCTTAGCTTGAAACATATGTTCATTGAATTTCATGCAATTTGATGATATTCAAGATATCCATTGCCATCATAGTTCCTTGGTCTAGGTATACTTGGATCAATCTCTTATGGAGGATAGAGTGTGATAATATTACAATCGAGTAACTTATTTAGAATCACAAGAGGGGGTGAGGGTAATCATGAAAACCACCTCTTTGATGGAGCTATCAAATGTAATTAGTTCATAGGTTATGACATTGTATTGACTGTAGTCTTCACCTCATTCTTGTTATCAATTATTTTAACCTTATAATTTCATTTTATTTGAAACATAATTATTGAGGTAGTCATAGGAGTTTATGTATACTTAATCTTTTTCAAAACAATTAGCTTGATTTCTCTATCCTTCAATGTATGGAATAAATGTGATTTGAATCTTATAAATATGATTGATTCATAGAATGGTGATAGATTTTTTTGTAATATATCTTTTAGTTCATTATCATCCATAACATTTGTCATTTTTGTTAGCATGGTCTTGTACCGAAAAACATAGTCGTTGATTGGTTCATTAGTTACTTACTTTAGCTTAGCAATTTGTGTATACGATAACTTCTCGTTGATGTTGATTTAAAATTGTGATAATAATTGATCATCCAAGGGGTTGAATGCTATTAAAACTTGAAGAGGAAGATAATTAAACCATATTAATGCATATTATTTAATACTTTTTGGAAAAAACTTGGTCAATAGTTTATTTTTTAATGCATAATTCAAAAAAGATACACAGAATGATCTACGATGTTGATTGGAATCAATTTACCTTTGTAAAATGAGATCTTGGGAGTTATAAATCCTATATGTAAAGGGTAAGATCCATATTGAGAGATAATGGGTTATGAATCAAGGTGTGCAAATCCATGGCATGGATAGCTCTCAATGCACCTTGCTCTAAGTTACAACACCTTGGCATGAAAAGTTGTAACAACTTACTCAAGCTAATTTGAATTAATTAAGGTTAGAAATGGATTGTGCATAGCCATCAAGGATGGTGTGAAGTTTACCTACATATTAATAGACATCATAATCTAATTAATGTCTCATATTGCCCTCAAATTTTGTGCAGATGTCACATAGGTCACTAAAGGTGTAGGCATGATAATGGTGTCATTAGTAGCAATTTGAATACCTAATATGGAGGCTTCATATAAAATTTTATGTCATATTTTGATATATATAACATAGCATCAATTTGATGTGGATATATATTAAAATATTCAATGAATTTTTCATCTTCTAAGGTACTTTATTGGTTTTTAATAGTTGTATCATCACTCTCAATATTCATGATGAGTCCATCAATATAGTGGATGGTATATGTTGTGAAATCCATAGTAGGAAGAGAAAAAGGAATCATGAAAACCCTTTGGCATCTAGTGATAATAATAGGCATATTGTATTGGATGTTACAACAATAGGATTGGAGGAAGGCTTGGGATTGTTCATTGGTAAACTTAGCCTTATTGATGATTTTTGGATTTGATCTTTGTTACCCATTTATATACACAATCGATCCAAATAAGATATATTATCCATATATATAAATATAAAAAGATTAATTTCATTAATTGTGTTAACCAATAATGTTCATTCAACATGGTCATGATTAGTGTGTATTATTAGGGAAAAATAAAAAACCCTAGAACTGAAATATGAAGTCCTAGAAAAATAAAACTCGAGAGGAAAACTTTGGGTTTTGTAATGTTTAATATGTGTATCATTTTATCAATATGTTTTACCCTAATTTGGATTAATGATTAAGATTAATCCAATTAATATAAAACTTTGAAATAGAACTCAAATAAATAGATATGGCATTCAAGCATACATATAAATGTAAGTTATTGATAATTGATTCTTCTAATTTGATAATGGCATTTGATAAATATTTAAAATAATAATATAACATAATATTTAGCTTTTTTTTTTAACTGATTGACTATGACTATATTTTGGCATATGATAAATCAGATATAAGCATGCCTCTAGTTCACTTAGTTTAGGAACTATTATGTTACATGCATTAGGTTGATTCTAAAGAATTGGGTCGATATCTCTAATCAATATTGACCTGTAAAAAATTATGGCATAATGAATGTATGGTCACTTACGAAGTCATGTCTTTGATTACTCTATGTTTATGATCATAAACCCTAATGATGCATGCAGACCCATAAATCAACATCCTTTGCCTTGAAACCCAAAATTTTTGTGTGAATAATAGAAACCTAAAAATTAGGGAAAGTGTAATGGGTTAAGTTGAACCCAATCATCCCTACCTAATGGTTGGCCATTGCCTATGTATCTAATACTCGAAGGATAGAAATAAAGCCACACATAGTTCTCCCACCTAGTGTGAATATGTAATTATGCTCTTTCTCTATGTGTATGGAGCTAATGACTATATTTGGTACTTGATAGTGGTTTATTTGACTTATATTTTAAGTGTTTCAAACTTAGATTATGATTGCTTCTAGTGATTGGTATGCAAATTGGCAAGAATAAGACTAATTGTCTAAGTTTATAATAGTGTATAAATGTATAATAGATAAGTGACAGGTACCTTTTGAATGAGATATTGATTTGTTTATATATATATATATATATCAAATTGAATAATTACTCATTTCACCTATGGGCCAACCATAAGGATGGAATTTATTTCAGAAAATAACCATTGTCGAGATCAAGTTGGTTCCAACCAATGCATGTCATTATCAACTAGTGATAACGACCATAATTTTTGGAACTCACCCATGTATCAGTGGACTAATTTGAGAGTCTAAAGATATTTTTTTAATATATTTATCAGGTTTGAAATCAATAGTGAGACTCTTGTAGGTGTATACCAATAGAACAGAATGTTTGACCCATAAGATAATATGTAAATGTGAGAAAATGATAAATTAAGACCTTATTTGAGTGCTCAACTTATGTGTGATAAATTTATGCCAAACCTGTCATTGTCAAATATTAAAGACCATATTTCAGTATCTATAGGGTAAAAATTATGTATAGAAAATAATGATTTGTTATTTCATGTAAATTTCGTAACATAAATAAAATCCTATATATGTGCCAAAATTTCTCCAAAATAGAATTCTAACTTCATATAATGATATGTCCTTAATGATTTATTGATTTCTCAAGTGATTGTGATTTTTATCTATGTGAATAATCTCCTATGCATGCTTTATAATATACTTATGAATTATTAGTGTCAAATGAACTAAAATGTTAGCATATTTATAGAAAATTTAATTAAAATTAGGATCCCAATTTCACAAAAACTAGAATCAAATAGATAAAAGTGGAAAGATTGGATAAAGGGGATGAGTGTGCACTCTAACTTATTGGGGACTAAAAAGGGAGGGAACAAAAGTAATATTTCTTTTGATAAGTGTTAAGAGCATCGACACTTTTGGCATAGAGATTGATAAGCAGAAGAGATGGTAGCGAAATATATATAGGATTGATAATAATGGAGAAGCCATTGAAAGTATAAAAATAGACAGATAATTCTTAATTTTAACTAATATTTAATAAATAGACAAGTATTGTAAAAACATATGAAGTAACACTTAATAAATGTCTCGAGATCAATTTTAGGTTTTACATTTTAACCCACTTTTATATGTGTGTGTACATACATTTCAAATTAAAATAAAAAGGATAAGTAATAAATAATTTTAAAATGGATATAATTGTGCCTCTAGATATCCATAATTCAAATTGATACACATGATAACTTGCAAAGCCACTTTTCCTTTTCTACACATATATGGATATTTTTTTAAATATAAAATAGTGAAATATAAAATCTTAATAATAATTGTTGAAATATAAAATGCTAAAATATGAAATAATAAATTTTGAAATATGAATATTGAAATAAAAGATATCCAAAGAGGATCCAAATGTTTCTAAATATAAATATAATTTCAGTGATTTAAAACTAAGTAAGCTTGAGTAAAACCTTAGTAAGATTTGAGTAAATTTGCATAAACTTTGAGTAAATAACATATTAAAATATGAGTAAATGTTTGATAAAAATATAAATAAAATCTAAGTCAAAAAAATTAAAGTTAAATATAAAGATACATGTGCTTTAAAATAATGAATATATGACACTATCATGAAATTCAAGATAAATAAATTAAGATTACATCTCAAAATAAATAAATTAGATATAAAATATATAATATAATATTATTTATGTGTATATTATATAAAAATAAAATATAAATTAATAAACATTATGGATAGCTTTTACTATGTGAACTAAGAATATATACAATATAATCACTATATCATCATAATAATAATATTGAAGTAAAACATTTCCCTCACTAAATACAGGATAGAAGATATGGAAACATAAGAAAGAATTTAAGACATTTACATTATATAAATAATTAAAACATAGAAATTTTATAATTAATATATAAAAATATAATAAAATAAGAATAAGGATTGACACATGAAAAGGTGGAAAAAATCCTTATAATTTTCAAACTGAAACAAACCCATAAAAGCATATTGAGAAAATTTAAAAGCAACAAACTCTTGGGAGGGAAATGATATAAATCAAATAAAAAACAATGAAAGTCAGAAGATGGAAAGAAAGAAAGAAAGAAGGCTAGCTAGATTAAAATAAAAATGTTCCATATAAATATTAGACTTGTTTTAACAGAAAATAAACTATTAAAGCAAAATGAAAAGTAGTGAAAATAGAAAAAAACATGTGCCCAATGTAATATGGTGGCACAAAACAATACAAGAGTCATGTATAGATGATGAATCTCCCACTAATCCATACTTTTCTATAATGATAAATTGGCTAAGATAATTGGGATAAATTTTATCCTTTTGATCATGTTTTGTATTAATTTTATTACAATTTAATTTCAACACTTGGTCACCCATGTTAAACTCTTTGATCTAATATTTTTGTTATAAGACTTTGTGAGATGTTTTTTACAAACTCTTAAATGTTTAATGGTTAGAATTAATTTTTCATAATTTTTTTTAATTAATGTAAATTTTTTTATTTGTAATTATCATCATTAATAATATTTGATAATAATAATTTTAATTATAAAATTTTAAGTTTAATTGGAAAGATTATTTTTGATTCATATATAATTAAATAAGGAATGACCTCAATAGGCATTTTAACACTTGTTTGATAAGCTTATAATTTATATATAATAGATTATATGAATCATATCTATGTTATTCATTTTATTTTATTTTAATAAATAAAAAGGGTTTTTTTCGATTAGATACTTAACACTATACAAGAAACGACAGACAGGGCCTTCTAAGCCAATTAAACATTAAAGTCCACTATATAGACAAAATACTACAAAAAACTAAAATACAACACAAACATAGCTCAAAATCAACTAGAATTTTTTACCAACTAATATTTTGTCCCACTTGTTGAGCATGCTATTCAACTCCAAATCCAATCTCTAGTGTAATTAAGATGGTTCTTCAAATATCTTATAACATTTGCTATTCTTAATTTTGTTTTTGGACTCTGCTTTAGATTAATTCTCCTAAAAGAGTCCTAAAGGACATTAATGTTATTATGTTATCCCTCATAGAAGTTTTGCTCACTTCCACAAAAAATATTATATTATCTTTTAACTCCTTGTTCTCCTGGAATATGGTTCTGATCTGAACCTTCAAAGATGAAATGTCCCTCATAAACCATCTCATGATGGATTTTTGGAGTTCAAGTTCGTCCTAAATTTTAGATATCTTGATTTTAGTCTTCATCAACTCTACTACCTGATTGAATTCATCATTGAGATACCTTCTACTATCATAGAAACATGCTATAGGTTGAGCATCTACATCATCAAATTTAGCCCTTTCCTTAGAATTTGATACAAGAGCATCATTACTTGGCATATGTTTGTGTAGACAATTTTGATTTGATCAGATGTTTTTTGGTGAATTAGTATGCTTAGGGTGCTTGAAGGGGTGTTAAGAGTCTTAGTGTATACTTTGGAAACTTTTCCAAGTGTTTAGGGGTGCTTAGGTAGGCTAGATTTTCAAATTGCCATTTTCCCACCAATTTTCATAATTTAAATATTTGAATTTATGAAGCATGGTTTAGGAGTCTTGTGTGTATTGAAGGTTGATCCAGGATTGATATTGATAAGGTAATATTATGGAATATTCCATGGGTCTATACCATGGGCCTTAGAGCATATATGTACGGCCAAATAACTTAGTGTATTCCTTCAATGTTCTAGGTAGCCCTTTGTGACCATTGGAAGGTCCAAAGGTGGTTAAAGCAGTTATAGTTGATATAAAACTTGTTAGTTTTTATTTTGATTCATTGATGGGATGGCATTTAGATGAAATAATAGTTCAAATTCCTATAAATCAAGAAAGGAATTCCTCATGTTTATAAAAAGGTAACTATATACCCTATTTCTTGTATGTGTACATGGAGAATGACCATGTTTTGAATGCTCAATAAAGGAAGATTCAATAATGATATAATTATGAGGTTAAAAATGTCTTTGGTAAGTTTTATATGCATATTATGAATGTTCTCAAGCATTTTTTTTATTGGTTTCAAAGTCTTTTGTGACGTGGTTCAATGTTATAGACCATTATACCTTTATTTTTTGTGTTGAGGAGACAATTTATGCTCTATGTGTTAATAAGGTTGAATGAAACATAAGAATGGTTGGTAAGACATGTTTTGAATGCATTAAAGTCTCTTAAGAAGTTACAGTTTGTTTTGAATATGTATTTCATGTGTTAAGTGATAAAACTTTGTGGTAGACTGTGTCTAAACACACAGTTAGTGCAAGAACTTGAGATAAATAATGAACAAAGGCATGAATGTGGTAATATACTGATTGGAATAGGTAAGTGGAGACAATACATAACTTACTTAATTTTTACAATGTCTTGAAACCATTATTGGACCATTAAAACATAATTTTTGCCTTCTCAGGTGACTTTAGATTATGTAAACCCTACATTAGGGTTTCTGTGCAAAATCTTATTCTAAAAGAGTTTTAACCAATGAAAATTAGCCAAATTTTGTAATTTTATAGGTGTGCATGAATACTAAAGGAATTTTGAGGTTTTTCATTGGTTAATTATGGATATGTATGGTTGTAGAGGACTAAGTATAGATAGGGGTAGTGGAGGCCTAATTCAGCCTAAATAGAGTACTAAAAGGACTAAAAAAGGTAACTTACAATAAGATTATAGCCAAGATAATTGGTAAATATGGGTAATAGAATATAGGGTAATATTAAATGAGTTTAATTTCTTAATACTAGTCTGTACCGATCCGTACTAGTGGAAAAAGTCAAAAAAGGGGTTACAAAGAACCCTGCCAAAGTGAGAGAAGTGGTGTATGATATGAGAGATGTGTTCATAGGTTTTGTAAGTTGGTTAAGTGGAAAAAATAATGAAATGATCCTAAGAAATATTATAAAAACCATTAAAAAAATAGTGAATTCTTGAATCATTAATCAGAATATGAACTCATGAACCTTTGTCAAATATTTGTTATATTGGAACAAGGAATAAGTGTGTGAGTTGTTACTATTTCCTCTACATAATTTTGACATCAGAGATTAAGATCTCTTGGGAAGATATTAAGGACATATGGCATCTAAATAATGATGAAAAACAACATTCCAAATAAGGTTGTAGGTAGTTGATGCATTGGTTGTTGAAGTGAATAACTTGCAAGCAAGGTTGCAAGCCATTGAGTTGGCTCAGAGAAGAGAGATGAACATAGGTGATGTGAGTGAAGGAGATGATGAGGGTCCTCAATAAAAATCATTATATTAAGGAGATGAAGTTAGAGTGGAAGAGAGGTTTATATGATCAGTCCTTGGAGTGACTTCAAAACCCAAGATGGAAGTGTCAATGTATGAGGGCAGTCTCAACATTGAAGAGTTGGTTGATTGGATCACAGCCATGGATAAGAAATTCAATTATGAAAAGGTGAATGAGACAAATAAGGTGAAATTTGGAGTAAAAATTTTTAAGGTTCATGCATCTTTATGGTGGGATGCAATACAAGAAGAAAGAAGGAGGGGAAAGGAGAAGATAAGGTCATGGGATAGAATAGTGTCCAAGATGAAAGGCAAATTCATGCCTAAATACTATCAGACCCACTTGTTTATGAGGCTAAAAAAATCTGAGACAAAAGGACATGATAATGAAAGAGTATACAAGGAATTCTACAAGCTAATTATCCTAGTAGGACACATAGAGGAGGATGCAAAAAAGGTTGTTAGATATATCAATGGCCTAAAGTTTATCATTCAAGATCATATCAATATTTTATCACCAAGAATAGTAGAGGAGGACTATAAAGCTACATTCAAGGTAGAGGATATTTTTAATAGAAGTTAAATTAAATAAAATAAAGGTAGAGGTGGTATAAACTATAGAGGTAGAAGTCAGCAAGAAGGAAGAGGAAAGCCAGGTAACAAAAATTAGTGGCAAAGTTAGAATAAAAAAGTTGGTAGTAGTTTTGAGAGTTAAAGTCCATCTAGTAGAGGTGGTTATGGATATAGACATGGAATATCATATGGTAGAGGAAGAGGCAATAGTTGGTTTATTGGAAAGTGCTTCAAATGTAACAAATTTGTAGGACATAGATCATATAAGTGTTTAGAAGATGTTCAAAGTGGTAGCTCTTGGAGTGAGATTAGAAATCAAGTGGTTCAAAAAGAAGAAGAGAGTTTAGATTCATTTTCAAACTATGTGGAAGAACCTAAAATAGGGGAGAGTTTGCTAATGAGGAGAGTTATTTTGAAGATAAGCCATGAGGAGAGAGAACCACCACAGAGACAAATGTTATTCAAGACCATGTGCAAGAGCAAAGGTAAGTGTTGAAAAGTTAGAGTTGATAATGGTATTATAGATAATATTATGTCTTCCTTGATGGTAGATAAGCTACAATTATAAAGTAATCAAAATCTAAGTCTATACAAATTTTCTTGGATTCAGAACAGTCATCAAGTCCTAGTGCATAAACAATGCTATGTAGGTTTGCATATTAGTGGGTATAAGGATAGAATTATGTGTGATGTAGTTCCCATTGATGTGTGCCATATCATCCTTGGTATACCATGACAGTATGATAGGAGAGATATGCATGATGGTAGAGACAATACTTATACCATTGAGAATGATGGAAGCAAGCACACACTAATCTCATTGAAGGATAGTCAAGAATGGAAGGAGACAGCAAGTCGTGTGATGATGTTTAGTGAGAAGGAATACTCACCAATATAAATCAGTTGTAGCATTGAGGGTAAGAGTATGTCAGTTGAGAATATGTGCCAAAAGGAAATAATGAAGTGCAAGTTGCCAAAGCAATAGAATAATAGATTGCAATAATTAATAAGAATTATGAGGTGATGATATCAAGTAGCAATGAGTTATTATAGTCAACCTATCAAGATGAGTTATTTTCAAATGAGCACTAAGAAGGGATATTTTCAGACTTATCCCATCAATTATCCTTAATCAAGAGCATGGAGTATTTAGAAGACATTGCTAAGAAAGTTGTCATGTTGAGAGAGTTTTCTTTGGGTAGTGAATTGATTGATTAGATAAAGCATGTACAATAGCAAGAGAGAAACAATGAGGTTGAATAGGTTGAGATTATTGTAGGAAATAAGGTGGAACAATAAGCAATAATGCAACAAGCAACAGATCCAAGCATAGCAAGGATAACCATGAAAGTACAAGAGTTTGGTTTCAAAGAAGATGATAAGGAGGTTGTTATGATTAACTTATGTGTTCCATGTGTAGGTTTGTTTCAATAAAACATGAAGATGATTAAGATGACCAGGTTGGAGATCAACATTTAGAGAGATAACCTCATAGAAGGAAGCAAAGTGGCATTGGTCACAGAACAAGGAGGTTTATGTGTCACTCATAGGCCTTGGGATCTAGGAGGATGTGACATTGCATAGCTAAAGTGAACAAAAGAGAGAAAATATGAGGATAAGAACAATCCAAGCTCAGTTGAATTTTTAGGTAAAGTTATTTTTTCACCTCAGTAGTATGATACAAGGGCATCATTTTTTGGCATATGTTTGTGTAGGCAATTTCAATTTGATCAGATGTTTTATGGTCAATTAGCATGATTAGGGTGCTTAAAGGGGTGTTAATATTATTAGTGTACACTTTTTAATATTTTCCAAGTGTCTAGGGGTGCTTAGGTAGGCTAGATTTTCAAATTGACATTTTCTCGCCAAGTTTCATAATTTGAATATTTGAATTTATGAAACATGGTTTATGAGTATTGTGTGTATTGAAGGTTGATCCAGTATTGATTTTGATAATTTAACATTATTTAAGACACCATCGGTCTATACCATGGGTATTAGAGCATATATGTATAGCCAAATAACTTAGTGTATTCCTTCAATGTTCCAAATAGCCCTTTGTGACCGTTGGAAGGTCCAAAGGTGGTTAGAGCAGTTATAGTTGATATAAAACCTATTATTTTTTATTTTGAGTTAGTGATGGGATGTAACTCAAAGAAGAGAGGAGTTCAAGGTCCTATAAATCAATAAAACAATTCCTCACATTTGCAAAAAGGTAATTGTATGCCTTGTTACATGTATGTGTACATGGAGAATGATTGTGTTTTGAATGTTCAACAAAGGAAGATTTAATAATGATATAATTTTTAATTTCAAAATGTCTTTGGTAAGTTTTATATTCATTTTATCAAGGTTATCAAGTATTTTTTATTGGTTTCAAAGTATTTTGTGAAGTGGTTCAATGTTGCAAACCATTATACCCCTATTTTCTATGTTAAGGAGACAATTTATGCTTTGTGTTAAGAAGATTGAATGGAAGATTGAAAGAAACACAAGAATACTTGGTAAGATGTGTATTAAATTCATTAAAGGCTCTTAATAAATTACATTTTGTTTTGAATATGTATTTCATGTGTTAAGTGATAAAACCATGTGGTAGATTGTGTCTAAACACACAGTTAGTGCAAGAACTTGAGATAAATAATGAACAGAGGCATGAATGTGGGAATCTATTGATTGGAATAGGTAAGTGGAGATAGTACATAACTTACATAATTTTAAAAGTTTATTGAAACAATTTTTGAAATACTAAAACTCAAGTTTCTCCTTCTCGAGTGATTGTAGATTGTGTAAACCCTGCATTAGGGTTTCTATGCAAAATATTGTTTTACAGGAGTTTTAACCATTGAAAATTAGCCAAATTTTGTAATTTGATAGGTGTGCATGAATACTAAATTATTATTTTTGTTTTTCATCGGTTAAGTATGGATACCTACCGTTGTAGAGGATTGAGTATAAACAGGGGTAGTGGAGACCTAATTATGCCTAAACAGAGTACTAAAAGGACTAAAAAAAGTCAATTCCAATTAGATTATTGCCAAGATAATTTTTAGACATGGAAAATAGAATAGAGGGTAGTAGGAAATGAGGCTAGTTTCTCAATACCAATTTGTACTAGTGGAAAAAGTTAAAAAAGGCTACAAAGAACCCTGCCAAAGTGAGAGAATTGTATGATATGAGAGATGTGTTGAGAGGTTTTGTAAGTTGGATAAGTGGACCAACAGGATTATCATGAGCCTAAGAAATATTATAAAAACCATTAAGTAAATAATTAAATCTTGAATCATTAATGAGCATATGAATTCATGAACATTTGTCAAAGAGTTTTTGTATTGGAACAAGGAGTAAGTGTGTAAGTTCTTAGTGTTTCCTCTACATCAGAATTCCCCTTCCTCTGCTCATTTTTTGACCTCTTCCATGACAGTAACAACTATTTTTTAAAAATGGAGTCCTTCAACAACTATTTATTTCCCACCATCCTGAATATCCAGTTGAGAATCTCTAGAGTTGTTTTCTCTAGCTGGAAAATCACTATCACCTAGACTTTGCCTCTATATTTCCAAGGCACTTATGAGTCTATGTTTTATACCACCTGAACATAGGTCCTAAGGTTATTCCATTACCTTGTAGGTAGTAGGTAATGGATAGTTTATGCTTGATTTTGATTTTTTCACAAAACTTCTAGAATGTATATCAAATATTTAAATAATATTATTCATGATATACTTGTAAATATCTTCGCATATGGTTGATATAAGGGGATGTTTACTGTTACACATTTTAAAAAATACTCTATAGTTGTAATAATAAACGTATGACCTTCTAGAGATGTCGAAATAATATTAATTATAAATTAAAAACCCTTTCCATGGAGATATTGTATGTTTTAATTATTTGGAAGGTGAATTTGTAATATTTTCATGTATTTGACATTTTTCATATAGCTTATTATACTCATAATAATCGTGTTCCATTTTATTCCAGTAGTATCCCATTATAATTAACTTGAATTCCATGGATTTTAAACTAAAATATCCTCTACACTCACTACCATGAACTTATTATAATAAAATTTTATCTTCATCACATTTGATGTAGGAGAGTTTGGGTTTATGAAAAAGCTCACATCATGCGATAGAGCAGGTGCATGTTCTTGTGCACATTTATTTTATGTTGTGTATCTTCTCATCTCTTAAAATAATGTTACATGCATGATTTAATTAAAAAAAATAAAAATACAAAGAACATTATCAAGCATCCAACATGGGAGAAAGGTGAAGTAAGGATAGTTTCACTCATCTCTCATTGGTTATAATTTATCAGCACATGCTCTTGAAAAACCCTTAAGAACATGCTAATATAGAGTTAAATTATGCATGAAGTGATAAAATTAAACAACAAATGACATTTCAAATTGAATATATTCATTAATAGGTAAAGCATATATTTTTATGCATAGAAACACAGATTTAATAGAATCAAAACAATTGGCATAAACTATAAGATTAACATATTAAAACAAATAGAGTATTCACCGTGTACAGAACAATGATAAAATACACATAGGGAATCCATTTCAAAATAATATATACTAATATATATCACATTGGGACCATATCCAAATAAAATTGAGTGCTATATATAGAGTTTTATAAAGTGCTATCACTTCATATTCTAGCCTTTCACTATGTCCAAAGGTAGGAATCTTCTTATTCTGAAGTCTATTAATATGCTCATAAATTCCAAATACATATAAAAAGATATGCAAAATACAAAATAGTGCAAGTCACACACATGTCCATCAAGTATACTCTACAATTTTGGTAGCCCTATTCTACTCTCAACACTTTCCCAAACTTAAACAATTGTCTCATCCAAAGACAAAGTCATAATAAGGTATCCTGATCTTATGTTGAGGACTGAACCAGAAATAAGAGTTATGGTTATCGCTTTAGGTGTTATTTAATAGTTTTCACCCTTTGTACACTACTTATCAGGTTTTCAAATAAGTAACATATTATCCTACCACCCTTGCAAGTTTTAAAATAAGTAGCATACTATCCTACCACCCTTGTAAGTTTTCAATAGACTAGCTTAACCAAGTAGCTAACCTTTATGAGTTTTCAACCAGCCTAGCCCTAATCCTAATGCTTAAAGACATCCTATAAAATTGTGTAAAACTTGTGAAAACTATAAAATTATAAGTGTGAATTACCCAGTGAGTAGGTGGTGGCATGTTTTGAGTTGGTTTTGTAGCAGGTTACTATGATGATGGTTATATTAGAGCTACAAATGAAGCACTTAGTTATACAAAATATATTGGAGGAGGTTGTTATGGTTATTGGATTACTAGATAAAAACTTATGGTAATATTCTTTTGTTAGAGCACTTATTGTAGTTATTACGAAGAATAAATTAAGGACTGTCAACAATTTGTGAAATGGAGGAGCAATCTGGGATAAATCTTAAAAATTTTCCAGTCAATTAACACTTCTCTCACCATAGTGAGTAATGTGCATAGCAGGAGTTGAATCACCATCAAGTTATAAATATCCTCATCTTCTATAATGTTGATGACTTCCGTAGAATTTGACACTTTGATTTGGATGTCTTGAGAGGCCTCCTCCAATTAGTCTGCATGCCTCTACGTTTGATGCCAACAAATGAACTGCATAAAATCTTGTTTTGCTAGGTCTACATTTTTACATGGCATTATCTCATGAATCAAGAAACTATTTAAGTGTATTTTTCATTGATTCAAGAGTAAATTAATGATATTACATCATATATTTGGCTTTTTCCACCTTATCAAACTCTAGATTAATTGTTTTTAATGAATTTTTAAGCTACTACTTCCAATTCAGCATACCTTATGTTATCAATTTGGCTTAGAGCATAGCTATATCTAGAACTTGTTTTTATTCTTATAATAACTCACATATTGCCTATGTTTTTGATTTGATGTTCTAACCTTGAGCTCACGATGATTGTAGCTTATGTATAGCTAGCTAGTCTTTTATTAGTTGTGCCAATAGAGATGTGAACTAATTTTGTTCAGACATGACCTAGTCACCTGGGACTTGGGTAACCAGTGTAGGGACGTTTCTATCAATGAACTAGCACACATTGGTGAACTAAAGGCTCAAATATGCATTCTCCTCTCCTAGTTACAATACTTCCTACTCTAAGGCCAAATCCTTCTATGTTATTGATTCTTGTAAAGCATATGCACCTTCAATTTGTTTGGTAGTGGTAGCTCGAAAAAATCCAAAGATATTTTGTGTGCAGTCTTATCTAGAGCCATGGATGATGTCACTATCATTAAAAGGGCCATTATGAACTACACCAAAGGAATAAAAAAAAATTTGAACCGAGTGGATGATGTGAGAACATCCCATAACCATTAGCTAGTTCTTTGGGGTCTTGGCTGAGAAGCCTCCTACACACCTCTTTGTGTTCTAATTTTCTAATGGACTATGCCCTTTGATTTTTCCTTAGATTTTAATTTTATCTTAGTTCTAAATTTAGCTTCCAATTCAACCTTAGCCTTATCTTCTACCTTAACTTTAGCTTTGGCTTATGCTTCAGCCTTAGCCTTAACTTTTACCTTAGCCTTTTATTTAGCATATATGTTAACCATAGCCGTGGCCTATTTGTTTACCTTAGCTTGGGCTTTAGTTACAACCTTGGATTTGTCTTTGGCTTCTTTCTCCTTAGCCTTTCACTTAGCTTGATCCTCTTGGATTCACATATCTTCTTTGGCTTTTTTATCCTCCTGATCCTTTTATAAATGTCGTTGTCTCTTTATTTTATTATATAGCCTACATTTCTTGGTGTTTCTTTGTTACTTCTACTTGTTCTTTCTTCTTCACCTTTGCTTCTTCAGGTCTTTTATTTTGAGCCTCTACTTCCTTAACTTTTTGCTTACATTCCTCCTCTACGACCTGTTGCTTGTACTACTCCTCTTCCTTAGAAATCTTACATTTTTAATATTATTTATTTTTCTTCTTTTCCTTTTCCTTCTACTCAACCTCATTTTTTGCCTTTATTAGATATTAATATTCTTGCATATCTTCTTTTTGTGACTTTGGCTATGGAAAATTAATCTCTTCAAGATCCTCCATGGGAGTCGAGGAGTCCATAACTATAACTAATTTTGAATCTTCTAAATAGGATGATTTTAAAATAGTACCTCTTCATGCAACTACCTTCTTTTTATAATTTGGGGATGGAGTGAAGCTCTTCTTTGGCCTCTTCATATTCTAGACTGAGGCTATTTTTTTTATTCATGTGATTATTGTGTGCCACTTTCCTTTACTAGATATATAAATGACACCATCATGTATTTTATTATTGGTGATGGTCTAACTGTAGCATGGGTCCTTGGTCTACATAGAAGGGATAGAGGTGGACTTTATTGTATTGACAGGTCCACTCCCTACACAATAGAGTATTCTATAGTTGGATATATCTTTAAATTTTATACTTGAATCCATTATCAATTTGATTATTGACCTATAGTGTCAACTATAATAAAAAGAGGAGGTTGGGTGATATCAACCCAAAGATCTTATCTTACCTAATTTTGCACATGGTAGGTGTGCACTAATTTTCATAAAAATAAATATCTCTCCTTTTTTTACTCATAAACATCGTTTCCAATGTCTAAAAGCATGGAATATAAATCTTCCTATTCCTTAACCCCCTAGCTCTGCCAAGTTGCATTAAACTACTATCTTTAGAACATGTTTGCTATTAAGTTAGGACTTTGTATGGCATGTCTTCTTTTTAGGCAGTGGTGGTGAAATTCGTCATGCTAGTGATTTCCTCTTTCCTTTATCAACTTGTGATGGAGATATTATTTTTTATGGTGGTTCATGTGGTTGAGCTTGCACCTATTATTGATCTTGTGTATGTGTAGGCATAGGTTGTTATGTACCTAAAGGTATGGAGTGAAGAGGTTGTCCCAATCTAGCCACTATGGATTTTTACCTTATAAATTCTCCCTGCACATCTAACATAGTGAAAAAAAATGAAACATAGTTGCAGTTGCCTTGGGTATCTCATACACTTTGATTTAAATGGCATTGCATAAATTTATGACTGACACATGTTGTCAAAGATATTGCATAATGTCCTGAGGTACCCTATGGTGTGAAATGATCATGGCTTGAATCTTAATCCACCATGTATTGAATCTCCCTAACTATTTATAATAATTCCCTATTTTAGTCCACATAATGTTGGAAACTTTGAAAATAGGGTAAATATCTCCAACTAGGTTGATTGGTTCCTTTGGTGAATTTTATTATGTGAAATAGAGGAATAAAAACAAAAAATGATATTAGAATTCTTGTAATGTGACATTGAGAATATTTTAAATGTTTGTTGTGAGATTTGAGGCTAGGAACCTAGTCCAATTAAAATCCTTGTACATGCATATCATGCAATACATAATGTCCAAAACACCTTTGGTTGCCTTCTTTGCATGTTTGGCTATTTACCAAAACTATTTGGTGATGTATTCAGATAAGATGTGTATAGAATCATATTTGACATAATCAATGGGGATTACTCTACCTACCCTTGTATATTTTTGTATGGTGTCTAAATGGATAGGTGAATATGTAGATTTTTAAGGTAGAAGGGATTTACATCAAGCTAGAAGCCCCATTTCTCTTATCATGGTTTCAGGGTTGATGAATATGGTAACATCTTGATATAAATGAATGGCACCTTCATTATATCTATTGTGAAAATTAATCATTACCTTGTATAATTACCCAAAATTAGGCAATTTGATCAGTCACTCGGTATCAGAACCTCACAAATGATGTTGAAGTGTTAGCGTTCCTGCTTGTGTTGCTTCTTGTGGATTCAATGTAAATAGAGTAGCTTCTACTACATTAATAAAATAAAAGGGGTCCAAATCATGATACCTATTTTTCATAATTTCAAGGCCAATCCCCATTTCCTCCTTCTGTACATAGGTGAGAAAAATCAACAATTATTCCCTATCCATGATTGTTGTTGTTATCTGAATTAAACACTTTATTCATTTGGTCTAACACTGGTGAGAAATATATGCACAAGTAGTTTATTTAGGTGTAGATCACAAAGTTTTATTATTTTTAGATGTATGTAATGTCTTTGTGTTGTCCATGCCCTCTGTTATATAGTGTTTTCTGCCCAAATCCATTTGGTCTTTGAGTTTAAATGAGTTGAGCTGGTTGGACATGAGTTCTCCTCTAGAATTTATTTCAATTGGTTTTTGTTTGATATGATAGTTATTATTCCACATTGAAAATATTTGATTAATCTACAGATAGGTATCTGATGTGATGTGGTATTTTTTCATCTATCCACATTACTTTATGGCACATCTTGTCCTTTTACCACTTGATCAGCTTTGGGAAAGATGCAATCTATCAAGTGTATTATCATTAATGATTTTTAATGACCATTGACCATTATTTATATGTAAATATCCTATCAACACCTCATTTTAAAACTTAGTTGATGACCACCATTTTCCTATTTCTAGTTATCTTTCCTTCAAGTTGACTTGATCACACTCTATGATCTTGACTAGTAAAACTTTGTTCTAATGTGCTAAGACATAAATATTGCACTATACAAACACAATAACCCTAAAAAAAATATTAAACAAAACAACATTAACCTAATTACATGGTGTTACTCAACACCCTCTCTCTTTGCCAATGATGAATGATAGAGATTAATGATAGTAAAGCTTAATCCAATATCAATTTACATGCCCTGGTAGAATAGTTCCCTTCAAATATTTTAAAATAATTTTACCCTATTTTGAAACATCATTAATGATATAGGGTCATTTACATATAATACTCAAAAATCCTAGAAATGATTTAAATATTTTATCATAGAGTAATACCGCTTGTTTTGGATAAAATTCCTTAGATCGCAAGTTGTGATCATGCCACACTTTTTGAATCAACTTATTAATATCCTATGTCCACTATGATCTTATCCTATTTTCCTCCATGATGACCAAATCCATCAATGTATCTTTCAATGATTCATGATCACCCAGCCTCATAATCATTACAATTAGTAGACTAGGAACAATGTATTCCATATGTATAACTACCTCAAGACCATAAACCAACTAAAAAGGAGTGAAGCCTAACACACGTATATAATTTGTCCTATGTGCCCAAAAAATAATATGAATGTGATCCTCCCAATAATCCCATTGAACATTCCATATCTTTGTCAGCATTTTACCCAATACATTGTTTGAAGCTTCAACTTATACATTTACTTGCAGATGATAGGCTATGCTTTTGTGATGTGATATCATGAACTCTTAAATAAGAGTCTTGATTATGTTGTTAAATAAGCGAGTACCTATATTTATAACCAATTTAATTGGACATGTGAACCTTGTTATGATATTCTCATACAAAAATTTAACAACATCCTTCGCACTACAACTTAGAGTTGTAACAACTTTTACCCATTTCATGAGATACTCTATCATAGTAATGTTATATCTCATATAAATTTGTTTACTTGGAGGAGTTACGGGCCCTAAAAAATCAATTCCTCATTGTTCAAAAGCTTTTTATTCTAGTATTAGAACCAAATTAATCTCATATCAATGATTCTATTTTCCCATTCATTGACAAACATCACAATGTTTTGCGACCCTATGAGCATCCTATGACAAATTCAGCCACCAAAGACTGCTCTATAATATCTTCCTCATAATGGTTTTTCTTATGTGTTAGTCCCCAAAAATGTTACTCATTTTTGGAACAACATATGAGTTGTCTTGGTCCTACAGGACCAAAATCTCTCTCTTCCCTTCTTAAAATTTGTTCTGAGCTTTCAAATTCCTCTTTTTTCAAGCTTTTTCAGTAAAGGGATTAGCAGGTTCAATAGGTTCAGAGGCTTCTACAGGCGAGTTCAATCAAAAGAACCAGTTTCCAATACTTGGCCATCTTCAGGATTGGGTTGGCACCTTGGTTCAATAAAAAATGTCCATCGGCAAGCATCTAAGCAAGGATTGAACCATTGAACCGTTGAACTGTTGAACCTTGAACCATTTTTGTTCGACGGGTTCAGTGGGTTTAGAGGTTCAACGTCATCTGCAAGAGCTAGCCGCACTTTTTAAGAGGTTCAAAGTTCAACTATTTCAAAGGTTCCATGGCTCTGAGCACTTAACTAGTTTCAAAGGCTTGAACTGTTGAACCTTGAACCATTTTGGTTCATCAGTTCAACGGGTTCAACAACCAATTGGTTCAACGTGCTTGGTTCAAATGGAACAAAAGAGATAGAATGAATAGATGAACCAATGAACCGATTGAACCTTGAGCTGAAAGAGTTCAAAGTTCAATGGTTCATGGGTTCAAACATTCAAAGGCAGCCTCTGTCAAAGAAAGAAGCAGCAAACAGGTGGTTCAATGGATGGTTCAACCAAGGAGCGGGAAAGTGATTGAACCAGGGAGCGATGGAACAAAAGAGACAAAATGAACCAATGAACCAATGTACTTTCAATGGGTTCAAAGGTTTAAGGTTCAACATGGTTCAAGCGGCTAGCGACCATTGACAGCCTTGTGGATGTCAAATTTAAAGTAAGGGAATATCTGTTGAAATTCAAATAAAGCGCGGAACTTGAAGGAAGAACCAAGCGACTGGCTAAAAAGATAGCCCGATAGCTCAAATCACAATAAGAAGAGACAAAGATGGAAAAGACAAAAGCAGAAAGAGGGAAAAGCCTAAAATATCTGCACAGAAGTTATTCCAGTAGATGGAATAGTCTACAAAGTATATTTTTGAGCTTGCAAATTAAAGACGCGACCTATTTTTCCTTTCATGAAGTAAAGACAAAATGGACAGCTACGCAGATGTCATAGGGGACTGACCAGATGATCTAGACTTGGGAGAAGACATATGGGATGAAATGACATGCCATAGTTAAGACAATGGCCCTATTTTCAAAGCAGTCCTTTGACAAACTTGGAAATGCATTCAAGGCATTGAATGCACAGCATGGGCCATTCTATGGAAAACAAGCACTCAAGTCTTTTAGGGAGCACTATATATTGTAATCTCTCATTTTTCACAAATGAGATCTTCCCCTTACTAGAAGTAAAACTCTGGCCGAATTGAAAGGCATTACTGAGACTTTGAGCTCAGATTGTAATTCATATTTATTTGATTGAATGAGAAAGCAAGTTACTTGCAGACTTTGTGTTGTTATAGCTTGTGCTACTTTAGGAGATTTTTCTTATGTCTGTCTTCTAAAATCATTCTTATTTATTTGATTTAACAAGCATGATTAGTGGAGGTGATAAGGAAAGTGTCATGAAGCCAACTACTTTCAGACTTTGTGCTGTCATAGTTGTCTTCAGTGTGTGTTTTTCTTTTATGTTTCTGTGTAAAGGACCTTGGGACAACTTTATGCCCCCATTTTTCTTCGTATCTCACTCTAGGGCCATCAAGGTGGAGACTTTGTGCTACATCTTAGATTGTTGGTTACTTTGGACCCTGTTACCCCGTTACTTGTTAGCAGAAAGAGTCATGTTGTTTGCAAGAACAAGCACTTCTGAAAGAAGAGAAGTGCCTTTTGTTGTTTCAACAGGATTTCTACTATCCAAGAAGGGATCTGGCTCTTGGCTGAATGTTATTTCTGAAAGAAGAGAATTATCTTCACCAATAACCTAAGATTTTTCCTCTGTTTGTTAGCATCATCTCTGAAAAAAGAAAGATGGATGGTTTATCCCACCCCTATGTCTTACTTTTTGCTTATATATACAGTATATAGCCTCTATATATTTAACAGGGAACCTCCCCTTGATGAGAGGAGAGATTTATCCCCTTTGGATGTGGTAAACCTACAACATTGGATGACCAATCTCCCTATGCTATGGTGATAGGAACTATTTTGGTCACCAGTTAGCTGGCTGACAAAATATTCACCCAATAGTTTTTGGCGACTCCGTTGAGGACACAGTAATTTTGTGCAATTTGGAACTTCAAGTTTCATATTGAAACATCACTTGTGTCTTACCCATAATCATTATAACCCTTATCCATTATAGACTCTGGTGACTCCATTTTGTGTCTTACCCATTATCATTATAGCCTTACCATCTTCCTTCACTTTTGTTATTTTATCTGGTCTGCAAAACCAGAGCTGTTGGGAAAGAGTGTGTAGTTTGAAGCCTCAAGCTGAAGCAGGGCCAGTTCTTTTCCATTTTTGTTTTACAATCTGGCCACTCCACCTAGATTTGTTATCCCTATTTTTCATAGTTAAATCATGGCAGTTTGAGGCCCCTAGGGTAACTCATTTGGCCCACTCAACTTGACTCCACCTCTGCATGAACTCCCACGTAGTTCAAGAAAGAATTTCCCAAAATTCTTTAGTGATCAGAAGGTTCACCCTGATGAACACATTGCAACCTTCAGCATAGCCTGTGGTGTGATAGGGGTGGAATTCGAAGACATGGCAGTCAGGCTTTTTGTGGAGACACTACAAGGTGCTATTGTAGACTGGTTCTACCATCAGCAAGCTGGATCAGTGACTGACTGGGATACTCTTAAATGCAAGTTTGAAGCCAAGTTCAAGCTTGCAGAGGATGTGCATACTTTTCTAGCCCAGCTCACTCAGATGAAGAAGGAACCTCATGAGCCTATGAGGGATTTTATTGCCAGGATTAACAAGCTGAGGCATAGGATTCCCATGATCGCCTAGCTGACACCTCAAAATCTCAAGTGTTTCTTCATCAACTCACAACTGCCTGAAGTGAGTTTCTTGCTGAGATGGGCTAGACACATAGACCTTGAGGCTGCTCAAGATCTATCTATCGAGCTAGAAGATGACCTTATCTTGGCAGGAAAGATAAGGAGAGATCCTAACAAAGGTATATCCTCTTCATCTTCTGAGTATCCACCTTTAGCCACCACTGATCAAATGGTGCAAATGCTGGAAAATGAACTGCTAGCCTTGAAAAGGTAAATGGTCCAAAGTATGTCTACTCCTCCTAATTAGGATATGCTAAGGAGGACATTCCCCAATCAGCCATATCAAGGCAATGCTGCCAAAAGTTAAGGGCAACCAAATCGTCTTCCTCCCCCACAGAGGAACCTTGCCCTTGAAACACCTCTAACCAAATCAGTAGTTGGATATCTAGAAACAAAACATGTTTCCTATTTCCAACCTGAGTTCAAGCAAGAAAATGGCATTGATCTCTTCAGGGAGGATCTAGAAGAATCAACTAGCGACTCCCACATTGGTTTCCTGAATTTCCAGGATGAACCTAGAAGTGAAGGTGAAGCAGTCGAAAGATCATACGCAGTATTCACTAGGTCTGAGAATTAGTCAGCCCAACATGCCAATAAAGAGAAGACATAAGAGTGACTCCAACCAGCAATTTCAATTTTTGAGCAGAGAACCCCTCTTCCTTTCCAGTCAAAGGACCCAATGATTGCCAAAGAAGTAAGTACATCGAACATCTCTGCACCTTCTACTTCAACTTTGTAGATCAGTCCTCCCCCTCCCAAAAACCAAAAGGATGAACTCCCATCCTCTCTTCCAATTCCATCTCAGTCATTTGACATGATTGATCATGTCAAGAAATTTGAAATTCAAATGATTGAGTTTGAATCCCTGCAAGCCAATCCTGAGCAATTAAACATTGGTGAAGAGCTAGGTGTGGACCTGTCTGAGGCAAAGATTGTGGTCACCCAAATGTTAGCCCCTACTGCTCAAATTCTATTTGAGCCTTCAGGCAGGGGTAATTACTCCTTAACCACAAAGGATGCTCATGTCTCAACTGATCAAAGTCCCGTGGCTGGAAATCCAGGATTTGATCCAAATAAAGCATCCAAATTATTGGTAGGGCGCAATACAAATTAAGAAGGATCTTCCATATCTGATGAAGAGAAATCTAATAGAAGATTAGCTTCTAATGATGCTTGGATCCTAGAATCCGATGGCAGCAATTCTTCCACTCATGCTGGATGCAAATCTCTGTTACTCAGATTGAAGATTGCTCAGGATGAAGAGATCAAACTCCTTCACACCAAAGGGGATGTTGAGCTAATGGTTTTTCAGGGGTTTGATGCTGACAATCAAAGCATGTGATGGACTGAACCAACATAATATCAAGTTATGATGGTGGACCATACTACTGTACTCCCAAATCAGCAAAAGGAACTCTTTGCAGGGAGAGCAAGGAGTTATGGTTTTCAGTTTGAAGACCACGTCCTACCATGGGGCAAGAAGAAGAAAAAGCCAAGAGGAAGACATAGAACATTGGTTTCTTAGTGGAGAGTTCCATCACTCGTCACCATTTCTGGGGACATAATGGTTTCCTATTGGTTTATCAGGATGGCACACCATTTTCACTGTCTCGCAGTGGGTGGCATCTGAAGCGCTTCAAATCTTGAGGCATCAGATAAGATCATTTGTACATATGTATATCTCTATAGTCTTTAGTTCTATTTTGTTCTTTTCATTTTCATTTTTGGAGCCTTTCTTTTTGAGTAGCATGACTCCATAGCCCAATGGCACACTTCAAGGCACTGGAGATTCTGGTTTCTACTCCCCTCAACTGTGTTTCAAGTTTTCCCCTGAAGGAAGTTCCCCAACTGGAGCTAGCTGTTGGTCCCCAAAAATGTCACTCATTTTTTGAACATATGAGCTATCTTGGTCCTACAAGACCAAAATTTCTCTCTTCCCTTCTCAAAATTTGTTTTGAGCTTTCAAATTCCTCTTTTTTTCAAGATTTTTCAGTAAAGGGATTAGCAGGTTCAATAGGTTTAGAGGCTTCTACAGGTGAGTTCAATCAAAATAACTAGTTTCCAATACTTGTCCATCTTCAATATTGGGTTGGCACCTTGGTTCAATCAAAAATGTCCATCGGCAAGCATCTAAGCAAGGATTGAACCATTAAACCATTGAACCGTTGAACCTTGAACCATTTTGGTTTAACGGGTTCAGTGGGTTCATAGGTTCAACGTCATCTGCAAGAGCTAGTCGTGCTTTGTAAGAGGTTCAAATTTCAACCGTTTCAAAGGTTCCACGGCTCTGAGCACTTAACTAGTTTCAAAGGCTTGAATTGTTGAAGCTTGAACCATTTTGGTTCATCAGTTTAATGGGTTCAATGACCAATTGGTTCAACGTGCTTGGTTCAAATGGAACAAAAGAGACAGAATGAATAGATGAACCAATGAACCGATTGAACCTTGAACCGAAAGAGTTCAATGTTCAATGGTTCATGGGTTCAAAGGTTTAAAGGTAGCCTCTATCAAAGAGAGAAGCAGTAAATAGGTGGTTCAACGAAGATAGAATGAACCGATGAACTAATTAACCAATGTACTTTCAGTAGGTTCAAAGGTTTAAGGTTCAACATGGTTCAAGCGGCTAGCGACCATTGGTAGCCTCGCAGACGTCAAATTTAAAGTAAGGGAATATCTGTTGAAATTCAAATAAAGTGCAAAACTTGAAGGAAGAACCAAGCGACTGGTTGAAAAGATAGCCCGATAGCTCAAATCGTAGCAGGAAGAGACAAAGCTAGAAAAGACAAAAGTGCAAAGAGGGAAAAGCCCAAAATATTTATGCAAAAGTTATTCCAGTAGATGGAATAGTCTGCAAAGTAGATTTTTGAGCTTGCAAATTAAAGACGCGGCCTATTTTTCCTTCCATGAAGTAAAGACAAAATGGACAGCTATGCAGATGTCAGAGGGGACAGACCAGATGATCCAGACTCAAAATAAGACATATGGGATGAAATAACATGCCATAGTTAAGACAACAGCCCTATTTTCAACGCAGTCCTTTGACAAACCTAGAAATGCATTCAAGGCATTGAATGCACAGCATGGGCCATTCTATGGAAAACAAGCACCCAAGTCTTTTAGGGAATGTTATATATTGTAATCTCTCATTTGTTACAAAGGAGATCTTCCCCTTACCAAAAGTGAAACTCTGCCCGAATTGAAAGGCATTACTGAGACTTTGAGCTCAGATTGTAATTCATATTTCTTTGATTGAATGAGAAAGCAAGTTACTTGCAGACTTTGTACTGTTATAGCTTGTGCTACTTTAGGAGATTGTTCTTATGTCTATCTTTTGAAAGCATTCTTATTTATTTGATTTAACAAGTAGGACTAGTGGAGGTGATAAGGAAGGTGTCCTGAAGCCAACTACTTTCAGACTTTGTGCTGTCATAGTTGTCTTCAGTGTGTGTTTTTCTTTTATGTTTCTGTGTAAAGGACCTTGGGACAACTTTGTGCCCCCATTGTTCTTCATATCTCACTCTAGGGCCATCAAGGTGGAGACTTTGTGCTACATCTTAGATTGTTGGTTACTTTGGACCCTGTTACCCCGTTACTTGTTAGCAGAAAGAGTCTTGTTGTTTGCAAGAACAAGCACTTCTAAAAGAAGAGAAGTGCCTTTTGTTGCTTCACCAAGATTTCTACTATCCAAGAAGGGATTTGGCTCTTGGTTGAATGTTAATTCTGAAAGAAGAGAAGTATCTTCACCAATAACCCAAGATTTCTCCTTTGTTTGTTAGCATCATCTCTGAAAAAAGAGAGATGGATGGTTTATCCCACCCCTGTGTCTTACTTTTTGCTTATATATACAGTATATAGCCTCTATATATTTAACAGGGAACCTCCCCTTGATGAGAGGAGAGATTTGTCCCCTTTGGATGTGGTAAACCTACAACATTGGATGACCAATCTCCCTATGCTATGGTGATAGGAACTATTTTGGTCACCAGTTAGCTGGCCGACAAAATATTATGATGGATGCAAGATGGGCTATAAAGGCTAGTATTACAAAGGCAAATCTAGATAGCATGGACTTGAAATCCATGTTTAGGGCATGCCTCTATTTAAAGAGGTATTTGGAAGGGACTAGAGGGGATATTTCCCCCTTAAATTTTGAATTTGAAGAGAGAGAAGGTTCTAGAGGTGGGAAGCCTCTATACCTTATTTTGGGAGGGAAATATATGAGCAATATAATAATTATAAAATTAGGATTTTAGGTGGAAAGTGGGGGTTGTGGGGTAGATTATGATTTTGAAGAATTATAAAATTGAGAATTAGATGGAAAGTAAGATATTTCATAGGATTAATTGATTAAAAGGGACAAAAGGGGACAAAAGGGGTAATTAAGTGATGAGATTAGGCATAATTCTAATGAGTAGAATTAGGTGCATACATTTTGCCTCTCTTTGAAAGAGCATTATGAGTGGAAGGTGTATGTGATTAGAAATGCATCATGTTCATAAATCAATCCTAGATCAAATGAGATAGAACACACCTACACTTCTTATTGGGGGCATATACTTGTTAAGTGAGAGCATGACGAATGTAAGGATCTTCTAGACCTGACTAGGGGATCACTTGTCACAACACACCATGTGAAGTAGGGTTCTAAAGCCTACAGTCTAACACAATCACACAACAACCCTAAAAGAGTCCTATGATTTAATATTTCACTAATCTAATAACAAGAAAAGTAAATTTAATCTAGTGCACACCAAAGCTTGTGGCACAAAGTGGGGGTTAGAAATAAAACAAACAAATAGCTAAACTAAACATGTATATGAGACATATACTCACATCAATGTATACAAAATCCTAATACATGAAAGAGAAGAATATAAATGCACTATCTATCTACTCTTACAAAGGAGGAATAAAGTTAGGAATACTTACCTTTGAAGATGAACCCACCAAGCCTCAATCCCCCCTTGGCCAAGGTGCTTCATAAGATATTGGCATGGTATGTAAGGATAACTAAGATAAATTAGCTCTAACCTACACAAACTATCCAAGCATCCAAAATACTTATCCACAAGATGATATTAGAGATCCAAACAAAGCATTGAACCCTAAAGATTTATTCCCCAAGTAGAATGGTCAATAGGCAAATGCTCATTCACACTTATTTGCTTCATTCTTGTCACTTCTAAATGGTCAAAAATGAACTTATATATATAATAGTATCTTACCCTAAAATCATTTAGATATGTCAGCTATACTAGGTTGACTTGGTCGACCTAGTATCTTTTCAGGTCTAACTCACTAGGTTTGTGTTAGGTCAGTCGAGAGGCCAACAAACCAAAAGAGAGAAAAAGTCCCTAAACTATACTAGGTCGACCTAGTACAATTGATAGGTCAAAGGGGTGCTAAAGAAAGAAATGAAGGATAAAACATAGCAAGTGATAGTAGTAGGTAGAACTAAGAAGAATAAGCTTGGGGTTCAATGGTTTCAAGAGGCTAGTGCATGGATGGCAAGTGGTAAAAGGAACAATAATCTTATGAAGCAACGATGGTCTACCCACCAATTTCTCGATGCACCCCTTAAGGCATGCACCCAAAAAATTGAGATTTGACAGGTTTCTGCAAGATACAAAGTGTCAGTAAGTGCTAAAGGTTTGAAAATATTATGTTTATATATATGCCCTAGTCAAAGCTCATCACATGTCATGTAAGTGCAACATAGGATGGTACTTCAAAATAAAACATGATAACACACAATGATGATGCTAAGTAAAGTGCAGTAAGCAGTAAAAAAGATAAATGAAAGGACAAAATTGAGAAACACATGTCTTTAACTTAGCTTAGTGTTATAGATAAAGAATTAGACTACAAGAGGAATGGAGGTATCCAATGTAGAGTACACTAGATGAACCTGTAGAAGTTAGTGCAAAAAAAAATCCAAAAATTGAAGTTTTTGAAGATAGGCATATAATAGTGGTTAGTAGAGACAGAGATTTCAGGAAAATTGGCAAATAGGATTGGTAAAGTAAGGTTTATAATATTTAAGGTAAATGAATGATAAAAAGATGGCAAATGAATGGCAAATGATTGGTAAATGAATGACAAATAAATGACAAAAAGGATGGCAAATGAATGAAAAATGATAGGAAATGAATGACAAATGATAGAAAATAAATGACCAATGATTGGGAAAGAAAATAAATCATGTTTGGAAAACATGTAAAATAGAAATGACAAATGAAATATCCATGTAAGATAATTTGAACAAAGGTAAGAAAGAAGGTGAAAAGTAAGCTCATGTAAGATAGGCATGTCAAATCAAACAGAAAGAAAAATATGAAAGAATGATGAATGAAATGTAAATCAAGATGTAAGACAAACATGAAGAAGGCATACATAAATAAAAACATGTAATAATGGCAAAAGGGTATGGACTCAATTGCCTACAATATAAGGGTAGTAAAATAATGACAAATGAAAGAAAAGAGTGATCCATAGTTACTCAAACATGTTATTTCGCTTCTAAGGATAGATAAAACTGAAACAAGGTAATGCTAGCATGTTTTTAAGATATGAAGAAAAAGGAATAAAGAGGAGTTAAAATAGATTTGGAATCATAATTTTCTTGTCATGGGGGGAAATGAAATGGGTGGAGAGGAGAATGAATCAAAAACCAAGGTAGAGGAACTCTTTATCGAAGTCGAGACACTCAAATTTGGTTTGTCAAACCAAGAGGACTTTCAACCTTAAGGACTCTAAAGAACTTCTCTTAGCTACAAAAGTTTTGGGTCAACAAATGGAGTATATAGATCATCCCATGAAGGCTATATGCATGAAAATCAAAATGGACCTACCTCCCCATGACATGTTCCCTGCTCTTCAAGACCCCTTATAGAGTCATTGGTCTAATATGAAGATTGGCCTACCATATATTTTTTTGAATTCCTCTATTCCAACCTATAGGCCTACTGCACCCCAAAGGACTTTAGCTTTATGTAAAGCCGACTATGGAGTTTGATTTTTGATTATAAATAAGAGATGTGCTTATAATCGTGTCTTTTTTGGTGTGATTTGACTTTTGAGATTTGTATGTTGCATTTTAAATATTATGGCCTTTTGTTTCAAATGATTTGGCTTTTAAATTTCTTGATGGTTTTTTTAGATTCGTCCTCCATACAAATTTGAAAAACCAAACATAGTTGCTAAAGATGACTTTAATTTGAAAACTTGGGACAAGGTTGCTAAGAGAGAGAACTTTAAAGAGCATGGGGTGTAAGAGTCTCATAAATCTATGTGAAATAAAAGTGCTATCTTGACTTTGACCTTGTTTTATCCAATGTGGAGATCAAAGGAAGGGGAACTCAAGAGGATATGACACATAGAACAATTTGAGTTACTTCAAATCATTAAATATGTGATAAAAGGAAAAAATAAGGGATACAATGATAGCAAAGGTGTGATTTATTATCATAAGAATGAGGGAAATTGAGGAAAACATGCTAACATAGATTGTTTGCAAATTTCATCTATCAAAAGAAGCAAAATCTAAAGTCTAAAAATAAGGATCAAAAAGAATATTAATATATGGTAATTTTATGAGGAGGGTCAGGTCCTATCTACGGTCTTACCTTTGAAACTTCATAAAAGAGAAACCCAAGGGGTGCCAAAATAACATTGGCAGGGAAAAAGAGGGAAAAATAAATAAAAGATAAAAGATGGTGATTTTGTGAGGAGAGTCGGGTCTTACAAAGCAACTCATAAAATAGAAACCCGTGAGCGTACCAAAAAGAGGAATATCAAAACAAAAAATAATACTATTGTACATCAAGAGGTAAATGCTAAAGAAAGGATTAAAAATGATCATAAAGCTACTAACATAAAAAGACAAAAATAAAATAAATATATGACGGCCAAAATGAAAACAAATACCAAATGTAATGTGTAAGAAAGCCAAAAGAACATAAAGGAAAATGGTGATGCTTAGGAAGGTGAAATTAAAAGAATAAAAATGTATAAAAACAAAGAAACATGATATAAATAGAAAAAGTAAAATCTATATTAACGTTTGTATCAAAGATGAGATTGTGAAAGATAAGGATATAAGTCTCAAAATGTTTCTTGAAGTTGAATTTGGTTGGTAGTTTGCATTATAGAATAAGAGTGAGCATCATAAGATGCCCCAAAGATTAAATGGATGCAAGGATGAGCATCACAAGATGCCCCAAAGCCAGAATGGATAGATAGATGGGCATCACAAGATGCCCCAACATGTGAGTTGGAGTGAGGTGATATTGAACCATTAAAATGATTTACACTGGGTTGGTAAGTGCATTTATAGATAGATGAATGTGTTGGTTTGTTATATTTTAAGGAGGTTGAATGTGGCATATAATGTGTAGGAGAGGTATGAAGAGATAAAGGAGGTAAATGAGGACCGTGTATGATATGCTTTGGAGTAGGCATTTGAATTAGATACTCTTTTGGTTCATGTGGCCTAAGAGGTTGAGGTTCAATACATGAAATAATATGCTTAAAGTTGTTCAAGTTAACTATCCTTTCCTTATTTCTGTAGGAAGAAGGATGAACTTTGGTTTGGATAAAATTAGTAGATAAGGTTTATTCATTAGGTAGTTGATGTTGATGTGATTTTGGTTCTTGAGATTGATTTTGAGAAGCTTGAAGATAGTCTTGATAACATTGTTTGGTAAGAATATCAAGATTAAAATTTGGATCAAGTAAGGAAGAAATAAGAAATCAGTGAAGATCATGACAAGACTCATGATAATGACCTATAATAGCATGCCCCCAACAAAATTTATCTGGATTGTACCATTTTGGAGGAGGTTTGGAAGGATCAAAGTTCATGGGTT
Organism: Torreya grandis; assembly: GCA_037957365.1. Lineage (NCBI taxonomy): Eukaryota > Viridiplantae > Streptophyta > Pinopsida > Cupressales > Taxaceae > Torreya > Torreya grandis. The sequence continues at coordinate 2,999,644 of JARHVA010000238.1, read as the reverse complement.
TAGAGGGTGGAAATTTATCTTTAAGTTTTCTATAGTTAAGGGTGGGTGGGATAAAAATTGGATGAATTGGATGCTTCATTTTTAGGTTGGGGAAGCTTGGATGAATCAATGGTATGGGAATAATATTGGAAAGTTACTTTAGTGGTTGTTTGAGATGGTTCAAATTGAGTCATAAGAAAGTCTTACGTTTTTACTTGGTTTAAGGCTTCGTCTAAAGTTTAAGGTGAAAGATTTGAAATTTGTATTGAAAGGGAGCCTAAAGAGATGTGACAAATAGTTATAAAATAGTATCATCATTAATTTTATGGTCCACTTTATGAGTGAGAGCCTTCCATCGCTTGATGAAAGTATGAGCAGATTCATTAGAAAGTTATTTGGCATTAATGAAATGGCTAAGGTAATTTTTAGGAAGGTCATCATGTTGGAATTCCTTCACTAGAGCATTAACTAAATCCTCTAGTTGTGAGATGGAATCCATCACCAACAAAGGTTTTCACTAAGAGCTTGGTGGTAGCAAAGGTGTTAGTTTGGACCCATTCCTTATAGATATTACCAAAATACTTAAGAAAGATAGTAGGGTGTTTAGTCTCATTATATGTCATAGTTGGAAAAATGTTTCCAATATCTATGGATGTAATGAATGGGGTTAAAGGTTCATTTTGAAGATGTTGAAGCATTTTGTTATTTATTGAAGGTTGAGGGATCATATTCCCATTGGCATCTTTATGAGGAGGAGGGACAAAATTTGGATTTGGTCGAGATATGATGACTTGAAATGGTTGATTAATCATATTGTATAAATTTTGTTGCATGGTCATCATTTGATATTGATTGGTTGTTTGCATGATGTTCATTTGTTGTATGACTTGGGCAATAAGTTGAGTTGTATCAATAAGTGGATTGGTGCTTGTAGGTGGAGTATTAGTGTGGGTAGGAAGAGGATTTTTAGTGTTGGTGGGAGGAGGATGCTTTGTATATGGAGGATTGCCAATATTAGTGTTTGTTATATTAAGTTTGGTAGAAGAAGTAAGCTTATTCAGGCCACCATTCTTGTGAGGAGTGTAAATAGTATTATCATCAAGATTATTGAATATTTGGGAACCATCTCGATTATCAATTTGAGTAGTATTAATTGGTGAAGGACTCCAAACATTGGTATTGGGAGGAGGATTATGACCTAGGATCTCAACTACATTACATTTTGTAGTGAGTGGTTTAGGCTTAGGAGAAGGGGAATGAAGAAATTGGATAGTTTCATCAGATGTAATGAAATAAGTGAGGTTAGTATCCAAGTCCTTAATAATGCAATGTTCTTGACTAAGGAAAGGTTGTAAATATGTCATCATGATGAAACAAGACTAGATAACCATGCAAGGAGAATGAAAAGTGACAAAAAATAGTACAGGGTCAACTAGGTTGACCTAACATAGAAACAAGGACTACAAAACTATATAGGGTCGACCAGGTCGATCCAATATAGTGAAGAGAAATTGGTAAAAAGGGTAGAAAAGATTTTAAATAGTGATAGGTCAATCAGGTTGACCTAGTATAGTGCACAGGGGTTGAAAAATATACTAGGTCAACCAGGTTGACCTAGTACAACAGATAGATTCCTTGGTTTGCCTATATCTTTGATTCTAGTCATTCATTTTACAAACCATAAAATGCATTGGATTCGTGATGATGTAAGAACGAGAGAAAGTTGATATAAAGTTGTGAATTATAAAAAGATAATTTGAAAGTAATTAAAAGTAATAAGTGATGAAAAGAAACAAATAGTCAATTAAATTGATGTTGGCCAATCTAATTGATACACATAAAGCAAAACCTTGCACTAATGTTGGTTAGTGCAAGATTTTGCACACACAATTGAACAAAGATAAAGTAAACAACTTGAAAGTAATGCTAGATAATTTATCAACCTAAAATGTTGATTAGATTATAAAGAATAATTTTAAGTGTGAAAGGGAGATTGGCTATAAGCACGGTATTAGATAGCAATCTATGGATAGTTTTAGGTAAGTTTAGCCTAAAAGGGACTATAGTGGCAATGATATAGGCTTGGCATTGTGGCCTACCCCCTCACTTCACACACTACAGTGATAAGGGTGTCAGGTGCTTAGCCAAAATATATCATTAACCATGCTTTATACTTGACCAGAGCATCAAGTCAGCTTCCCCCTTAGTGATGAAATCCAAGTAGGTAGACCTAGATAGTTAAATGTTTAGATTCTTGTTGATGTTTATGTTGTTTGGACGTGTGTGCAAAATAATATAAATAGTATAACTAATAAATTGATTGAAAATTCCTTAATTTGTCTATGTGAACTATTCTAAGCATGCAAGCAACTTAAAATAAATATGTGATTAATCATATATGGTTCATTCCAACTTTGAAACAAGGTATAGTTGAGAAACTATATGGACAATCATATATAATAGGGTCAACAAGGTCAAATCTGTACTATGAAATCAAAGTCTAAATGTGAACTAGGACAGTTAGGTCAACCTAGTTATTTCAGAAAACATAGAACACATAACTAAGTCCATAGGGTCGACCTAGTTGACTGTGTGGAGGCAGTTTTGAAGATTAAACTTGAAAGGAAAGTATAGAAAAATAAAGATACAAAGGAAATATAAACTGACCTAAATGGTTTAGAGATGAAAAGGAGAATATTATTGATCGAAAACCTTGGAAAAAATTGGTAGTCATCTACAAACTAGGTCGAGCTGGTCGATCAAGCTATGCAAGAACTTTTTGTAGAGTGTTGAAGATGCACTAGGTTGACCTGGTCGACCTAGTAGGTTGAATTGGAAGTATAAAATGTGTACAGAGTCAAGCTGGTCAACCTAATAGACTAGATAAGAAGTTTGAAAATCCAAAAAAACCTATACTGGGTCGAGCTAGTTGATCTAGTTGCATGTTCCTTCAAACCTATGTACAGAGATAAATAATTGGGTCAACAGGGTCGATCCAACACAATAAATATATAATAAAAATAATGATGAATAGAAATGAAATAAGTGAAAGAAATATTAAAAGGATTTGAGTCATGTTGGTTTCACCAAAATGTGTGTAATGAGAAATGAATCATGTCCATAAATCAATCCTAGATTGGATGAGATAGATCACACATACACTTTTGATTGGGGGCATACACTTGTTAAGTGGGAGCATGACCAATGTGAAGATCCGATAGACTTGATTAGGGGATCACTTGTCATAACACACTGTGTGAGGTAGGGTTCCAAATCCTACAATCTAAAATAATCACATAATAACCTTAAAAGAGGCCTATGATTTAATATTTCACTAATCTAATAATAAGAAAAGTAAATCTAATCTAGTGCACACCAAATCTTGTGGCACAAGGTGAGGGTTAGAAACAAAACAAATAAACAACTAAACTAAACTAAACATGTATAGGAGACATATACTCATGTCAGTGTATATGAAATCCTAATACCTGGAAGATAATCATACAAATGCACTATCTATCTACTCTTATAAAGGAGGAATAAAGTTAGGAATACTTACCTTTGAAGACAAACACGTCAAGCCTCAATTCCCCCCTTGGCCAAGGTAATTCATAAGAGATTATCATGGTATGTAAGGATAACTAATTTAAATTAGCTCTAGGCTATAAAACCTATCCAAACATCCAAAAGACTTATCCACAAGATGAGATTGGAGCTCCAAAGAAAGTATTGAACATTAAAGCTTTATTCCCCAAGTAGAATGGTCAATAGGTAGATATTTATTCTCACTTCTTCACTTAATTCCTCTCACTTCTAAATGGTCAGAAATGAAATTATATATATAGTAGTATCTTATCTTAAAATCATTTAGATATGTTAATTGTACTAGGTCAACATGGTTGACCTAGTGTGTTTTCAGGTCTAACTCACTAGGTTTGTGTTAGGTCAGTTGAGAGTCTAACAAACCAAAAGAGAGAAAAAGTACCTAAACTGTACTAGTTCAACCTAGTACAATCAACAGGTCAAAGGGGTGCTAAGGCAAGAAATGAAGGATAAAACATAACAAGTGATAGGAATAGGTAGAATTAAGAATAATAAGCTTGGGGTTCAATGGTTTCAAGAGCCTAGTGTGTGGATGGCAAGTGGTAAAATGAACAACAATCTTACGAACCACCAATGGTCTGCCTACCCCTTTCTTGATGTACCCCTTAAGGAATGCACTCAGAGAGACTGAGACTCAATAGGCTCTTGCAAGATACGACATGTCAGTAAGTGATAAAAATTTTAAAATATTATGTGTATACATGAGTAATGGTATTTCAAATAAAAACCGTGTCATAGATGAAAATGTTGTTAGTGGGTATGATGCCCCCTTGAGGGAGCATGCAGGGAGAAATGAGCCAGATGGTCACTCAATCAGGAATTCTAGGGGTGGATAAGACTAGGATGATGATGAGGGGTTGAGATGCCCCGAGTGTCTCAATAATTAAGATTTTATCATGTATGTTTATGGGAGTGAACATAGCTTGGCAACCATATTAAATTAGAAAGAAGATGAAGGGAAAGGTGATCATCCTATTATGTTTTATTCAAGAACCCTATATGGATATGACACTAAGTATAAATTCATGCATAAGTAGGTTTTTTCCATCTTTAAAGGTCTCAAGAAGTTTAGATACCTAGTGGAAGGAAGCAAGATAATCATATATGTAGCACATTCTAGCATCAGAGAATACATCATAGAGGGAGAATTTATCAAGAAAAGAGCTAATTGGATCACTAAGATCATAGAATATGATGTCAAATTCAAACTAACCAAGGTGATCCGAGGGAGAGGACTTTGTGAGTATTTGGTCTAATACACGGATGCCCTAACAGATGAGCAAGATACACCAAAAATAGTCCTAATGAGTCAATATGAAATTGTCAGGTCTTGGGTTGCTAGCAAAACCCTCTTTATGAAAATTGGATGATATCTAGATGCCCTCCTTGCACACAAAATAAGATTCTATAAGTTGTAAGGATCTAGTTATACACTATTATAGGGAGTCCTTTTCAAAAAAAACTTTGATAGGGAACTAATCAGATGTGTTGACAACCACCAAGCTAGAAAATCCTATAAAATATGCATTTTACCCCTCCAAGTGAACATTTCTCAGCAAAAATAGCTGTAAATAAAATCATGCATGTTGGATATTACTAGGTGACCATGTTTTTATAGTGTCATCAGGGGGTGAAAAAATGCCAGCAAAGCCATTTTTTTCTAGGTAAACAAAAGAATTCAACTATGCCATTGAACCCAATTGTGAATGATGAGCCTTTCACACAGTGGGGCTTAGATTTCATTGGGATGATAAATCTCATGTCTAACATGAGCCACAAGTTGATACTCACAGCCATGGACTACTTCACCAGATGGACCCAAGTAACTCCTTTGAAAGAGGCAACTGAAAATGTGATCTTCAACTTCTTAGAAGAACTAGTAGTGATGTTCGACCCTCCTAAGATAATCATATCCGATAATGAAAAGGCTTTCCTCAGTTCAAAGGTTTTAGAATTTGTGCTCTAAAATGGCATTTTCCTTAAAACTTTGTCCAACTACTACCCGTAATGGAATGGGTTGGCTGAATCAACCAACAAGAACCTCATAAGGTAAATTAAGAGGATAGGTACGAATCAATAGAGGGAGTGGCATAATCATCTAAAGACAACTCTGTGGGCCGATTGAATCACTCATAAGTAAATCCTAAAAACATCCCCATGTGAATTATTATATGGGAAAGAAGTGGTCTTACCCATTTCGATGGAGCTTCCCACTTTACAATTGTTGAAAGCTATTGAAATAACATAAAATGGAGCAATGGAGGTTAGGTTAGCAGAATTGATCAGTCTTCAAGAAGAAAGAGAACAAGCCAATGATGCTAAGATCAATTGACATCAGGTAGTTAAGATATGGTTTGATAAGAAGGCATTTGACCTAGGTTTCAAGCCATTGGACTTGGTTCTGAAATATGATTAAAGGGCCACGAAGCTGGGTCAGCATGTAAAGTTGGATTCCAAATGGAGAAGACCTTTTTGCATCATTGACAATAGGCAAGTCAATGCATTTGAGTTGGTGGATGAATAAGGTAATGACTTAGAGATTATGGTTAATAGAATCCACTTGAAGCACTTTAACTGATTTATCGACTTCACTTTGTACACATTTAGTTTCCCTTTTCATTGTTGTTTCCCTTTGTAAATAAGTACCATTGGTACAAGATGTTATCCCGTCACCTAGTGTCCACACCATATCTCCCCTCATTTTGAATCCTCTAATATAGGGTTATCTACCCCACTACCCCTGTAATTAATGTTTAGGCACCCCTAATTACATGATTTCTTATAAGGATCACCATAAATCTTTTATGAGTGGCCCCTCAAGCATGTGTGCCACCCTTCTCATTTATGGGTGCCCAAATTCGAAAAGGTTTCATGATGACTACTCAAGGAGTGTTAGCCTATAAATACCCCTCCTAATAAACAAACATTTAAACACCCTAAGATTTTTTAAGAGCACTGAGCTGAGTAGAGAGTCTTTAGCAAAGAATTGTGTACAAAATTATGAGTAGAAAGCCAATATCTAGTGTTTTCCAAGAGTTCAAATAGGATTATTGGGAATAATTATAACATGGAACCTTCTAGATCCTCATCTGACAGAGGACATACTAGGAAGCAAAGATCTTGTGGACCAGGTGGTTGTGGAGACCTTCCCTCATAATTTGGAGGGAGCAAGTCATATGATTCCACCCCTACACAACCAAAGCCCACAGTACTAAACATGAATAATGTTACCAAGGGATGTTATAAGGACCCCACACTGGTCCTTGACTATGTAGATGAGATCTTTGATCCCAAATTGGCAAAGAATATAAAAAATCTAAGGGAAGGTGCTCATGGCCACATGATCATAAAGGTTCAGAACAATGAATTTGAATTATTTGGCTTCAAGATATGGATTTATACCTTGGCACAATATATGGTGTCTCTCTTACACTAGTGCCTAGAGCTTATTGCTCTATGTGTAGAAAGATACAATGCTAAAATTGGTGTTATCATAGGAAACCATTTGAATATAGAGATCAGTGCCGATGTAGTGAGGGAGATGTTCTGAATCCCTAATGACCCTAATGCAGACATATATAACATGGAGAACTTGTATAATGTATAATAAATTCAAGTCTAGAAGCTAAAGTTCCTCAACTTAGCATTTCCCAATAACTATATAGAAGTACTACCTTTACCCATTTCTCTTTTGAGCTTTGTGGCATAAGATATGAAATACACCCTCTCTATGATGGCGTTCATCTTTAGAATAAACTCAGACACCAATGCCCATGATTTCTAGTTGGGTGTAGTATTCTAATTGAAGATGATGAGTAGGGAGAAGGCCTCAAAAATAGACTTCATAGATGCCATCACTGACACCATTCATAATCAACTAGTGAATTTTTTGGCCCAAAATACCTTTAGGTATTCCTCCTTCCTTCTCCACCTGATCCTGTACTAAAGTTCCTAGTCCTTTTTATCATACTTAACCATCAACACAACTAAGATGGGAATGTATCCCCATATGGTGATCCTCATCTCCATGTGGACCCACATCCTTTTGACCATGCAGGATATCATGAATTTGTAGAGTGCTTCTTGTCTTCAGTCCTGATCAACCTTAGTTAGGAATCCATTACCTTCCAAATGATAAACTGTCAAAGAGTGTGGATCACTGGATGCAAAATTTCAACTGACTACCTATTTAGAGCCCATTTTACATTCATCAAGGTTTACATATTCAAGGAGGAGCCATTTTGGATCTCGTGCATGCTCACAAACAGGACCTTGGCCCTAGAGTTAGCCTGCCAACTCGATGTGGTAGATTTAGTGTATCACACAGGCCAAAATAATATAGCCCTTTATGATGTCCCCTTTTTGAAAGGGCACATTACAATTATGAGGAGGTCACAAGAGCATCTGCTTATGCTCAAACTGGCAGAGCTCAACCTGGATCAGATTAATGATCAATGGAATTATGACCTAGCCACATAGCCACTCTCAAGACTACCACCCCCTTCAACCATGAGCCTCAACCATACTTAGAAGAACAAAAGTTACTAATGGAGTATGATATCAAACACTATTTCGATCTAACAAAGATCCCTTTGAATACTCACCAATCATGGGAATCCTTCTACAAACCAATCTGAGATTTTAATCCTATGAAGCTCCTGACCAAGGGTCTAAGAGTGCAACTCATCCAAAGGATCTAGAACAAGGAAAATATGGAAACCTATTGAAATTATAGGTATTAAATTGGCCAAAGGGAGATTAATTTCAAAGATCTAGACTCTAATGAGCAATTTAAAAGCATTTGGGATGAGAACCATGAGAAGGATGCTTGAATAGAAGAAGAAGTTTTAGTGGAAGAAGAAGAATATTCCCCCTCGGGGAAAGAGGATGAAACTTGTAATCTATAGGCTTATGTCTTGGGCCCCTCTTCTTTATGCAACTCCCCAATAATAGGTGCAAGCTACTCCAGGGTAACCCGAGGTAGAGTCATCTCATCTTGACATTGAGGTGTAAGTTTTCAGCCCTCCTCCTAAGCCTAAACCAAAAAAGGTGCATTTTTTTCACCCCTCCTTTCCACTTATTCTTCATTATTCACTTCATATTTGCCTTCCACCATTTCCACTGTGCTTATGCCACTTTTTATTGCTCAACCAATTACCATGCTTGTGCCACTTTTCACTCCTCTGCCTTCATCCACCACAAGTACATCCATCATGGCACAATCACTTGCCACCCCTCTCCATAGCCTTATGCCTTTCTAACCTTCCACTTTGACCATTCACCTACTCATCCCTAGGGGAACAATGTCCTTTACTTTATAGCAACAAGTGACCATTCTTTTTAGATTTACACAAGGACTCCCATTCATGAGGGATATAATTTAGTCACAAGACAAGTTACACCAACAATTAGAGACTACAATAAAAGCTTGAGAAGCTTAGGTAGAGAAAAAAAGAGGAAATATAGATAAGCCCAAGTGATACCACACATGTGGTCATTCTTTGACCTTGCACAATAATCTCTGATGATTGAACACATAATGCCAATAATAATCAAGCTCCAAGAATAGATGCAGCTAGGGGATTGCTCAATACACATCATTAACTTTAACCTTAACCAGGCCAAACCATATGATAGGGTCAATCTAATAGAGGAGACCTAAAATGCTATGATAATGGACTACCTCAAGGTAGGCCATCAACTGGAAAAGAAGAAGCAATCACTTGTAAGAGTTAAAGCCACCATCGACTGCCTAAATGTAGAGGCCAAGGCCAAAAATACAAAGCTCACGAATATGAGATCTGACCTACAAATCCACGTCACCTCTGAGAGCTTCCAATCTAAAGCTAATCAAAGATCCCAATTGCAAATCCAAGTAACAAAGTTGAAGGCCAAAATTGATGGCCTAAAAAGGGAAAATAAGGCCATAGAGAATAAGTTGTAGGAAAAAAATTAGAGCTTGCATAGACCCACAAGAGTATCTTGAACTCTACAAGTGTGTATCAATAGATGTAGTAGTAGATGTAATAAGAGTCATAGGCCAAGGACCAACAGATCCAATAGCTGAAGAATGACCTCAGAACCCATTCTTAGGCCATGGACATCCTTCTAATGATCCAAAAATTATATGTTTCATATTGGGAGAGGATAACGAATGTGGCCTCAAACTTGAAGCCAATATTTGGGCTCATTATGGACTCACAACATTTAAGCACATAAGTGAGCGCATTTATGGATCAAGTCCTTGCCTTCATATTCCCCCAAGGTTCAAGATTCATAGCTCCTAGTCCAGAAGCTGTATAGCATGATGGATGGGATGTTCCAAGTAACAGGAGTGGCTGATAGAAGGTAGGTAGTGGTTAAGGTTAATGATTTCTTGAGCTATAGTAAGGTTGCATCAAAATGCAAGTCATTTTTTAATGCCTTAGAGAAAGTGGTTCAGGACATGAAGGGACACATCAAATAGTTGGTCCAGTTAGGACTCCTCTCCCTATTCCTTGAAGATAACATGATCTTTTTAGAGGATAAGATAAAAGAGCTACTGATCACAAAGTAGAATGACCAGGCCATCTTTGTGGCCCTAGGGAAAGCACCAAGTGTCTCTGAAGGGGAGACAATTTTTTAACTTATTATCTAGCTCAAATTTTAAATGTAGGTGATTGTACAATGTTTGAGCAACATCTTCTTCAAGGATATAATTGATTTAGATAGAGCCTTTGTGGCTTTGAAAAAGAAGACTTGACCCATAGAGGAAAAGTGGATGCCTTTGAAGGTGGCTCTTCAGAAGTTATGAGTTTTGCAGGCCTTTCCTTTTTGTAGTTTTGCTTTGATGGTCTGAGGAACAAAAAATTATTGGATTCTTCCATCCACAGGCAGATTCCCCTATAAGTTGTCAAAATCTATGGATCAAATCCATGTTCCAGAAGATTTTGAAAGGTTAGTTTTTTGTCATGGACATGCTTGGTGAGTTGGGTAGATTAGTATTGGCCTCCTCTTTCCTGGGTTCCCCTTTTTATTTTTGGCTAAGTCTTGGTTCCTTCTGTTGGTGCCACATGGTGCCCCCACATTCATTCTTTGCAAAAGAGTTCTCAGCTTCCCTAAGAGTAGCATTGGCTAGCCATGTGGTGTCACAATGTTCCTTGATAGTGAAGGGTTCTTTTGTCAGAGCTTTGGGTGTGCCATTGGCTGATGAAATAATAGGTGGGGCCCACTATGTAGGTATAACTAAAAGGGAGTGAACCTTCTACGTGGCATCCCAACACTTATCTAAGGCAAAGTTTTTTTTGTTAGAGCTTCAAGTCACGCTATTGGCCAAAATAAGTGGGCCCTATTTCTAACAAAAATTCCAAAAGTAGTTTGAGGGAAGACACGAATCACCATAGTGCTTCTTCTAAGTGTCATGGGAATCATAAGGCATCAAAATTATGCCATATCTAGGATTTGAAGACTATCTGCACTCATGAGCCAAAGCTCCCCTTTTTAGTTACAATGACCTTATCATGAGTGGGAGTCCCAAGTTCTAGGTGTCGTTTCTTCATGAGGTCATTGTGCCTATATATGTTGGGCTTTTTTCTTTTGTAAAGGGATGGTAGTTAGATAATAGAAATTGTTTTACGACTGTTATCAAAGAGCAACCATTGTAATAGCTTTAGTTTTGAATAGGAAAGGCATTAGTTATTGTTTTTCATTTCAAGACCTTAGCAGGTGTCCCTTATGGGAAGTATTGAATAATTTATATTGTGCCTTTGGACCTTTTGCATTTGTTCTCTACCTAACAATAAAGAGAATGTGGTGTTCTATGTCAAATTGCATGGAATCAATTATTGGTTGTTGTTTATGTTCTTTTCTTCTATAGTGTTGGTTTTTGTTTACATTACAAACTTTAAATCATGCTCAATGTTCTTTTAAATCATTTGTAATGTTTTAAAGATTCAAGCTATTCTATGCAATATTAGGAAAGGACACATTAAGAATTTTAACGCATTGTCTTAGTTTTATTTGTATTTCATTCTTCCCCTTTTCCTCCCCAATTAATTTGAAGGGTCAGATTCTAAAATCTCGAAGGTAGCTTCATAGATCATAATTTCAATCCCACATCCATAAAGCTTCCCATAAAAAATTGCTCATCGAGAACAAAAGTTTTAGGCATCAACAATGTATCTAGGGTTCCCACTAGTTTCTTTGTAGTCTTCCGACATCTTGATCTATGTCACCCTTTTCAATGATGCTCTCGCTCCATCACACTCTGAAGGATGGGTTCTCTTGCGTCAACCTCACAACAAAGTAGGTAGATAGACCATAAAAATCATGATATACATACATCATAAAATATAGCTGAAATGACAAATCAACATGATCATAAAGTAAACACATACTTAAAACTAACTCACAGTAGCATGATCATGTAACCTAAGCAATATCATATTACCACATATCAGTATATATACAAGCTTAGTTAAAAATAGTCAAATCTAAATTTGTCAATTATAGATATCCACGGATAATCTAACAAGTTTTCCTGGTGAGAAAATCAGGATGTAACAATTCAATTAGAAGGAACAAACAATAATTTTAATGTATCATAGCTCCACCAAATCCACATTTGAATATTTTTTCTAACTCTCTTCCAAATCACAACTACTAATCAAGTGGTAAGTTAAATATTCATACGACAAATTAAAAAATTATAGAGAAGTGCCAATAGACTATTGATCATCTGTTAGGGTGTGGAGCTAAAAGCTTCAACTGTTTGTAGACACAAGAAGAGGATGCTGAAGAACCAGAAGAACCGGCGTCGGTAGCATGACCGACGTCGGTCACAGACAGTGGAGAAGGAAACCGGCGACGACAGAGAGTCGGCCGACGTCGGCAGCACCAGTCAAGTAGGGACCGGCGTCGGTCGCCTGTGTGTTCCAGAACTGTTCGTGCTGAACTAAGTGTTTGCATGTTAAGGGGCTAATTTAAGTCGCGAGCTGTGTGTCTAATTTTAGTAGTTAGATTTCTATTTTTGTAACCATGGGATTCTATTTAAAGACCCATGAGGCATGTATTGTAAGTATCAAATTGATCAAGTAAAAGCATTGAAGCAAGCAAGGTCAAGGAGATCTACAGGTGTAAGGTCAAGGACATCAGCTGGAGCATTCAAGGAGGGATAGCAACTCAGGTTGTAGAGTTGGTTTTGTGTTGAGCAAGAGAGAGAGGGAAGAAGGTCTTGAGGTGTGGCAAGCCTTTGAGGTGGAGGGAGAAGTGGCATCTTCCTTATTGTATTTTCTTCTAGTATTATCTAATACAAGTGTGTGTATTGTCTCTCAAATTCTTTGTTGTCTCATGTTTCTAGTTACTTAATCATTCTGGCATAATTTTGTGTTAAATTGCTTATAAATAAGTAATCAATTGTGCTTCCGTTGGATAAGGGGTCTCCTAACAGTTGGTATCAGAGCTACAGTTTGCAGGAAGCAGGTTATTTTTTATTACAGGTCATTCACAGGGTTTTCTGATTGAGTGGGAGTTCAGCAATGGCAGAAGAAAGGAAGCTACGAATGGAGAAGTTTAACGACAAGAATTATCATCACTGGAGGATGCAGATTGAGGATTATCTGTATCAGAAGGATTTGTACTTACCGTTGGGTGGGGTTGCATGCAAGCCCACAGATATGAAGGATGAAGAATGGAACGTTCTTGATCGGAAGGCTCTCGGTTCCATAAGGTTGAGCCTTGCATCGTCTGTGATTTCCAGCTTATCACAGCGCAAGACAACGGAAGAGTTGATAAAGTCCTTAGCAAATTTATACGAAAAGCCCTCGACTTTTAATAAGGTATATCTTATGAAGCAACTATTTACTTTGCAAATGTAGGAAGGTGGATCAGTACATACTCATCTCAGTGATTTCCATGGTTTGGTGAACCAATTAGCTTCAATCAATATTGTTTTTGATGATGAGGTAAAGGCTCTCTTGATTTTATGTTCTTTGCCTGAAAGTTGGGATAGTTTGGTTATGGCAGTAAGTAATTCTGCATCTGCTTCTAAAATCTTAAAAGTTGATGATGTTGTGAGTGTGATCTTGAATGAGGAAATACGCAGGAGAAGCACAGGTGAATCATCAGGGAATGCTCTAAGTGCGGAAAGCAGGGGAAGGCAAAGGGAGAAGATTGAGCAAGGGAAATCAAGGTCGGGAAGGAGATCCGAGTCCAAAGGTATTACCTACTGGTTTTGTGGAAAGAAAGGACATACAAAGAAGGAGTGTTGGTTGCGAGATAAAGAGAATCAACCTGAAGGTAAAGAAGAAGCAAAAGATGCTAATATCATGGTACAGGATGCTCTCATACTTTCTTTGGATAGTCAGGTAGGATCATGGATTTTAGATTCTGGTTCATCTTTTCATGCATCCCCAAACAGAGATTTGTTTCATGAGTATGAACAGGGAGACTTTGGAGTGCTCTATTTAGGGGATGGTACGCCTTGTCAGATAGTTGGCAAAGGGAAAGTGCAGCTGAGATTGCAGATTGACAACACATGGGTGTTGAAGGAGGTCATGCATGTTCCAATTCTGAAGCAGAGTTTGATTTCTGTAGGAAGGTTGGGTGATGAGGGATGCACAATAACCCTCACAGCGGACTCTTGGAAGGTTACCAAGGGAGCACTTGTTTTAGCAAGAGGTAAGAAAGTAGGTACTCTTTATCTATCTACTTGTATTACTGATTCTACTTCTGGTGTAGATTCGAAGATGTGGTCTAATAGGCTGGGTCACATGAATAGGAAGGGAATGGAAGTTCTTGATTCAAAAGGTATGTGTTCAAATTCAGAAAGCATAGATAGAGTTCATTGCAGGAAAAGGAAATTTGATGCTTTTGACAAGAACAGGGAAGTCTTGGTGTTTTTGGAGGAGATGAAGGCCAGAGAACAGTTACAGGCACTGAATAAATCTGAGCAGGGCAGTATGGACAGAGATTTGATCCAAGATGAGCTCACGGATGAAGAATTTATCACTCACAGGAACACACAGGCACCGATGTCGGTCACTTGGAACCGACGTCGGTCATCCAGACACCGGCATCGGTCATGTGCAGACCAGCAGGGTCGATAGGTCAGGCAGGAGAAGTCCGACGTCGGTCATCAGGACCGACATCGGCAGGGGGGACACCGGTGTCAGCCAGGGGTAACGACGTCGGCAGTCAGGGTTAGTGCAGAGAACCGACATTAGTCGGGAGCAGACTGGGAGATGGCCAAGATCGGTCACTGGAACGGATGATGGGTGGACAGTTAGTTGTCAAGGAGTCTCAAACACCCATACAGAGGTCAGAAAAGGTATGTGAACCTCATATTCGTTGTTCACCTTCTTTATATTGCTTACTATTAGTCAAGAACTAGGAAGATGGAGGAAGCAATGCAGGTAGAATCCAAAAACAGTGGGAGCTTGACATGGATGAGGAGTGTGAGTCCTTGGAGTAGAGCCAAACAGGTATTTGTTGGTAGAGTTGTCAGCTGGATAGAGGGATGGATTCCCATTTTAGAGAAGAGAGTGGATGGACATCTGAGACAGAAGGCTATGGTATATGGTCTTGAGTTAGGCTGCGGACAATGGAGGTTTGACCATTGTATTTTATCTTTACCAGGTTGGATAATATTAGCTACATTATCTTGTTACTGTATTGTGTTACTTTTTGCAGGGTTTCATATACAGGGAGTTTTCTGAGCTAAGGGTAGAGTTGGTTCAGAAGTATGTCATGAAGAATTTGGGAGCAGCAAAATTCTTGTGGCATAAGTGACAGGTATAGCATCACAGGTTTGCGTGGTGGTTGGTCTTCAAGAGTGACTTTGAAGAGGGATACAGAGCCAAAGGAACAAAATAGATGGTGTACAGGTACAGGTACAGTAGCAGCTGTTTATCTCCAAGTGGGAGATTGTTAGGGTGTGGAGCTAAAAGCTTCAACTGTTTGCAGACACAAAGAAGAGGATGCTGAAGAACCAGAAGAACCAGCGTCGGCAGCATGACCGACGTCGGTCACAGACAGTGGAGAAGGAAACCGGCGACGGCAGAGAGTCGGCCGACGTCGGCAGCACCAGTCAAGCAGGGACCGGTGTCGGTCTCATGTGTGTTCCAGAACTGTTCGTTGCACGAACAGTTAGTTAGTTGAACTAAGTGTTTGCATGTTAAGGGGCTAATTTAAGTCGCGAGCTGTGTGTCTAATTTTAGTAGTTAGATTTCTATTTTTGTAACCATGGGATTCTATTTAAAGACCCATGAGGCATGTATTGTAAGTATCAAATTGATCAAGTAAAAGCATTGAAGCAAGCAAGGTCAAGGAGATCTACAAGTGTAAGGTCAAGGAGATCAGCTAAAGCATTCAAGGAGGGATAGCAACTCAGGTTGTAGAGTTGGTTTTGTGTTGAGCAAGAGAGAGAGGGAAGAAGGTCTTGAGGTGTGGCAAGCCTTTGAGGTGGAGGGAGAAGTGGCATCTTCCTTATTGTATTTTCTTCTAGTATTATCTAATACAAGTGTGTGTATTGTCTCTCAAATTCTTTGATGTCTCATGTTTCTAGTTGCTTAATCATTCTGGCATAATTTCGTGTTTAATTGCTTATAAATAAGTAATCAATTGTGCTTCCGTTGGATAAGGGGTCTCCTAACATCATCCACTTTATGGTTTTATTGGTTTGTTTGACTCAATTAAGAGAAAGAAACCACCCCCAAGATTATGTTTGATGACATTGAAATTATAAGTGATAGGATCTACAATGGACCTCTATTCATAAGCATTTTCTTACATAGAAATGAAAAAGATGGAATAATAGTTGATAGTGTTTCAAGCTTGAATATTTACTCAGAATAATTTATAAATGGTCTTGTAATCGACAAGGACATTTTGGCTTATGTTCCAATAATTATTACGGGATATGATGGTATCGATGGATAGCCTCTCAATTGTATCCATGCTCTGAGGTCTTTTATATGGTCCTTTTAGGCTAATGTGCACATGTTCCCTTCATCCAACCTTTTCAAATTTTGACGATATGATGTCAACTTGAGCACCAATATGGTCTTAATATAAATTTAATTTGTTTATAAATATGCAGGGATTATAGACCATTTAGGATGAATCACACTAAGCATTCTATAGAAAATTTATTAAGCAAGTGTAGGAAATCTAGAGAAATTAAGCAATCATTAGAAGGAAGGACACAAACTGCACATCACTAGGGTTTTCTATGACACTAGAATTATATTTAACTATACAATTTGTTGTTTCCCATATTGATTATTATCGAGGGGCTTAATAAGTAGAAGGTACTCAAAAACCTTGTTGACCCTCAGCATAGGTCCTAAAACATATTTGTTTTGTGAGAGATCATGATTGAATTGCGAAAAACTGTGTGAAGTCATTGAAAATCATGACTAAACAAGTACATATGTCGAATTGGTTTTTGCTTTTCTATCATTTTCGAGAACCATCACTTCTTCTCTTAACCATAAAAAGAGAAAATCATACTTATAAAAATCTTCTAAATTTATTAATAATTTTTTAGACAAGATCGCTATCACTTCTAAACATATATTTTCACTAATAAATTTTAGTAATTATCACTAAATCTCTCAATATTTAAAATATAACTCTAAACTTTAAATAATCACACATAGTGAATAAACTTATTATCTTACTTGAAACCAAATTGATGTGAATCCGCACCAATTTAAACTACTTAAGTAACTCCATGCAATAAACCATTAAAGCATTTACACACAATGATTAACATGGTGTCCTCATTTGTTTCCTAGTCCTTGGCTTCATACATAGGAATACTCAAGTCATAAAAGTCTAGAGGGAAAGTTAAGCTATTGCCTAGGATGCACAAAATATATATGTCAAATCTTGTTCCACACTAATCTAATCCTGTTGGCCACAAAACCACAAGATTCTCTTCCACACAAAACCACAATTATTATGAAGACATTACAATAAAAAAAAATTGAGGTCAACTCAATTAAAGCCCCAACAATGCCTTCCAACTAAGGGCATCTGGATAAAAAATTGCTCATACAATTCCGACATGCACTTATAGTTCCAACTATCGCTTTCTAGAATCGAAATTTTGATTAAAAAAAAATAATACACCAATCAAAAATATATATACTTTCCCGTCCGTACCCTGATAGAATTAATTAGGGCGAACAAAATCTGGCGGAAGATACTCAACGCACGAGATTCGTTCCCGGATTACTGGAACGAATCTGGGCCCTCCGTAGCCGAAAACAAATGGATTGCGATCCGCGAGACAGGCGAACTCTGTGTGAATGGGAAGAGAAGAAAGACGGTTTGGTGTCCTCCACCGAATCAATTGCGGTGATTCCTTCGCTGCAATGGCAGGCTATTCTGTTTTTGTGAATGGGACAGGTTAGAGGTCTTCGCTTACCATTTGTATGTACTACGAATCTTGGCATTTGGGGTTCGTACAGCGGTCCCGCTGCCCGCCGCATGCATAGCTTCCCTGCCATTTTGGATTGAAAAATCGCCAGAAAACGTTGACAAGACTTTAAGAGTATCGACGTTTCTTTTGCAATTTTGCGCACGTCATCTGAATTGAAATTGATTATATTGATATGACTATATTAATGTTAAATATATATATATATATAAAATATAAGTGTTAAGTTATTTTTTTTATTTTTATTTTTGGTTTCCAATGATATATGATTGTTCATTACAATAATGAGTTATTTGAGTTTCTAAAATTAAAATTGAAGAAATGAATCTCTTTAAATTATAAAATAAAATTTTGTATCGGAGATTTTTAAATAGGTTAATTTTATGTTGGGTCATCTTTTTGATAAATAGAATTATATAAGGGAAAGGTCTCACTAGATGTTTCAATTGTTAAATGGCATTTTTTTCCAAATGTATTTTATTGATGTGTATAAATATTAAATGGGTAAAATTTTTGAAGTCTAATGTGATATCACGATACTTTAATTAGGCTACTTTCCCCTATGTTTGATCTTCATAATGAATAATATCTTGTAGATTGTCTTGATTTCCAAAATAAAATGTATTACAAAAAATTTATAATACACTTTCCATCTAAATATAAAATTTTCCTTTGAATTTAGTTAATTATTACAAAATTTTCATATGCACTATTTATTTTTTATTTTTATTTTAAATTGACTCCTTACAAGACTCAAAGAAGTATGTCTCCAATTTAAAAAAATCTCAAATTAAAAAAAAAAACATTGTGTATTTAGAACTCATTTATTTTAAAATATATTTCAAATAATAAGATATTTCTAACTTTTTCAAATACATGATTGCCATCCAACCAGCATGTTGTTAATGTGTTAATAAAAAACCAAAAATAATTAGTATATGGACCAACACTTTCCATGGAGAGAAACCCGGATCCTATGTGCTGCAATTTAAATTTCTTATTAATAAATTTAGTACCATAGATGGATTCCACCTCCACGAGCGAATTTCCCATCATCTATTATAAAGATGGGCCTAATCCTATGCAAAGAACTTCCTTTGTAATGGCTGGCTTTTCACTTTTTCCCACACATTTGTATACGTATAAAAGATTTGGAAATTTTCTACTTTATCGATGGTTGTTTAATTTATTCGTGAAGATGTTTGGTTTTCATTGAGTTTATCAGGAATCAAATCTTATTACTAGCAAAGCCTAGACATTTGATATAAAGAGTCGAACATAGGAGTCTAGGATCGTGTCCTAGGTGATTTTGACAGCGTAGATGTCCCTTAATTGTTGCTGTTTTGTTGAAGGAGTTTAATTCACTGAATCGAATATTTGCTTACTCATATTGTAAATCTACTACATGTTTACTTCAAAACATACGTTAAAAACCGACATTCATAAATACAAGTACTCCAAAATTATACTCAATCACCAAAAAAAAAACTACCTTTTTTACAAAAAAATCCCACAACAATTTGAGTGGTAAAGTTAAGTTTCCACCAATTGTAATATGCCCAATCACATATCATTCAACCACTAAAATAATTTATATATTTCAATATAAATATAATAATTAAATTTTTAATTTATTAAAAAATTATTAAAATTGAAATTATTAAAATTTATATATTTAAATATAATTAAAATAATTAATTTTTTAATTTATTAAAAATTTTATAAAATATAATAAAAAATCGTAAAATAGGAAAATGGAGTTGTTCTCAATTTTCTTGGTTTCTTATTAGTAATAAGTGTTTCATATATAAAAATTATATAAGATTTATCAAAAGAGTTCAAATTCGATGTGATTCTCTAACAAGTTAGACTTATACATTTATTTTTATAATTTAATATTTAAATTCAATTTTTTAAAATTTGTGAAACCTTTTTATTTATTATGAATTTTGTAAATTTAGTTTTTTAATTATTTTTTAATTAATATATTATTTTTTTGTTATCATTCGAACCCTACACTTATTGATTTGGAAGGATTGGTTCAATGAGATAATGGGAATATCTTTAAGGTTGTGGCATCTTTGTGTTCCTTGGGATGAACCTCCAAAGTAGGTTGGATTCTTTCTATTTTAAGCGCACCTAGTTTAAGACCAGTACACAGGGTTAAATCGCAGAAAAATAATCTAGCACTAGTCTAAACCTAAGATCTTCGAGGAAAAGGGAAGGAGAAGGTAAGAAATGCTCAAACATAAAAGGCGATGTGCCCAGAATAAAGCAAGCGCTCCTACTACCGTAAACACAGTACTAACCTTTGAGAACAAGACAGTATCACATAGTTTTCACCAAGTCACTCCAAATGCATAAGTATTTCACATAAAAGCACGTGAACATAGCTTGATAATCAGAGGGATGACAAATGGTCCACAAACAACATCAACACAGACCCGAGTGCTCATAGGATATGACTTACAAGTGAGCTTCAAGTTTGATGGTGAGGGGCAGGGAATGGACGACAGAGAGAGGGGTGAACATTACCCACAATCAAAGATCAACAAACACAAACAACACACAAATCATCAAAATAACGGAAAGAGGTGAACTTAATTCTCATTAGTTTACAAATTTTAGCCAATACAAGTGCTTGTGGAGGGCAAATTTTAGTAGCATAAGGTTGTTAAAATGTGTCGACCCCTTCTATAATGGAATGCCAAGCTTTTATAGAGAACAAGCTTGTTTTACAATTAATGCACCACTTGGGGTGATGGGTATAACTTTTAGTTCTTTTGCGGTGCCACAACCACACTTTTTGTAGTTTGTTTGACAAAACAGGCCTAAAAATCACAATAGGAACCTTACATGCACATGGGGAGGAGGAAGATTTCCTTGATAAAATCAGAGAGTGGCACGAATTTACATTCTAATGTATAGTGATTGCTTATGCATTCAACTATTCTGGTAATACTTCGAGCTCTTGCATTTTACTAATGGACAAGATCACCATGTTTACGAATCTGATAGAGCCATGGTGACATCTTGTTTTGGGTGGCTACTTGCTGAAGATATGGCTCAGACACTTCTCCATTAATTATGCACATTTGCCTTTGTTTGAAACCTAGACCTGAGCCTACTATAAACGAAAACTAATCTAGGATTATTGGCTTTCCTATAGTTTATATAGATGGCACTCTATTCGATGTTTGGTCCCTTTTATAAGCTACCACCCCTTTGCCCTAAATAGACCTATCTTACCTTTATGAAGCTCGGTTAGCAATGCTTGGGCCTTACTATCAATCCTGGTTCAACTTAGGTTACTCGAGCTCAATTCCATGTATTCTCTACCATCTCGGGTCCATTCATTTGCTTTGCCCGAGTCAAACTACTCCATCAACCTTAGTCGAAATGTCCTAGCTCAATCCTTTGTTCATTGGTTGTCGGTGACCAACTCAGGCTCCATTGACCTTGACCCTTGTTTGCACCATCAAATCTTCTTAACAGGTTGAACACATGTTGTTAGATCTATTGCCTGGGCTTACTCATTGTTGACACTTGGCACCTACGCTTTTGGTCCTTGGATTTGCTCACCAGTCTTTCTGCTCCCATGCTTATACCATATGTCATCTCATTGAGTCTTTGACTCTTCTTAAATGTCGTTGATCGACCTTTGTAAGCTCAAACATGCTCTATTAGATCTGCCTTGACCCACTGACCTGCCAATCACCGCTCATCATTAGATTTGATCTGGGTTCCTGAGATCTAGACACTTGTCAAGCTCGCATTTAGTTAGGGGCCCTTTGATGTTTTTTTGAATGCCAACAACAATTTCTTGAGGACCAACTTTGAGGTCTGTGTGAACGTCCTTAGATTTTCAAATCTAAACGGCTATTTGCAAGGACCTGAACTTGATGTTCGCATGCCTGTCATGGGATATTTGAAATCCAATAATTATTTGTTGTATTTGCATTTGGCATTTGCGGGACCATCCTGGACCTTTTGAATCAACTTTGCTGAAACAATTTATCTGAAAGAAATTTGTCTTCGAGGAAATTGTTATGGAACAATTTCCTTGAAAGAATTCATGCCGTAGCCAAATTTCAAAAACAACATTCCCAAAAGAATTCATGCCCTTGTATCTTCTATCAGAACTTTTGTTAAGGACACTTGCCCTATAGAATTTCCTTTTAGCCTTTTTGAAATAGCCTTTTGCCCCTTGAGAGTATCCTTCAGGGTTTCTGAAAGTGCCCTTCTGAACTTTTGCTTTGGACCTTTTGGCAAAGAGATACCCTTCAGGGCTTTTGAATGGACCACTTTGGCTGAAAAAGACCCTTTGGGCTTTCTATTTGGTAAACTTTAGGAGAGAAGATCCTTCGGGCTTTTTGTTTTAGACAAAATGTCTGAAATAATTTTTGATACTTAGCCCAAAAGACCCAAAACAAATCTCTTGAAATAAATAACAATTAACCCTTTTTTATGCAGACAATTTCTCTAAAAGAAGTAGGTCTTTGAAAACTTTGTCTCGAACAAATTGTCCAAAATAAATTTAACACTTAACCAAAAAGGGGCCCAAAAGATTTTGAACTTAGCAAAACAAAAGCCCAAAAGGAAGTATGCCAAGTAAGGACTTAGCCAAAACAAAGGTTTTATACCTAGCTCTTTTGAAAGACTATAGGCCCTTCCAGACTTGTTCACGAAATTGCTCTTTGATCATGAAAACTTGCTCGAGAACCTGTTCCTTCGCTATGCAGACCTGTTCCTCAAAAACCTTTAGGGCATGGCATTGCATCTAGGAAAAATTTGTATGTGGGCCAAAAATGGCCAACATCCTTGACGACTCACAAGGAAGCATGCCTACTATGCTTGAGAACCCAGACCATATGCCTAGTCCTGTCCATTGGGCATGGAGTCTTTGGAAATTCTAATTATTTCTCTTATAAACACACCAATTATGTACCTTCAGCTTTGAAATGAATTGAGATTGACCTAACAAGACAAGAATTGTACCAGAGGTGCTTAGAGGAAAAGATCTAAGCTAAGAAAACACTATGCACAGGGGCTTAGAGCAATTGAAATCATTCTAAAACAAGGGCATCCAAAGCATGTTTTAGGAAATGAAAACATCTAATCTAATTATTTACATATTTATACAAGACTTAATGGAGATAGTGCTTGAGATGAAACCCATTGACTGGGATAGGCAACTCTTCTCCATTCGTTCTGGCAAGTTGGAAGGTGTTGGATGGCTTACAACTGGTGATGGTATAGGGACCACTCTATATTGCATTAAACACGGTGTACCTGCCAGCTTTCACTCTGTTTGCATCATATTTGAGTACTAAGTCTCCCACCTAAAAACTTCTCTTGCTAGCCCTTTTGTCAAAGACCCTTTTGGTCTGCGCTTGTTGAAGTTCCATGGTGCGCACAACTTGTGCTCTAATTTATTCAAGCTCTACAAACTCGGCTAATCTTACCTCAAGGGGATCAGTCTCGAACAGCTCCAACTAATGTGTGAGTTCCAATGAAAGTAACTCGAGGGATGTTGGTAATCTGGCTTCCCTTTCATAAACTAGCATGAAAGGCAAATTTCTCAACACCCTCTTGGGCATGATCCGATCAGCCCAAAGAGCAGTTCTGAGTTTTGTTTTGACATGCACATTAAATTTTTAATGAAAAGTGATGGCAATATAATTTCTAAATGGTCACCTAATTCTTTTGTGATGTAATTTTGAACTAAAATTCTAACACTAATTAGTGGTACATGTGTATATTGTGTGTAATTTATAGATTTTTTTAATTGAAGAATAAATAGTTTTGAGCGACTAATCAATTTTATTAAGTTTAATGTCAAGGATTATTAATATCTATTCTGCCAAATTTTATTTTCATTCAAACTTAATCTTTTCTTAGTTTTATAAGATTTTCCATATATTAATAATTGAATATGTTACATAAGTTAATCATACAAAAAAATTGAGTGGATGAGATTATGCTCTGAAATATCACATCGGTCGGAGCCGAGAAAATTTACATAATTAACTTAATATACAAATAAAATTTTAACCAAAAGAGGTGATATCAAAATAAATAAAAAGAATATAAAAGCATCCAACAGACCACCATAAATCACTAAGCAATAAAAGAAATAATAATCATAGGTGGCAAAGACAAAGGATCATTTGGTTTGTCACATCAAACCCCACAACCATTTCTAACAAGAGGATATGTAGAGTCAAGTACTAGATCCCAACCATCAACCTCCTTTTTTTGTCCTTTTCTTCTTCATTGTCTTCTCTGGTGAGTGAAAGAGCACGTGCCAAGAGAGAAAATTTACATTGCTAAGGTGCAGTCCATCCAGTATGACTACTACCACCACTGCCACTAGTGCTCAGCATTGGAGATTAAAAAATTTGTCTTGGGGAGTCGTTTTGACACTTACTATGTGAACGATTCCTCCTATGTTGTCTAAACCCATAGTTTTATCGGGGGCAACTAGTAACGAGGTGAGTCTGGAGGGACTTGACTAATGGTACAGGGGGCGCTACCCTAGGGATCCAATAAATTTTAGAGGTGTTCCATCTTTAAATGAAATTCTCTACTTGCACTTATATTTGAAACATGACATTAGAAATGACATGAACCCTTAGTAGCAAAAAAACTTTCATAAAAAATAACATAATTAAAAGTTGCATTATTTATATCCTTCCATAATTAAAAAAGAATTTCAATACAAAATATATGTTAAAATGACGTGTATCTTGTAAGAATCATAGATGAGTTTCCTAATAACATCTTCTAGAAAAACATTTCTATACGAAAAAGTTAGAAGAAGACATGAATTTACTACCAAACAGACTGTTTTAAGTACCTCCAAATTTTATATTTTAATGAATAACTAAATAATTATAACATACCATCATTCTCATCATTCAAACCACTTTAATTGTTCCTCATAATTTTTTACATAAATATTTAAGATAACATAAATTTACAAGCTTTAAAAAAACAAAATATCTTCAATCTTTCCCATAAGCCTTTTCAAATGATTATGCATTTTATAGGTTCATTTACCTTTTCATTATTATCAAACATGACTAAGAAAACTATAATTTTGTATGAGATACTAAACATTAATATATACATAAAACCTAAACTCTAAAAGTGAGAATATTTATAAACCGTTTGCCTTGTTTAAGGGTGTAGTATCAAATAGGTTAAGATTCAATATTACATAAAATCCTTTCACCCTAAGACATGCTCACTTGATGCCTATAATTAATTAGGGTAAAATGTTTAGATTATTGGGGATTTTTTTTTGCTCTAAATGGAGTTGTGGAATTATGTTATTTAGAGGGTTGAAAAAAATCTCTTTTATTGTATAATCAAACCTATTAAAAATACTTTAAAGTGTTAGCAATAATTTATGTGTATGTATTTTTGGTTAGACATAAGGTTATTTAAAAAAAATTGAAGTAGTTTTAGGATTTTTTTTGGGCTAACTTTGAAGGTAAAAAGGTTTTCATGGGGTGGTTTGGGATATATGTTATTGGCCTGCTTATTTGGGATATATGGATATTTACAAACAAGAGATTCACCTATGTGCAAAATGGATTCTTTAGACCATTGAAGATAAGGAAGCTTGGAATATTATTTTCAAGTATTGAATCTCTTTTGGAAGCTCTTATGGAAGAGTAACATAGAGAGGTTTGGGGATTCATACCTTGTTAATTGCTCATGTTAACATCCAATTTACATCCTTTTTTTTGGTTAAGAGTATTTGGGAGGCTTGATAAATTATCAAACTTTGCCTCGTTTGGAAAGGGGACCAATTTAGAATTGAGTTGTTTGTTAATTCTCATTCTTTGTGGTGGTCTCCAGCCACAACTCACAATGAAAATCCTCTTTGTAGAAGCTTATAAGGTTAAGGCTCTCTAGTTATTTCAAAAAAACATCCACATTTTTCACTATATTTTTTAATAAAAGAGTTAGGACGTGGTTTTCTTGACCTGCTCTCAAAACCAAGTATAATCTCAATAATCAAGAGGACTTTGAGTCCATTGTTGAAATCCAAAGGGTTGTCCCTCATGATATTTTACATAAAATTGGTCTCAAAGCTCCCCTCCAATGGTGGAAAGATTGGAATTAGAGTGTCTCTACACCTTTGCTTCTATACAAACCATGACTTGATTATTAATGGCTTGTATTGTTTCTTGGGAAATGTTCAACAAATGGTGAAACCTTAACAACTCGTCTTCTTATTAGAGAAGAAGATTCCAAACCATCTAGTTTATAGTCGTTAAACCCAAAAAAACTAATTTTTGTTTAGTGTATTCTTTACCAAGGATTCCCAGATTGCTATATATGAAGATCCCCACTCCCACATATCATCCATGTAGCCAAATGTAATATCTCAAACATATTTTCGGATTTAATATAAAAACTAAATAAAATTGCACTTAAAATTTTCATTATACTTTCTATTAAATTAAACAAACCCAAAAAAAAACATATTTTTAGGTTAAAATTCTCTTTCAAAAACATATGCTAATAAAATTACTACTTTATCTAATATCATGATGCTTATCCAAGTTCAAACAGAGAAGGTGACGCTCTACCTGAAACCCCTATAGATCAAACCGTACAGCATGGCATGCAACAAAAAAGGATCTGCTACCGCAAGGTAAGTACTGCATTACTGAAGCAAATCCTGATTCCCGCGCCCTTTTATGGGAAAAGTGAAAGGAATCGTGAGGCATTGGCTGAAGCAGTCTGCCATTGCCAACATGCGAGAAAAGGGCAACTTGTGCTCTTCTAATCTATCTGTCGTCTTTGCTAAATATTGACGCCATCTTTGGTTGCGCAGTCCAGACGCAGCTAGTTTTAGGGTTGACAGCAATTTTCAACGTTTTTATTGATTTTGAATGTGTTTCCCCGCCTCATAGTTGCAATTTTTTATTTACGCACAGTTGGACTTTGGACTTTACATAGGAGACACTCCTCCATGAATTCTCACATGGATAAAAGTTATAATATATTCTTGAGAACAAAGACAGAAAGTCTGCAATTATATGGCAGGTAAACGGTAGTGTTTTTTTTATATAGTTATTTATTTATTATATATTCTGGAAATCCGTCCAAACGGCTCCCTTAGAAGGGGGAGGGGGATTGACAAGTGTGAGCTTTATGATGAGGATTAATATGTTAACACATACTAAGATGTCTATATGATTAGCAGTTGTTTTGAGGGTGTAAGGATTATCGGAAGGAATGTGTATTTATTTTTCGTGGTTTTTTAGTAAATGTTTTTTTTTTTTATGTGTAGAGTATATTCTCCTGCAGTTCATAAATATTGCAGAAATATGTGTCCCTTTCTATTTAGATATTTTTGTACAGTTAATGTTTAAAAGTTCTTTAAACATGTGCACGATTTATTTCTTGGTTCAATATAATCAAAATTATCTCAAACGGAGCAATGTTTACTTCATCACATTCCCATACACATTATTTAATATCAGATTGTGTATGTTCTTCTTAGTCAATGGCTTTTTGTTGAATTAATCTTTTAGCTATTGTAAGACCCATACCAACTAAAAATTTGAAAGATACAATACAGAGAAATACCAAATCTCATAATAATGTGGAAATATTATCATAAACAAAACATGGGATCATATTTCTTGAATCTAGTTATATAGTAATAGCTATGCCCTTTTAAATAATAAAAAAACAAAAACAAGCTGAAAATAATAAAAACAATTAATAAAGACCATCAAAAATAAAAAATATTCAAAAGCCAGGTAGCCATTTGCATTATTCCAATATCACATCCAAGAAGAGAAGATTTGTTATTCACATTGAATGTTGACTGAAAACAATAACAAATAGAAACTTAAAAAAATAATATGGTCAAACCTTACACTTATGATATTATTGATAAACTTTCAATTA
This sequence comes from Torreya grandis, assembly GCA_037957365.1. Classification (NCBI taxonomy): domain Eukaryota; kingdom Viridiplantae; phylum Streptophyta; class Pinopsida; order Cupressales; family Taxaceae; genus Torreya; species Torreya grandis. The sequence goes on along the minus strand of JARHVA010000238.1, from coordinate 2,971,701 downwards.
AAAAAAAAAAGAGTAAACTTTTTCGAAGACCTTTAAATATGTACGGATGATAATTATTTTTTACCACCTTCTTAGAGAATGTGTTAGGCCATGCCTAAGAAAGCAAAAAGGGAGAATTTGAATGTGGTGTAGTACCAGGGAGTTTGACTCGATATTCAACTAATATTTTATTAAAAAATAAAAAAGTATAATCATGTGGTTTCAAGAGATCAAGAAGGACAAAACTTGAGGGCAAAGGGCGAGTGGTAGATCAAAGAGGCATTCCATTTCGCAGGCCAATTAGGTGCCGTTGGGAAGAGAAGATTGAATTTGTCAAATAATTTATGGTTATGCCCAACAAAAAGGAACAACATTAGCCCTAAGCTAGTTTGAGCAAACTTTCATTAAATTTTCTTGCTTTTGAACCTTACCACTTATCCCAATGACCCCTTTGATGGGTGGCTCACTTCACCATAACTAAAAATAATAAATTTGTTTTCCTTTTAATGACTTTGGGGGTAACTTATTTCTTGCAGAGTGAAGTTTATGGCACCATAGTCATTTATTATAAGAAAAGAGGGACTACCATAATTATGGCATTCCCCATCATTGTTTTAGCCCCCTCTAGCAATGTGTACACCTAGCAAGATTTTTCCACCTTGGAACACAATGCACTACCCTATTCTCAAATATACTTTTTTTTTCGAGCTCACCAAGCTGAAAAGTTCAAAACAGATCCCCATGACAATAAAGATATATTAGTTGCAGAGAAAAATTTATCACCTAATTCTAATAGAGGGAAAAAGGAATCGAGGCTTTCGAATCCTGTACAGCAACGCTTCTCACCATAACATCCAATTTCTTGTTTGAGATACCCATTACAACCATTAAGCCAATTCATAGCAAAAAACATTATCTATCAGGGGATGTTTTCATTCCTTATGAGTAGTTTTAATTGTTACATGTTACCTTTTTTATTCTTGCAGCTAACCCCTTTTCTTGTTTTGCTTTGGTTTGTTGTTGCTATCTTTTTTTTTTTCTCTCTCTCTTCAGAGATTTTAGAGGATACATTTCTTGAAAGCTTATTAGCCTATAATGGTTACCAATTGGGAAATAATAACATAGGGTTTTACCCGCAACTATATAATGGATTATTAGAACAAATCTTGATTGTAAAAAGTGAAAAAGAAATAATTGATGGTGACATGGTTAGTGGTGGTAAGAGTGGGCCAAGTAACATCACTTGTTTGGGCAAATCAATTGATAAACCTCATAAATCAACTTCCATTGCACAAAGTAGAAAATGAATACCTATATGGCAATTCTAACAAAATTATAGATGCTTGGTTGTGGAGGTATTACGATGCCACATGTAATTCACATCATGTTGTAGGATAGCCACCATGTCGCCATCTTTGTTTGCCAGATTAATACCCAAATTCCACACCGTAAACATTTGTTGAGCTTGTGCATAGTGCCTGTCAATTTGTGTAGCCTAACATGTATTATAGTCTAATGAAAGGCAAATTGGATGCCTATTGACTACGTTGACAGATGGTGTTGAAAACTGAGGTAATAAATTGGGCAACATCAACCAAAACCATGAGATAAATATTCCCTTGATTCTTGACAAAATAATACCTCCAACATGAAAATTGGATTTTTTTTTTGGTTTTTTAAAATGAAATAGACTAATATATTAAACTAAAAGATAAATAGTATGCACTATTCATGGAAAAAAAGCATTAGAGCACGCTATGTCACAACCATATTAGGCATTAAAAATACCTAGAAATAAAATAAACAAAAAAAATTTACAATAATAAGTAGAAATTTACATCAAGAAATCAAGTAGCAATAGTAAAAAAGCTAGAGTTAATGGAGTCCTTATCATCAAGATTGTCCAAACAAACATTAGGGAGGTCTACCCCATAAGGGTGAGGTCCCAATCATCATTGGTGTTGTTCATCTCTCCTCCTTCTTACACAGTGTTTGGGTCTACACAAGTAGGTGAAATGACCAATGTCAGACAAAGGAACTTGTTTACACAAGGCAGCATAACCATCCATCTTGGGTGTCAGTGGCGGTGAACTCTAGCTCCTGCATTAAGAAAGTGGAGGAAGTGGAGGAGAAGCCTAACCATCATGTTAACCAAACAAAGGTGAGCAACAACATGGTGGAAACCACCCATGCTGACTATGAGAATGACTCCCTCCCCACACCCCACCCAACCCCATGGAGTGGCGTCCCTATAAGGCAAGGGTGATAGAACACAAGTGACAGTACATTGTGCATTATCTCAATGATTTAGAAGTGCTTGGAGATGGGAAAACCACCATACTTGTTTGCACTTGTATTTGCATAAACACATTGTGTATAATAATTGCTTTGTGTAGTAACCTAAATATGGTCATAAATACTTAATTATGTTAGTTTTGGATCTTTTCCACTTTAATTAACTTGCACACTTAATCAATACATATTTTACCACTTTACCCTATCTTAAGCACCTAGGAGGACCTATTCTTATTCCAAATCATTATTTTTCACCTGCAATAGTGTTCTGAGCATTAAAATTACCCTTAAGCATTTGTATGGACAAACCTATATCCAAAATTCCACATGTTTCCATAAGGGAAAGAAAACTCAAATAGGAACATTAATGGGAGGTTTTTCTATCCCTATAGGATGTTTCTATTTTTTATCCTCTAACAGTCACTTTTTAAAATTAAACTCTCAGTTACTTTGTCTTCCATATTTTTAGGCTTCTTAGCATGTGGTTTCCCCTTTAGAATTGCTATAAAGGCACACTCTATTGAAACTGATCATTGATTTCATGTGTTGTGCACTATCATTGATGTCCCAGAAGTGATCTTGTGATACATGTTAAGTATTTATGATGGCTTAAACATGGTCTAGTAGGTTTCTTGAGTTCTACATAAGATCTTGGCACTATGTTGTGATGTGACAGCTTGTGAGAATATGTGTGGCAGTATTTGAGCATGGTATAAAGGTGTTTTGGCATAATAATAAGTCTTAGAGTGCATATATAATGGTATGAAGATATCAAAGAGGTATGGTACCTAGTAAGTATGTGTAAATAGACTAGTATTTAAGCATGGACATGGATTGAACAGGTATGATGATGATGATATGATGTGTATAGACTTGGAGATGTGAAATGAAGTGTTAGATAATGTGAGATAGGTTTTGAGTCAGTCACATGACTCTCAGAATGATCCAAAGGGGTATGCTCTTCATTGGTGGTCTTCTCATGGACCTAGTCTTAAGACCCTAGGTGGCAAAATGAGGTGTCATTACCAAGTTTTGAGGATTTTGAGATCATGTGAGAATGAATTGAAGTGTTACATGATGTTTCAAGCATGTTGATTCAATTTGAGGTCCTGAGTTGAAGTAGGAATCATTAAAATGAGTTTGAAGGTCTCTTGTGTGTGCAGAATGAGTTGTAGACCAGAGAAGGAACTTTTGATGCTTGTTGGCACGTGTGAATGTTGCATGTGAAGATGATATATTAATAGTTGATGGAAAATGGTCCTAATTTTTTTTTCCAAGCATAATGAGATGATTTTAGGGATAAAGGTTTATGAACAAACATTAAGAATGGAAACCGGTCTAAAACCCTAGTATAACCTTCATAGTGACCCGATGGTGAAGATTTTGTTTTTGAGTGCCCATAACGGATTGTTAAGGCTAGTTTTATGATTGGATAATGTAGAGGACTATTCCAGGAATATCTAGGTGGCATTGAGTGTTTAGGAGAGTGAGTGGAAGCTACATAAAAACTCTTATTTCTCAAAAACTTGGTATTACAGGAAGGGTTGACCAGGTCAAAGAATGAAAATCAATGGAGATTGAAGCTTGATATGTGTGTTTATTTTATATGGTGTTATTTTGGAAATTTATAGATTTTGTGTCAAATATTTTTGTCATTCATGTTGACATATCACTAAATTAGGCTAATAGTGAAGACAATGAGAAAAACCAAGTAGAGTGAGAATGTGTTTAGCGATATGTTACAGTGGATTAGGAATAGAACCAAATGCATGGGGGAATTTTTAAATAGCTATATCACATATTAAATTTGTTTAGAATTTTTTGATATGCTCATATACAAGGAAAAAGGTGCTCTCAAAGTGATATGTCTAAACACAGTAAGGTCCGTGTAGAGTGAAGACGTGAGATTGGTCTATAAGACTAATATTGATATTGAACCTTGTAATATATTTATTTACAGTTGATTTTAGAATGTTTAAATATCATATAAATTCATTATAAGTTCATGTAAATTATTCTATAGGTTATCTAAGTCATGTTCACCATGACTGGTTCTTAAGATAGATTAATAGTTTTGGGTATGAGAGATGAAGTGAAGAGTTTGAGACTACATGACAGGAGTAAGTGTATCTAATGCATATTTTAATATTTTTTGGGATGTATATGACCTTAAAATTCTTTATGTAAGGTTAATATTCACTCTAATTTTTTGTAATATGGAAGCCAAAATGTCTTATCTATCTATGTAAGGGTTGTGAAAGAGAAGCTTAACAAATTAGTCTATAAGACCAATGATTGACTAGAACCAATGACATATCTATTTTAAGATGTTACAAAGGTCAAAAATTAAATATTATTATGAATGATATGTCTTTGAATTATCCTTATAGGAGTTTAAAACAACATTCTACATGACTATTTTTTTGGTGTATTCAGGCAGTTCTGAGTAGTCATCTAACAAAGATGAGTTTGAGGTGATTTGGATAGAGTTGAAGTATCTATTTCAAATTAAGATGTTTTGGAGGTCTCAAAGGTTAATGTGAATATATTTATATTCATAATAATATAATGTTCAAGTATGAAGAGTCAAATTTTCTTGACTGTATGTTGGCAGTTCTGAGTAAGCTTTTTGTAGGAGTGTTCTTGAGGCCTTTTGGCCTATGTGGTGAAGAATAAAGCACCTGATTATTTTTTTGAGGTCATTAAGTTTATTTTAATATGATATAAGGAATTTTTTTTATGAGATATTTGGTTACATTCTTCATGTATTCAAGGTAGACTTTTTATGCGTGTGAAGGCCTAATTGCGAGTAGGCCTAATGGCGTGGTTCAAGCAATCAAATAATCTAAATGGTGTTGGGGACCCAAGGTGAGCCTATAATGGGTCTATTTTAGGTGTATGTAAATTTTTTCATGTGTTTATAGAGGCTCAAGATGATTCAATGTGGTCATAGTGGTAACGTGTGCTTAGGGAAAGCCTAATTGCATTAGATCTCTATTAGGCCTATTGGTGGTTTTGGCCCTTAAGGGTAATGACTGAACCATGTAGTGAGTGTTTAAATTTTGAAACATGTGTATTGACCTATTCCAATGGTTATCCAAGTATATATATATATATATATATATATATATATATATATGTTTTTTCGACGAAGTTGGGTGAGAGCAAGAGTCTTGTATTTATACAAGGCATAATAGGCCTATTTGGGCTAGTTAGAGGGTATGTGAGAGAAAACAAAGAAATGAGCTTTTGGAGTAGAAGAATTAGGTCATGTAGACCATAAAATGGATCATAGGATCAGTCATGAACATCCATCAGAAGTTTTGCATGTAGATGACAAGGTCATTTGACCTAATAAGCCTAGTAAGAGGCATGTTTGAGCAAAGAATCCTAGAAGTTGTTTTTGAGAGGGATAAAAGGTTGAGAAGAGTTGAATGAGTTGATTGTATATTAAGATACCATCATATATTAATTATATATGTGTTAATTATGTATGATAGAGATTAGAATCTATATAATTAAGATAAAGAGTTGAAGAAGAGGTCACCATCTGTTAATTGATCAACAAGGTGTTGTGAAGGTGATCAAGCTTGTTTTGGTTGAGTTGGTGCTTAGTCAAGAGGGAATGGGATGTGCCTTGTAGGTTGGAGATTTCAAAAATTTCCTTGAAGTGAATGAGTTGGTTTTGAGTCATGTAGGGGGTGGGTGTTTCCTTTCAAGTTGGATCTTTCTAAAGGACTAGTTGAGTTGACACTTGACTAGTGAGGGGTTGGTGGTCCTTGCGGGGTTGGTGTCTCACTAAATGTTAAATAATTGCTTATGGCATAGAAGTCCAAGTGATGTTTCAGTGGTTTTTAACCCCCATGAGGGTTTCCCACATATCCATTATGTTCATGTGTTATGTTCTTGCTTCATACTCATGTGAATGGTTGATTATGCATTGTTATATCTCTAGAGTAGTTTGATTATTTGATTAATGATAAGAGGAATTGAAAGAATAGTTTGTACACTGATTCACCCCTCCCCCCCAGTGGTTGTGCTTCCAATAATTGGTATCATAGCTGGTCCTTTGAAGAATCTTGATAGCTTGAAGGTGATCCTAGAAGCATAAGATGGTTAAGCAACTAAGGAAAGAGAATCAAGAGTTGAGATCTATGGTCAAGGTTCATGAGAAGCTGGTATGTACCTTAAAGACTAAGATGAATAATGAATCCAAAGAAGAGAAGATGACTATTTAGGATCTTAAGGATTAGTTAAGGGTTGTAAATACAATTCTAAGATCAAGAGAAAAAGAATACAAGTAGTTCAAGATAGAGCTAGATTCTATGAAGGTTGAGGATGAGAAGCTTATAGTTAAGATGAGTAAGGTTAAGAAGGAGAGAAAGGAGTCAGATCAAGTAGAGTGATCCAGCATGAATTTTAATATAAATAAACCTATCAAGCATCCCAATGCAATAAGGTGTTTCAATTATTTTCATGGCCATTGTTTTGTTTATCATCATTTTGGTCATAAGGCAAGAAATTGTATAAGGAGAAGCAAATGGTCAAAGGGATATTAAAGTCATCATCAAGAAAGAGGTATGAGTATTATGGTGTATTAATTTTGTCATAATATTGTTCACATTTATAGATTTTTATCAAATGAAGTTAATAAGTTCTCAAGTCATGTTAAGAGATATGGAGATTCTCGACTAAATGAGAAAATTCAAACATGGGTATGGAGACCAAAGTCAATAAGGGCATATTAGATTGAGCCCAAGAGTTAAGATGGATTATTTGTTATATTAGAGAAAGAATAAAATAAGAAGGTCTGTGAGGAAATCTTGTTATCAAGAATTAATGAAAAGATAGGGAGTACTAGTCTTAAATAGCTTATAGATAAAAGAGAACCACTCATTATAGTTGAGCATGAGCCTTGTCAAAATTCCCTATTGTTAGCTTCTAATGATAATGTTTTGGAAATTAATACAATTTCAAGAGTTGAGAAGATGAAAAACATTATGGATGTTGAGGATAGTGAGCCAAAGAAGGTTGACAAGCCTAAAAGGATTTCAAATGAAAGCAATCAATTTCATAAGTGCAAGATGATCAAGGAGATAAGAGAGGAGATGTGGGCATCCTCTGAATTCACTTTGTTCTAGCCTATATGGAATGAGGTGTCTCTGTTAGGATTCATGGAGACACTTATAAGTAATACGAAGCATGGTAGATGTTTGTTGAGTCCTAGCAGGTATTGCATGACAAGAAAGGTATGTAAACATGTTGTGATTGTATATTCTTTTGTGCTGTATTTCTATTTGTTGAAGAATGGATGTGTGATATGAGGGGGAGCTATTCAAGTTGATAATTATCCCCAAGAGTAGTTATTGAAGCTAGAAATCAACATGTTAAGAGATGCTAGAAGGAATGAGTGAATACTTTCTGATGTCATTCAAAATGGCCTAATAAGATCATTAAAAGGTAGTTCTTTGTGTCAAGTTTGAAGTTTACCCTCAATTACTCTAAATAACTATTAAGTGATGTCAAAACTTGTGAGCCATTATGTGCATAATTAGAGAAGGATTGGAGACTTCATAAGATCCTCTGTTTACTTCAAAAATTAGTAATGGTTGTTAGATTCATATGAGAAGGGTTGATGACTTTTGGAGAAGGCCATGTGGGCCCTAGAAGGATAATTATTGCATAAAATATGTTGGTCATCATTGGTAGCCCATGTATGGGTGAATTTGTCTTCATTCAAGGTATGGTATTCTTATCAAATATGTATTTATTATAAATAGTTGGTTTGTGGTTTAAAATGACATGATTTAGGTGGAGCATAGAGTTAGTAGGGGTTCCTTCTTTAAGTGTTACTAGATATCAAGCAAGAAGAGTGATGTTCATGTGTATGAATGCCTATGATGGTTTGAGAAAAATTGAAAGGAGATCATGGTATTAGGGTGAGATTTGTAGCTATTTGATTAATAAGTTATCTAATTCAATAGATATGAGCCTAAGGTGAGTTGAGCTTCTGTTTGGATTGATCAAAGAAAGACTAATCTTGTTTGAATAGAAAAGGTGTGTTTTCAGTTGCTACAAGTCCAAGGATCAGTAGTATTTTTAGAGATGATCCTTTTTCATTAATGTCAAAGGGGGATAAAGTTATTGATGATTAAATTTCCTATGAGAGAATTATCTCTTGATGAAATTGTTCAGTTTGAGAGAGAAGCAACATGTTAAGAGAAGTTTGAGGTTGATAAGTTCATTTATGGTTTGCCATCAATGTGGTTTGCCATAAATGACAAAGGGGGAGATTGTTTAAATTTTTCATTGATTTCATGTGTTTGTGCATTACCATTGATGTCCCAGAAGTGATCTTGTGATACATGTTAAGTATTCATGATGGCTTAAGCATGGTCCAGTAGGTTTCTTGAGTTCTGCATAAGATCTTGGCTCTATGTTATGATGTGACAAGATTTTAAGATGTGTGATAGTATTTGATAATGGTATAAACGTGTTTTGACATAATAATGAGTCATAGAGTGAATCTACAATGGCAAGAATATCTCAAAGAAGTATGGTACCTAGTAGGTCTGTGTGAATAGACTAGTTCTTAAGCATGGACATGGATTGAAAAGGTACGATGATGATGATATGGATGTGTATGGACTTGAAGATTTTAAATCAAGTGTTATATCATGTAAGATTGGTTTTGATTTAGTCACATGATTCTCATAGTGAGCTAAAGGGGTATGCTCTTCATTGGTGGTCTTCTCATGGACCTAGTCTTAAGACCCTAGGTGGCAAAATGAGGTGTCACGATCAGGTTTGGAGGCTGTGAGATCATGTGAGCATTAATTGAGGTTTTATATTATTTTTCAAGCATCTTGATGCTATTTGAGGTCCTAATTTGAAGGAGAAATCATGAAAATGAGTTTGAAGGTCTCTTGTGTGTGCAGAATAAGGAGTTGCAGACCCAAAAAGGAACTTTTGATGCTTGTTGGCACATGTGACTATCGCATGTTAAGTTGATATATTAAGGAGAGATTGAAAATGGTCTTGAAATTTTTTTCCAATCATTAGGAGGTGGTTTTAGGGACATAGATTTATGAATAAATGTTAAGAATGGAAACTAGTTTAAAACCCTACTAAAACCCTCATAGTGACATGATGGTGAAGATTGTGTTTTTAAGTGCCCATAATGGATTGGTAAGGATATTTTGATTATTTTATAATGTATATGAATCTTCCAAGTATCTCCACATGGAATTGAGTGTTCAGGAGAGTGAGTGGAAGCTACAAAAAAACCCTTATTTCTCATAAATTTGTTATAGTAGGAAGGGTTGACCAATTCAAAGAATTAAAATCAATATGGATTTAAGATTTAGACTTGTGTTTATTTTAAATGTGTTATTTGGTAAATTTATAGCCTTTGTGTCAACTATTTTAGTCACTCATGTTGACTTATCACTAAACTAGGCTAATAGTGAAGAGAGAGAAAAACTAAGTAGAGTGAGAATGTGTTTAGGGGTATGTTGTAGTGGATTAGGAATTAAAAAAATGCACGGGGAAATTTTTTAATACCTATATCACATATTCCATTTGTTTATAAGTTTTTTAGATGCTCATATACAAGGAAAAAGGTGCTCTCAAAGTTATTTGTCTAAACACAGTAAGGTCTCTGTAGAGTGAAGACGTGAGATTGGTTTACAAGACCAATATTGATATTAAACCTTGTAATCTATTTGTTTCAATTTGATATAAGTATTTTTAAGGATAATATAAATTAATTATAAGTTCATGAAAGTGATTCTATATGCGATCTAAGTCATCTTCACCATGACTAGTTCTTAAGACAAATTGACAGTCCTGGATATGCAAGATGAAGTGAAGAGTTTGAGACTCTACGACAGGGTTAAGTGTATCCAATGTATATTTTTATATTTTTTTGGATGTATATTACCTTTAAATTGTTTATTTAATGTTAATATTCATTCTAAGATGTTTTAATATGGAAGCCAAAATGGTTTATCTAGTTGTGTAAGGGCTATGAAAGAGAAGCTTAACAAATTGGTCTATATGACCAATGATTGACACTAGAACAAATGATCTATCTATTAGATAATGTTATATAATTCACAAATTAATTATTATTATGAATTATATCTCATTTAATTATCCTTATAGGAGTTGAAAACAAAATTATACATGACTGTGTTTTGGAGCATTCAGGTAGTTCTGAGTAATCATCTAACAAAGATGAGTTTGAGGTGATTTGGATAGATTTGAAAGATAAATTGAATATGAATATGTTTTATAGGTATAAAATGTTAATTTTAATGTATTTATATTCATAATATGTTCTTTTTCAAGTATGGAGAGTCAAATGTTCTTGATTGTATGTTGGTAGTGTTTGGTAGTTCCAAGTAAGCTTTTTATAGGAGTGTTCTTAAGGCCTTTTGGCCTATGTGGTGAAGAATAAAGAATGTGCTGATGTTATTTAGGTAATTAATTTTATTTTAATATTATTTAAATACATGTTTTTTATTTTTTATTTGGTTTTATGCTTCAGATACTCAAGGCAAACTTTTTCTATGTGTGAAGGCTTAATTATGAGTAGGCTTAATGGCATGGTTCAAAGAGCCAAAAAAGCTAAATGGTGTTGGGGACCCAAGGTGAACATATAAGGGGTATATTTAAGGTTTATTTAAATTTTTTCATGGATTTATGGAGGTTAAATATGTTTCAATGTGGTCAGATTTGTAACATGTGCTTAGAGAAGGCCTAATTGCATTAGGTCTCTATTAGGCCTAATAGTGGTTTTGGCCCTTAAGGGTAATAACCAACACATGTAGTGAGTATTTTAATTGTGAAACATGTGTATTTACCTTTTACAAGAGTGATAAAATTATGGATATATGTTTGGCTGACCAATTTTGGTGAGAGCAAGAGTCTTGTATTTATACAAGGTATAATAGGCCTACTTGGGCTAGTTAGAAGGTATGTGAGAGCAAGTGAAGAAAATATATATTGGAGGAGTATAATTAGGTCATGTATACCATAAAATTGAATAAAAATATACTTCATTAACATCCATCAAAAATTTTGCATATATATGACAAGGTCAGTTGACGTAATAAGCCTAGTAAGAGGCATGTTTGAATGAAGAAGCCTAGAGGTTATTTTTGATAGGGATAGAAGGTTGAGAAGAGTTGAATGAATTGAGTTTATATTGAGATACCATAATATATTCATAATATATGTTTTATTGATGTATGACATAGATTATAATCTAGATAAAGAAGATAAAGAGTTAAATAAGAGGTCAACATCTGTTGATTGATCAACAAGGTGTTGTGAAGGTGATCAAGCTTGTCTTGGCTGAGTTGGTGCTTAGCCAAGAGGAATCGGGAGATACCTTTCAAGATAAATTTTAAATAAGTGTCCTTGAAGTGGCTGATTTAGTTTTGAGTCACTTATGGGGTGGGTGCCTCCTTACAAGTTGGAGCTCGCTAAAGGACTAGTTGAGTTGGTGCTTGACTATTGAGGGGTTGGTGCTCCTTGTGGGGTTGGTGCCTCACTAAATGTTGAATAATTTATTATAAGATAGTATTAAAATTGGTTTTTCAATGGGTTTTATCCCCCCTGAGGGTTTCCCACATAGCTCTTATATTCATGTGTTATGTTTTTGCTTCATTCTCATATGAATGGTTGATTATGCATTACTATATCTCTAAAGTGGTTTGATTATTTAATGAATGATAAGAGGTATTGAAATAATATATTGTACATTGATTCACCCTCCCCTCAGTGGATATGTTTCCAACACACTGGAGTAATTTATTATTTTATTTAGCAATCTCAATATAGAGGCATATTTACACTGTTGCACATCGAGAAAAAGTTATATATTCTTCCTAATTCTAATTATAAGACTTTTAAACGGTATTCAACCAAGTCATAAGCTTATTTTATCCAACCCTAAATAAATCATGATCAACTATTCAATTCATTTTTAGATGTATTCATATAGTCAAAGGAGTATAATTGCATAAATCTCTCTAAATGGGAGAATTAAGTGGGCTTTATTATCTCATTGGAGTATTAGATACATAGGAATCATTCAGTCATCGTAAGAATATTTGGGGTTAGATCAACACAATTACACTCCACTTTTTTTATATTTTTAAGTTTTCACTCATTGTTAGTGCGATTAGAGTTTCAACATTTTAAAACCTATTTGCAAGTCTTATGCACACTTTCAAAGGTCAAATCTATACATACATACTCAACTTAGGTTGTCATAAGTGATTGTGCCTTAATTTCACTTTTTAGCAAAATACAAAATTGACCAAGTAGGATAGTAATAGAAGTCAATATTATCCTTAGTGTGTCGATCCTATTATTATTCAAGATCAATTCTCATTTCTAGGCACTTACAGATATAATTCTTGGTTTCCTAGTTGAATCATTTGCTAGTAAACATAGTCAACAATCAAATAGAAACAATTAAGTTTATTATTTATTTTCATAGTTAGCCATCTTTCAATCATTTACACCTTGTTGAATTCAGTTCTTTACTTTCATTTTGCTTATCAAAAGTACATTGTTAACATCCTAATTTCTTTTATTCAGTTTATATTAATTAGATTTAATTACCATATTAATTAAAATTTTGGTAAAACATATTGGTGAACCTGAGTTAGTCATGCACTTTCATTATTTTCAAAACAATGTCTTAGGATTTAGATAAATTATTTAATAGCTGAAACTTAAATAATTTCCTTTCAACTTTAGATCTAAATATAACACTAAAAGAACTTGCCTTCAACCTCAAACATAATCGTTGACACTAAAACCATTTTATTTTTACCTTAGATCTTATATATGACACTAAACATATCTTCTTTTGACCATATAATTCATAAGAATTTACTAATTTCCATACACAATTTTGTTTAGGATCTTACATTATAGTTTTATATTTCTTTACTATTCCAATAATATATGGCTATATTGAATGAACATATCTTACTTCCAGTTGTTCAAAAATCACATGCTAAAATGCAAATACCATTAATGCAAAATATTGTCAATCAAATATGATATGGGCAAAAGAGCATGCATATATTTTGAATGTTATATTCTTACTTTACACCCCCTTGATGGAACTATTATGACCATAGAAAGCGATAAGACTCTTGCATCTGCTAACAATAGTTTCAACCCTACTGATGGAAAAGAATTTGGTGAATATATTAACACCCATTTCGATGACATTGACTCTTTGTTATTTGTAGCCCGATAAGAACAAAAGAAATATGACCATGCAAGTAAAACTGAAGAACTGAATGCTTTTGTTAGACAACCTCTTGTTAATATTACCCATTATCACATTAAATTTCACCCTTGAAGAGGTTGTTCAAGCCTTATTCATTTAGGTGATAGCATGGAGATACCTCTAGGCTATGTGTGGCCTAATGAATGAGTTGAATCTCTATATAGGGCTAGATTCTTTGATGTTTCACCTTGAAATTGCTACTAAACCTATTACTTTATAGGAAAAGGGAGAGAAATGACTGAAAATAAGTAAATGGGAGGTGATGCACCAAAATTAATAACCTCCACTTGTCTATACTACATGAAGAACATGAATAAGGACTGAAATTTTTTTCACTTACTCAACATGAATCTCCAAGCATCAGTATTTCAACATGAAGGTGAAGATCAAGATTATAACCAAGAGGGGATGATCAAGATGTCTCATAGAAGACATGAATGAAGTAATCTCCACACTTATGTTAAACAATACCATGTACCACACTCCATATGACCTACTAATATGGATAAAAACCTACAAGTAGGTAATGAGATAGGACAAATGAAAGAGAGATATGACACTAATACTAACATTCATCAACTAACCATGAAGCATACACTAATTACATCATTGAGAAGGTTAGAAATAAATATCTATTCACTTTCAAAGACAAAGTACAAGTGTGTGTATGATCAAGATTCACCATACTCAGGATGAGGATCCTCTTACAAGCCTCACAAGGCCATAAATATAGAATAAATGAGAGAGGAGAGAGAGAAGGGACATTGAGAGAGTCCATGACAAGTGTCATCCTTCACAATTCAGTTACAAGGCCAAGTGGAAGAGGGCAATAAAAGTATTGTCATCCTCTTCAACATGTGTAACTTGGTGAAATGATATCTTCCTCAAGGTGGTGTAAGAGTTCCTAGTTTGCTTGTTGATTCATCCTTCTTGAAACTGCCCTCTTTCTTGATGACAAGTGACAAGTTGCTTTCTTGATGCTATAACTATCCTTGAGTTGTCACTTAATCTTTTGAAACCTTAGACACATTTGGAAGATTTCATATTGATGTTACAAAGTGTATCAAACATTCCAAGATCTTCAACCTCTGTCCAAATGCCACTAGGTCCATAGGTGTCTTGAAACTCTTCATGTATCAAACCTTCCAAGATCTTCAACCTTTGTCCAAATGCCACTAGGTCCATAGGTGTCTTGAAACTCCTCATGTTCTCTTTTTCACTCCTTTTCACTTGGTTGGAGAGTTAAAAAATTCACGTTGACACATAATATGAAGGATTGAGAAACATCATACAATATGTATCCAAGGTCATAGTTGGTCTCAAGATGGTCTATCATGTGTCACTTGGTCAATCTCCATGGAAAACCACCAAAACATGTAGTTTTAGGCCTATTTTGTAACCCTTTTGATCACATGTGCCAAGATGATTGGTATAAAAGGTACTAAAGAGAGGTAAAATTGTCACTCAAATGCTTCTAAGTTCAATTGAATACATTGGAGGCACTTCAAAGCACTTATACAGTCATCAGGTCATTTTTGGTCTCTTGGCAGCTTGTAGGCACTCCATCTTCTTAACGATCATTCATAAAGCCCATGCCTTCATACCTCTAACCAATGCCACCAAGTCTGAGTGTATATGGGTCTTCCATTATCCCTAATATATTTTTGTCCCATGCAATTTTTCCTAGGAGTTCTCATGAAGTAAAATTAACCTTCTCGGGTTTGGTAAGACTGTGTATGTAGGTCAAGATAAACTTTTGAACAAAGAGGCATTCCATGGCTAGTATTTATTTGGAAATGATTTCATGACATTTGAAACACCTCCCATAATGTCTTCCCACTATTTTACAATAAATTTGACCCTAAAAATGGCCTAAAACTTGTTGTGACCTACATTGAGGGTTTGAGAGCAATTCTACAAATTTGACCTTAAAGGTCTCTTTTGATGGATTTTCTCTCCTTTCAAGGTATAAAATAATTTTTAAGCTATTATATATAGTCTCCTTGACCTATCATAACCTTAAATCTCCATACTCAGACCCAAAAATTGCATCCATTCCTCATAATTTACAGGAAGACCCATATATTCTCCTCAAGGCCTAACACTCTATTGGAGCTCAAGAATGGGTCCTCCTCGTATGATTCTATTTCTCACAAGGAGTCTAATAAAATAAGAGAATTATTAATTGTTTATTATATCTTGTATTACCCTAAAGAATAATGGCCAAACTAATAAATTCACCCTTTCTTCATCTTATGCATATAGGCCTATAGGTCTTT
The DNA here is from genome assembly GCA_037957365.1 of Torreya grandis. Taxonomy (NCBI): domain Eukaryota; kingdom Viridiplantae; phylum Streptophyta; class Pinopsida; order Cupressales; family Taxaceae; genus Torreya; species Torreya grandis. The sequence continues at coordinate 2,955,828 of JARHVA010000238.1, read as the reverse complement.
TTTTAGGCCTATTTTGCATCCTTCTTGGTGGATTCTCTCCTTTTTGAAGAGAATTTAGAGAATTTCATAATAGTAATAAGATTTATCAGATCTTAAATCACCCTAAAAATTCATGATCAATCCAAAATCTCACCTTTTCTAACACCCATGTGTGCTCTTTCTCATAATCTGCCTGTGATAGGCATGTAGGTCTCTTCAAGGCTCAAGACCTATTTCAAACATGTTTCCTGAATTACCTCATCTGATCCTTATAACCTTGAGTGGTATTTATTATAGTATGGAGTTTTTATTTTTTGTTTTAGGTCACATTTTATATGGGGAATAACACAGGACCCATATTTATGAGACCTATACTCAAGGCATCTCTGGAAGCCAATTTTCCAAGTATACATAGTCTTTTAATCTTACTATGTTCTTTATCTCTTTTACATGTTTTTATATTCATTTTAAAGAATTAAATAATCTGAGACACTTTTTTAAACTTTCTCCATTCTCAACAGGACCTTTCCAATCTCATGTCTAACACAAAAAGACATTTTTTCCATATTTTTGTTAGCAAGCTTGTAGGTGTCCATCTAGGCCTAAATTGATTGCCAACCTATCATGGAATTTGCCTCCCTAGCCCTTTTATTATTCTCAAATGATATTTTAATGTAATGTATAGGTATTATGACTTGTTCAAATACCTTCCCCAAGGAGTCACTACACAAAATTTGACTATAAATTCTCATTCAAACTTGCATATCTATCATGATTTATCAATGCATGCATGACCGATTGTCTCTTCACCATTTTTTGACCATGGATGATCCTTTAGAGGTTTTAGAGACATGGTTAGGGATTTACCATCAAGACAAAAATATCTAATGATGTATTTAAGACCTTTATCATTGATTACAATTTTTTTGTTTGCCTTTTTACACTTTGGACCTTGTTCAAGCGTATTAGGCAAAATGGTTTTAGACTTATCATTTGAAAATTTATATCAAGGGTAATATTTGAAGGATATGTAAAATTAATGTATGTTTTTCACACATATTTTACACTTCTCTTTATATGTATTTAACCTCATTTCAAAAAATTAGTCATTAGACCTCTCACATATTGCTTACAAGATTGAATTTTCCCCCTTTGAAGACGGTTTACTTAGATCAGTAAAAAATACACTTTGGAATGAATTTAAACCTAAAGAAGCATGAAATAGATAATAGGGACCTAAAAATAACATGTCTCATGTGTCTTTACTTCCTTCACAAGGCCCAAACCCTTTAAACAATGACAAACTGACTCACAACCTATACATTGATACTCTACAAATGTGTAACTTCACATTCACCTCATACACACATGGAGAATTTTATGTGAATATGGTTTAGGAGGGTTTATTAGACCCTAAAATAACTAATTCAACTAATATTTTTCAACAAGCTCTTAAATAGCTTCAAAAGTGAGAAAATCGAACATGTGGGCTTTTACAAGGGTTTAAGACACCTTATTTTGTTTACAATTGTTAATAAAGCATGATCCATACAACCATAAAAAAATTCATCAAATATTAAGGTCATAATGGCATCCATATACCCCCAATAGCATTTGACCCAAGTCTTCTTGACATACATGAACCGACGTTGAGAAAAATATCTTCTTAAGGTTGTGAAGGAAATTTGCAAACCCGATGGAAAAAAGACATAGGTTTTGGCTTTGTTATAGATTTTGAAAGCTTTATATTCATTGTTTGAGCTTGGGTCAATGTGGAATAATAATTTTAAAGGCTTAGAGGATCACATCTAACTTGAATAAACTCTCAAAGAGACCCTATAGACCTTCTTTAAATAAACTTGTATATTCTGCCAAGACCTTGTTGTAGTTGTTGAACTAGATGCCAATGGCGTATTTCTTGGCTTGGTGAGTATGAAATTACAATGTACAAGACCCTCTTCCACCTTATTTCCCTACAATTTTTCATTATTAATTTACTTAAATGTTATAATCACGAGTAATGCATTTCAAAGGTGGAGTAACGTTGGAAAAGGGTTATTTAGCATCACTAAGTTGGATGTATGGCAAGGGAAGTATAACATGATGTTCACAAGTGTCACATGTTATAAAAATACCTCTTTTTCACTTCATGACATAAAATTAAACCTTGATGACTCTTGAAAATGAACTTTTGCATAAGGAATGACTAGAAACAAGCATAAGATAATAAAAACTCGTTACCTTGATTTCTCTAAACTTAACTTAAACTATGCTAAACACTTCATAAAAGATGAAGCCATGAGTATTTTTAAAAAAATAAGTGTTAAGACTTTTCATTTCAACTAGGCCACCCTAGAATACCTTGATCACTGTTAGGGACAAGACCACACCTCACCAAGTGCAAAACAAGCTTTTACCAAAACAAAACCTTTAAAAGGCTATCAGCAAAGTAAAACAATGCCTAATAACATGTTTTGAAATATAATAGCCTATGTTATCCATTTTGGCTAACATTTTTGGTGACCTCCAGGGGGTGTATACTTGCTATGCACTCTAGACTAATAGCCTTATTACATCCATTGAGGTATGGGGTCATCTTAGCTCAACCCAAACATGACTTAGGCCTTGAAAGATGACTATAATCCTCTTAAAAAGGATGGGATGACTTACTACCTTCAACACACACACAACAAATAAGAAATAAATCACCAACAAGACAACAAAACCAAATAGGACACACATTATACTAATAGGCACTAAAGGAAACAAAACACAAGAAACTACTATATAACTAACCTAAAATGTCTGATCCTCCTAGATCAAAAGGGAAATTCTTGAGATATCCTACATGGGATGAATTGGAGTGATGGTAAAGGTGTTTTTGGAACATTGTGCTTGATCTATAAACCCTTTTCTTGACTGCCAATGTCTTTGGTTTATCTTCCAGTTGATCAACAACAAACATGCCTCTCATGACTACAAACTCATCTTGTGGTTCTATATTCTCCTCTTGATACTCATCAATACTATCACAATCCTCCAATATGGTCATTGTTGCAACCTCGGTCTTTGATGGCTCATTATAATCATGCTCTTGGTTTCCCATGACATCTTGAGATATGTCAAATACATTGTCAACTATTTCATGTAATTCAATCTCCTCAAAGAGCTCCAAATATTCATTCCAAGATGCATCACGGTCTTTAATAGATATGTGTTGATCAACTTCTTAATGAGCATGATCTCCACTCTTAAAAATCATCTCAACAACTCTTCACATGGAGTTTCAGCTTCACTATCTAAACATGAATAAAAATTTTATAGCTCTTCCCAAAAGGCAACTTCCTCTTGATCACTTGAGAGAGCAAACACCTCATTCTTCACTTCAAATGGTCTACTAGTGACTTTAGGCCTGTCTTGGTCTTCAAATTCTTCACCACAATCAACAAAATATTTTTGTTCATTGAAATCCATCACAACCTCAATTGAGACTTCATCTTGCTTCTTTAATCTATCAACCATTGCTACCCTACCAAGATCTTCAATATCTTATAGAAAAACATAGTACAACTGATGCCAAGCATTATCAAGCTTACTAGGAGTCTTTGTAGCTTTAGACATGAGTTTATTTGTTATAATTTTAGGACTTGTGAATTTTTAGTTGTCACTTGATCATGCATATCTTCTTGAATGATGTTTTTTATTGGTTTAATTATAGCTAGCTCATCAATCTCTTCTTTGCAACAAGAGGTGAAATCATCATCTTCAACACAAAAGGGAAACTCAAAGAAAATTTTTACCTCCTATTGATCATTTAAAACCACTATTGTTGCAGCTACCTAAACATCCTTTTCATGGCCTTATTATAGCTTACTTATATGAATTGAAGTGGTAGAGACCTCATCACATGTTGCAAAGACACACTAAACTTCTACCTTCATGCTTTTACCATGCTCACTAGTCAAGACAACTGCTTCAGCTTGAATTTTTTCTCTTTTGTTTCAAATATAATTTGGTAGTAGAATGAGGACTGTCAATGATGATCTCTTCATCATAATCACTCACCACATCTTCATCATATCCCTCTTGATATTCTCTTGTAACTATGACTTGGTCTTGGTTTTCAAGAACTATCACCTCAAATCCTCTTACCAAGTTTTTCTCTTCAATTGGATGTCCTTCTTCTACCCTTTTTACAATAGGTTCTTTCTCATCAAAGGAGGGGCTGTGCGGGTAAGAGGGATTATTAACTTGTTTAAATCTTAAAAGGGTGTCTTTCCAACTTGGAATCTTTAATGGATTCTTTGGGAGTTCTTAGGGAAAGGAAAGAGAATTTTGTACTAAGTCCTCTACTACTTTATCTTTTTTTTGATTTTGGATAGGCATGGGAGAAGGTTCTTTCTCAAGGATTTCTATGATATAATAAGGGGTCATATTCCAAGAAGGTCTCCATGCCGGAATGGTTTGAGGTTCTTGAGAAATAATGGGTGGAGGTTGTATGGGCATAGGCTTTTTTTGATGGTATGTTGCAACTTGGGCTAGATTTGGAGCCAAAGAAGGTTGACTTGGAGTAGGAAAGAGCACATGAAATTGATAGTATTGAATTCACTAACTCTCTTTAAACACTAACCTATTATACATACACTGAACCAAGCCTCTTTTTTCTAGCACATAATTGATTGACATTTGCTAATTATTTCTCTCAATATCTACCGACCCAAACTTAGTCAAATGCACTAAGTCCCTCATCATCTGAATGCTTTCACTCTAAGTGGATTGGATATGGATAATTAGACCAATCTTATTTTATGTTTCAAGCTCTCTCATTTTCCCTTTAGTGTCTAAAAGGGTTTTTGCAAAGTTTGAGAGGGATTGAGTAGGAATGTGACTATGCTTACTAGGGGTAGGACAATTTTGACACAGATGGTTATAGGGATAAGTGGGTTGCTAAAGAGGCTGATTTGGGGTGGGAGGGAACATATAAGAATGGTGATAAGGTTTCTATTTTGCTTCTTGAGTGCCATTTGGGGTGAAGCCATGAATGTCATTAGTTTGATATGAAGAATATGAAGGCATAAAATATGCATTTTGACCAAATGAATGATGATAATACATACTGATTTCCTAATTTTTAGATACTTTGGCTAATTAAACTAGATGTGATTCACTTGGAATGTCAATTTATGCTTGAATTCATGCCTCCAAATGCTATCATTTTAAAGAAACAAATCAAAAAATATTCAATGAACAAAATCCTTAGTCCCACTGGGCATGCCAAAACTATTATCACACTAAATTTCACCCTTGAGGAGGTTATTCAAGCCTTCCTCATTTAGGTGATATCATGAAGAAACCTCTAGGCTATGGGTGGCCTAATCAATGAGGTGAATCTCTTGATAGGGCTAGCTCCCTTGATGCTTCACCTTGAAACTACTACTAAACCTATTACTTGCTAGGAAAAGGGAGAAAAATAAACAAAAATAAGTAAATACAAGGTGATACACCAAAATTAACACCTTCCAGTTGCCCATATGCACTAATAACATGAACAAGGACTAAAATCTATTTCAATAACTCAACATGAATCTCCAAGCGTCAGTATTTCAACATGAAGGTGAAGGTCAAGACAATAACCAAGAGGGTATGATCAAGAGGTCTCATAGAATATACTAATGAAGCGATCTCCAAACTTAGCCAATACAATAGCATGAACCACATTCCATGTGATCTATTAAGATGATTAACAAGTTTCAAGTAGGTAATGAGATAGGATAAATGAAAGAGAGATATGACACTACTACTAACATTAATCAACTAACCATGAAGCATACATTAATTACAACATTGAGAAGGTTGTAAATGAAAAACTATTCACTTTCAAAGGCAAAGTAAAAGTATTTATATGAGCATGGATTTTACATACTCAGGTTAAGGATCCTCTTACAAGCCTTACACGGTCATACATATAGAATAAATGAGAGAGGAGAGAGAAGGGATGTTGAGAGAGTCCATGACAAGTGTCATCCTTCATAAGTCAGCTACAAGGCCAAGTGGAAGAGGTCAAAAAACTCTTATCATCCTATTCAACATGTGTAACTTGGTGAAATGATGTCTTCCTCAATGCAGCATAGGAGTTCTTGATTTGTTGTTGATTCATCCTTCTTCTTGAACTACCCTCCTTGATGAGAAGTGACAAGTTGATTTATTGATCTTATAACTATTCTTGAGTTATCACTTGATCTTTTGACACCTTACATATATTGCGAGGCTTTCATGTTGGTGTTACAAAGTGTATCAAAACTTTCAAGATCTTCAACCTCTGTCCAAATGCCACTAGGTCCATAGGTGTCTTAAAACTCTTCATGTTCTCTTCTCCACTCATTTGCACATGGTTGGAGAGTTACAAAAATCACCTTGACACCTCATATGAAGGCTTGGGAAACATCATATAATGTGTGTCCAAGGTCATATGTGGTCTCAAGATGGTCTATTATGTTTCACTTGGTCAATCTCCATGGAAAACCACCAAAACTTGTAGTTTTAGGCCTAATTTTTACCCCTTTTGCTTACACATGCCAAGATGATTGGTCTAAAAGGTACTCATGAGAGGTAAAATTGTCACTCAGATGCTTATAAGGTCAATTGAATACATTGGAGGCACTTCAAATCACTTACATAGTCATTGGATCAATTTTGGTCTCTTGGTAGTTTGTAAGCACTCCATCTTCTTAAGAATCATTCATAAATACTAGGCCTTCAAACCTCTGACCAATGCCACAAAGTTTTATTTTATAGTGGTATTAAATTATTCCTAAGATATTTTGGTCCCATGCAATTGACTTGGGAGTTCTCATGAAGTAGAAATGAGCTTCTCGGGTTTGGTAAGACTGCGTGTGTAGGTTGAGATATAATTTTGAACAAAGAGGCATCCATGGCTAGTATTTATTTATAATTATTTCATGAGGTCTAAAACACCTCCCATAATTTCTTCACACTCTATTCCAAGAAATTTGACACTACAAAAGGCCTAAAACTTGTTGTGACCTATAATGAGGGTTTGAGAGCAATTGTGTAAATTTGACCCTAAAGGTCTATTTTAATGGATTTTCTCTCCTTCCAAGGTATCAAATAATTTTAAAGGTATTATACATAGTATTTTACCTATAATAACCTTAAAAATCCATACTTAGACCCAAAAATTGAATCCTTTCCTCATAATTTACAGGCATGCTTGTATATTCTCCTCAAGGCCGAACACTTTGTTGGAGCTCAAGAATGGGTCCTCCTTGGATGATTATATCTATCACAAAGAGTCTAATACAAGCAGAGTATTATATATTGTTTATTATACATTTAATTACCCTTAATCATAATGATCAAACTAATAAATTCACCCTTGCTTCATCTTATGCATACAAGCCTGTAGGTCTTCTTTTAGGACTATTTTACATCCTTCTTGATGGATTATCTCTTTATTGAAGAGAGTTTAGACACTTTCACAATAATCATAAGATTTATTAGATCTTAAATCACCCTAAAACTTCATTATAAAGCTAATATCTCACCTTTTTTAACACCCATGTGTGCTCTTTCTCATATTCTACCAGTGATAGGCCTGTGGGTCTCTTCTAGGCTTAAGACCTATTTCAAACATGTTTCTTGAATTAGCTCATCTAATCCTTATGAACTTGAGTGGTCTTGATGATAGTATTAAGTTTTTATTATTTTCTTAGGTCTCATTATCTATGGATAACAACACATGACCTATATTTATGAGACTTATACTCAGGCTAGTTTTGGAAACATGTTTTTCAAGTATACATAGTTTTTTAATCTTTCCATGCTCTTTATCTCCTTTTCATTTTTTATCTTCATTTTAGAGAATTAAATCATCTGAGACATTTTTATCAACATTATCCATGCTCAACAAGACCTTCCCAATCTCATGTCTAACACAAAAAAAGCATTTTCTCCATATTTTTGTTGGTAGCCCTGTAGGTGTCCATCTAGGCCTAAATTCATTGCCAACCTATAATGGAATTTGACTCCAAAATACTTTATATATATCAAATTATAATTTAATTCAATTTATATGTAGTATTACTTGTTCAAATACCTTCCCCAAGGAGTAACTACACAAAATTTGACCATAAATTCTCATTCAAACCTGTAGATCTATCATGATTTACCAATGCAGGCATGACTATCTATCTCTTCACCATTTTTTTACCATGGATGGTCCTGTAGACATTTTATAATTTTTTTTTTATATTTATCATCAATATTAACACCTCTAATGATGCATTGAATATGTTTATCATCGATTATAGATTTGTTGTTTGCGTTTTTACACTTTGGACTCTATTCAAGCATATTAAGCAAAATGGTTTTAGACTTATCACCTAAAACTTTAGATTAAGTGTAATCTTGGAAGTATATGTATAGTTATTTGGTTTTCACACATCTTTCATAATTATTTTTATATGTCTTGATCCTCATTTCAAAAAATTAGTCATTAAACCTCTCACATACTACTTACATGATTGAATTTCCCCCCTATGAATATTATGTGTTTAGATCAGTATAAAAGACACTTTAGATTGAATTTGAACCTATAAAATAATGAAATATGTAATAATAACTAAAAAACATGTATCATGTGTCTTGACTTCCTTCACAAGGCCCAAACCCTTCAAACAATGTCAAACTGACTCACTGCCTATACATTCATACTCTACAGACTTGTAACTTCACATTCACCTCATACATGCATAGAAAATTTGATTAGATATGGCGTAAGAGGATTTATCAGACCCTAAAATAACTAATTCAACCAATATTTATCAACAAAAATCTCTTAAATACCTTCAAATATGAGAAAACCAAGCTTGTGGGGTTTTACAAAGATTTAAGACACCTTATTTTGTTAGTGATTGTTCATAAAGCATGGCCCTTGAAACCTTAAACAAATGCATGGAATATTTAGGGAATAAGGGTGTCCATCTACCCCAAATATAATTTGACCCAGCTCTTTTTGACATGCATGAACCAATGTTGAGAAAACTACCTTCCTAAACTTATGAAGGAAACTTGCAAACCCAAATGAGAAAAGACAAGTTTTGGAATTTTTCTGGACTTTGCAAGCTTTGTCTACATTTTTTGAACTGTAGGGAATGTGGAATAATCCTTTAAAAATCTTAGAGGATCACATCCAACCTAAATAAACTCTCAAAGAGATCCCCTTAGACCTTCTTCCTTCAAGAAACTTCTATATTATGCCAAGACCTTGATGTAGCTATTGAACCAAATGCAATGGTGTCTTTCTTGGCTTGGTGAGGCTGATATTATAACGTAAAAGACCATCTTCCACCTTATTTCCCTATAATTTATTATTATTTATTTGATTGAATGTTATAATAATGAGTAATGCATTTCAAAGGTGTAGTAACAGTGGAAAAGGGTAATCTAAAATCACTAAGTTGGATGTACGTCAGGTGAAGTATAACATCATGTTCACAAGTGTAACATGATATAAAAAACCTCTTTTTCATTTCATGACATAACATTAGACCTCAATGACTCTTGATAATGAATACTTGCACAAGGAATAACTAAACATGAGCACAAGATAATAAAACCTCATTACCTTAATTTATTCAAACTTACCGTAAACTATGATAAATACTTAACAAAGGATCAAGGCATGAATATTGGTTAACAAATGAGTGTTAAGGATTTTCATTTTGACTAGGCCACCCTAGAATACCTTGATCATTGCTAGGTACAAGACCACACCTCACCAATTGTAAAACATGATTTGACCAAAACTAAACCTCGAAAAGGATATCAACAAAGTTAAACAAGGCCTAATAACAAGTTTTGAAATATAATGGCCTATGGTAGCCATTTTAGCTAACACTACCATAGGTGTTGTTAATACTACTTTAGATACTATTATCACATCTACATCTCTAGCCTTGGGAGAAACACAAGGTCTACAACAGATTTTTATGCCCATGCCTATCCAAGTGAATCATTCAAGACTTTTGATAGCTACACATATTACACCACATAACTTACCTCTTATACAATCTATTAAGCAACTTATTGAATTTTTGCATGTTAAGGTGTTGTAGTCAGATCAAGGTATCCTACAAATTAGCCAATGATTGAACTACCAAGCTTTACTTTATAACCAATTAACCCTTGATATTTCATCATACCTTTTACCCATATGATGTGTAACTCCTAAGCTTCTAGTATATGAGGGTAAAGGAGACCTAGAACAACATCTTAGATCTTTTCATGCAACATGTTTGGATTATCTATTTAATGACAAATTGTTAACCAAGTTATTTACGAGAAGTTTAAAATATTATGTCTTGCATTGGTTTTATGATCTACCAATTCAATCATTTAATTCATTCAATTCATTACCAAATTTATTTATTAATCATTTTGTTATTCACATTGGTGAAAAGCTTTTTTATGGACAAATTTGTAAGCTAAACAAAGGACTAACAAGCCTATCATGTATTATGTACTTCGTTACAAGACCATGCTTACCAAAATGACTAATACCTTGGCAGATAATGAATTATAAGATATTTTCAAGCAAAGTTTATTTGCACCTTTGCATGAGTCAATTATTTTCAACAAATTCAGACCATTTAAAGAGCTTTGTCATACAATACAAGAAAAATAATTCAAGCTTCTTGTTTTGAACAAGCTCAAGTATGCACTTGCATTTACTTCAACTTCAATGATGAAGCTTCAAAGCAAATCATCTTACAAAGCTAAACAAATAAATACTAAAGCAGATGGAAGAATCACAATTAATATTTTTTAACCTTCTAATGATATTATTTTATCATATCAATTAATGAGGTAATTCTCTAAATTACCACAACCACCTCGTAAGTTATTAAAAAAATTAGTTGAATTCAATATTATCACTTTGCCACCACCATATAAAATTGACATAAAAAACCTCAAGGCAACTATTTTGATAACATTGCATATTATGATTACCATAGCTACAATAGTCATTCTACCAAGAAATGTTTCAAGATCAAACATCTTATTCAGGATCTTATTGACAACAATGTTATTGAGTTAGGCACTCCTAAAAAGGAAACTAAGCCTCAATAGAATGAAAATGATGAATTGAAAATTCACTAAATTATTTCCTCATCATAATACAAATAAAGACAATTCAATAGCATGTCATACTTACAATGCTTATCCACCTCCTAACTCATGTAATCATCCATTAGATGGATTTATTGGTTTAATTTTTCAAACTACATAGTCATTACCTACAATTAGTTTTGATGATTGTGAGATAGTAATGATGATTCTGATTTCTATGCTTTATGTATATAAACTTATATTGATCAACAACCTATGTTAGGTTGTGGAGCTAAAAGCTTCAACTATGCAGACGAAGAGGAGGTTGCTGAAGTTTCAGAAGTACCGGCATCGATAGTATGACCGACATCGGTCATGATCAATGCAGAAGGCAACCAGCATCGACAGGGAGTCGGCTGACATCGGTCAACACCAGTTAGACAGGGACCGACGTCGATCGCCTGTGTGTTCCAGAACTGTTCATTGCACGACCAGTTAGTTTGTTGAACTGAGTGTTTGCATGTAAAGGCTATTTCGAGTCTTGAGCTGCATGGATAATTATAGTAAACTAAGAGTCTAAGTTATTATTTAAGTCTGGGATCTATTTATAGACCCATTGACATGTATTATAATTATGAGCCAAGAAGGAAGGCAACGAAGATCCTTCCATTGTAAGATCATTGAGTTGCAGGTTGTTGCAAGCTCATAGGAGATCTACATGTGTAAGTATGGTCTGTTGAATTGTAGGTTGCAAGTTCATGGGAGATCTACTTGAAGTACTTTAGAGTGCTTGGGTACTGGTAGGGTTATTACTAACTGGTTGGAGAGGTGAACACCAATTTTGTGTGTGAGTTGTGTGTTGGGACCGTTTTTGGTAAGAGAGTGTTTTGAAGAAGAATTACTGTATACTTGAGGTGTGGCAAGCCTCTGTAAGGTGAAAGAGTGTGGCGTCTCTTTATTGTATTCTTTTATGTACTAGTGTTAATACAAGATTGTATATTGTCTCTCATATTCTGTGTTATTTGTGAATTCTAGTTACTTGTACTTCTGGTTAATTTCGCATGTTTAATTGCTTGTATTTGGTAATCATATTGTGATCTTTTTGAGGAGTAAGATCCTAACAAGTGGGATCAGAACAAGGTGTGCTTGTTCTTGGATTCCCCGACAACTGGTATCAGAGCTTTTGGTTGGAATACTAACAGGTTGGATTAGATCTGGTTAGTGTGTGTTGATTACAGGTTACTCATAGGGGTTTCTGTTTGAGTGGGAGTAGAGCAATGACAGAAGAAAGTAAGCTATGAATGGAGAAGTTTAATGGCAAGAACCACCAATTATGGAGGATGCAGATTGAAGATTATCTATATCAAAAAGATTTGTACTTACCGTTGGGTGGGGTTGATTGCAAGCCCCGGAATATGAAGGATGAAGAATGGGAGGTTCTTGATCGGAAGGCTCTGGGATCTATAAGGTTGAGTCTTGCATCGTTTGTGATTTCCAACTTATCACACGCTAAGACAATGGTAGAGTTGATGGAATATTTGGCAAATTCATATGAAAAACCCTCAGCTTCAAATAAGGTATTTCTTAAGAAGCAATTATTTAATTTACAAATGTTGGAAGGTGGATCTGTACATAGTCATCTTAGTGATTTCCATGGTTTGGTACACCGGTTAAGTTTAGTCAATATTGTTTTTGATGATGAAATTAAGGCTCTCTTAATCTTATGTTCATTACCTGAAAGTTGGGAGAGTTTGGTAATGGCAGTTTCTAATACTGCGTCTGCTTCAAAAATCTTAAAAGTGGATGATATTGTGAGTGTGATCTTGAATGAAGAGGTACGCAGGAAAAGCATAGATGAATCATCAGGGAATGCTTTGAGTGTTGAAGGTAGAGGAAGGCAAAGAGAGAAGATAGAGCGTGGGAGATCAAGGTCCAAGATAGGTAGGAGATCCAAGTCCAGGTATGGCAGAATAACCTGCTAGAAATGTGGAAAGCAAGGGCACTTAAAGAGAGATTGCAGGTCGGGTGAAGATCAGCATGAAGGACATGAAGAAGAAGCAGATGTTGCGGATTTCATTGCATAAGATGCTCTGGTATGTTCTTTGGATAAAGTATAATCTTGGGTTTTAGATTCTGGTGCCTCTTTTCATGCATCCCCAAATAGAGAATTTTTTCATGAGTATGTCAAGGGAGACTTTGGAAAAATTTGTTTAGGGGATGGTAAGCCTTGTCAGATGGTTGGCAAAGGGAAAGTGAAGCTGAAATTGCAGACAGGTAACACATGGGTGTTGAAGGAGGTCATGCATATCCCAATTCTGGAGCGGAATTTGATTTCTGTAAGAAGTTTGAGTGATGAGGGTTGCACAGTAACTCTCACAGCAGACTCTTGGAAGGTTACCAAGGGTGCACTTGTTGTGGCAAGAGGTAAGAAAGTAGGTATGCTTTATCTATCTACTTATATTATTGATTCTCTTTCTGGGTTATCTACTTCAGCTGTAGATTTGAAGATGTGGCTTAATAGGCTTGGTCACATGAATAAGAAGGAGATGCATGTTCTTGAGTCAAAGGGTATGCTTTCGAATTTGAAGAGCATAGATCGAGGTTTTTGTATGCAGAAGAAGAAGGTGACATTTTTTGAGGAATTCGATGTTCATGACAAGAGCAGAAAAGCCTTGGTTTTCAAGGAGAAGGTGACGGACAGAGTTCAGCACAAGGGGCAGAAGAATTCTGAGTAGAGCAAGGGTGATTTGGACAAGGGTTTGATCCAAAAGGAGCTCACGGGTAGAAGTCAGTTCTCACAAGCAAAACACAGAGACCGATGTCAGCTAGAAAACTGACGTCGGCGTCCAGACAGGGACCGATGTCGGCTATTTGTAGCCCGATGTCAATGACTCAAGGATAGATAAACACTAGCATCGGCCAGGGGAACCGATGTCGACAGTGAGGCAATCGCATGGAATCGACGTCGGTCGGGTGCAGACTGAGATGTTACTGGCATCGGTCACTGAGACAAATTTTGGGTGGACAGCAAGCTGTCAAGGAGTCTCAAGCGCCCATATGGAGGACTTAAAGGGTAAGTAAGCCTCAAATTCATCATTTCTCTTCTTTACACTACTTGTTGCTCACTTATGGTAAAGAACCAGGAAATTGTTAAAGAAGCAGAGCAAGTAGATCCAGGAAACAATGGGAGCTTGGCATGGATGAAGGATCTAATTCCTTGGAGGAGAACCAAACAGGAGTTTTTGGTAGAGTTGCCAGCTGGAAGGAAGCACTGAGAGACGAATGGATGTTTAGGATGAAGAAGAGCGGAAATGGACATGTGAGACGGAAGGCCAAGGTATATGGTCTTGAGTAAGCTGCAAGGCAATGGAGGTTTGATCATTGTGTTTCTCTTTACCAGGTTGGATAATATTAGCTACATTATCCTATTATTGTATGATGTGCTTATTGCACGGTTACATTTACAGGGAGTTGCTGAACTAAAGGTAAAGCTAGTTCAGAAGTATGTCATGAGGAATTTGGGAGCAGCAAGATTCTTTGGCATGAGTGTGTTCTAGGGACATGGAAGGTCACAAGTTGACTTTGTTTCGGGATGATTGTGTGAGACCGGTTAGCACGCCGATGGTTGGACAATTCACATAACAGTGTCTTGATTCACATAATGAGGTTAAGTGCATGGTATGTACTAGACCTGAGTTTTCCCAAGTAGTGGAAGTTGTCACAAGTTTGGAGCCAATCTAGGAAAGAAGCATTGGAGGACAGTTCAGTGGATTCTTAGAGGGACCAGCAGTAGGTGCACATGCTATGCAAGGTCAAGTTATTTTCTACATGGGTTTGTAGATGTGGATGTGGCAGGTGATTTAGATGATAGGTGTTGCACCATAGGATTTGTGGTGGTTGGTCTTCAAGAGTAATCTTGAAGAGGGATACAAAGCCAAAGAAACAAATTAGATGATGTACAGGTACAGGTACAGTTGCAGCTATTTATCTCCAAGTGGGAGATTGTTAGGTTGTGGAGCTAAAAGCTTCAACTATGCAGACAAAGAGGAGGTTGCTAAAGTTCCAGAAGTACTGGTATCGACAGTATGACTGACGTTGGTCGTGATCAATGCAGAAGGCAACCAGCATCGGCAGGGAGTCGACCGACATCGGTCAGCATCAGTTAGACAGGGACCGACGTCAGTCGCCTGTGTGTTTCAGAACTGTTCGTTGCACAAACAGTTAGTTTGTTAAACTGAGTGTTTGCATGTAAAGGCTATTTTGAGTCTTGAGCTGCGTGGATAATTATAGTAAACTAAGAGTCTAAGTTATTTTTTAAGTTTGGGATCTATTTATAGACCCATTGGCATGTATTGTAATTATGAGTTAAGAAGGAAGGCAAGGAAGATCCTTCCATTGTAAGATCATTGAGTTGCAGGTTGTTGCAAGCTCATAGGAGATCTACATGTGTAAGTATGGTCTGTTGAATTATAGGTTGCAGGTTTATGGGAGATCTACTTAAAGTACTTTAGAGTGCTTGGGTACTGGCAGGGTTATTACTGACTGGTTGGAGAGGTGAACACCAATTCTGTGTGTGAGTTGTGTGTTGGGACCATTTTTGGTAGGAGAGTGTTTTGAAGAAGAATTACTGTACACTTGAGGTGTGGCAAGCCTCTGTAAGGTGGAAGAGTGTGGCGTCTCTTTATTGTATTCTTTTTTATATGAGTGTTAATACAAGATTGTATATTGTCTCTCATATTCTGTGTTATTTGTGAATTCTAGTTACTTGTACTTCTGGTTAATTTCGCATGTTTAATTGCTTGTATTTGGTAATCATATTGTGCTCTTTTTGAGGAGCAAGATCCTAACAAGTGGGATCAGAACAAGGTGTGTTTGTTCTTGGATTCCCCTACAACCTATTCATAGTGTGCTAGTTGATAATGGATCAAGTGAGAATGCATGCATAATGACATTACTTCATTCATTGAGTCACACACATCATGATATACAAACATCTAAATGTGTCAATACATTCAATGGCAAACAAAAAACCACTTTGAGACACTTTATCTTGCCTCTTCAAGTGGGCCTTGCTATATTATCTACACCTTTTTAAGTTATATCACAAAATGGAATCGTTGATATGATATTAGGATGTGCATGGTTGTAAAAATCTCTATGTTGTATCTTCTAGGTACATAAATACCTAAATTACATTCATTGTAATCAAGTGATTAAAATTTTAGGAATCAACTATGAGTACCCTCTACAATCCACGACACCTCATCCACCCTATCCACCACCATAATTCAATAATACAAATTTGTAAAATCAAAGCAAACTTTCAGTTGTTGCACCTAGGTAAAAGGTTTCTATTCGACTAATTTGAAAAAATGTTCAAAAGTAACCAATGCAAAAATAAGTTTATCTTCCAAATCAATTAGTCACTACTTGAGCCAAAACGAGTGAAAATGTGTCCATATTTGTCATATATCTAAAATGATTATACCTTATTTCACATGATTCTCTCTTTATTGCCCATAATTTGTATGTAGTTCCTTCTTTCCAATGATAATCTCCATTGCATCAAGGGGTGTTATGCACCTGTGTCACAATGATAAATAGAAGTTAATTATCCAATCTAAAAATTATGAAACAATAGAAATATGATGATATACTATGCCAATTATTTCTCATTTTTGCATAACATTTATTTATATGAATGGAAATTAATTCCTCAATTGCATTACATGAATATACAAAGTAAGATACTAATTAGTTATTCTATAATATATAAAGAAAAATAAATCTTTGATTGCACATAATTAATTCAATATTTGCATCATTAATCATGCTCTATAATGTTAATATTAGGTAACTGCCTTCAAAATCTGACATGAGAAAAGCCATATGTGACATTATCAAACATAAATTTTTAAAATAAGATAAAATCAAGAGAAATGATTTTTAACGTCTTATTTACCGAAATAAAACTTAAATTGTCAAAATCTAATGTTTAATTTAATTATATAATTACTTCAATAAGAATTTAGATTCACAATAAATTCTTAAAACTTTGTTTCGTTGCACTAATTTAAGATTTCATAAACCAACTTGTGATTGCAAATATCTATATAAACATGTCTAAGAGCATTTATGACATGTTAGGAAGAAATAAGCTCCCTCTTTTGTTTCATTTAACTTACATAATTTACAACATTTTCCCCTTTTAAAAAGAATTCATATATCTATTTTACTATGTAAGTTCGAACTCTTAATTCTGCAACCATTATTTTCTTTTTTAAATTTACAACAATATTTTTGTAACTTTTATTTTCTTCTTCAAATTTACAACGATATATGGATATTGTTATATCTTGATTTCTTATTAAGTAAATTTACTTGAATATCTATCGATTTTTATGGTTGATAATTTGATTTGATTAGTATTTAACTAAGTTGTAAGTCATATGTTGTTATGGGACAATTGTATGTTATTTTGATTACATGATTTCATCACTATGAGCTAGTTGTATTATATATTATTTATCTTGTGATCATGTTGATTTGTCATTACAATAGTATTTTATGATATATATCATGATGTTATAGACTAACTACTTTCTTGTCGTGAGTTGGACGTAGAAGAGATGATAAGGATTAACATTTACATTAGGTAGTTTACTTTGGTAATTAGTAGTTATACTATTACCTAAGTTAGAATATATTATTTAGTATGATATTGTTGTGAATAACAACAATAATATATGGGTAGATATTATAGATAATTGGGAGGTTGTTTGTTGAGTGATTATAGGGATTAGAGTATTTCCAGTTATAGAAAATATGTCTCCTATATATTTATATGGAGTTTGATTAATAAAGTATGTTGATTTAATTGACTGAAATTTTGTGTTGTGCACATTATTGAGCATTCAGCTCTGTCAAATAATGGGTTAAACTTATTATCTAGTATCAGAGCAGGTTCTCGTTTGGATCTCTTTGTAAATTTGGTCTTGTTCGTAAGAAGAGATTTGGAATGAAAACCATGTCCATATTTATTATCTATTGACAAACCACTATATTTTGTCAAAAGGTTTACAATTCAGACCACTATATATTTTGTTGATAGTATTTTATATTAAATATATATCTATACTTTTGTACAAGTAGTACATCATCTACATAAGGATTTGGAAAGTTTCCATTTTGGTAGTTCAAGGGTTTTATTTTAATATTCAATTGCATTTGGCAATGGATCCAACTCATCGTGAGCACTAGACTCGAGAAACATAACATTGCATTCGATTTTGTACTAAGCCCACAACCAAACTTTGGCAACACTCTAATCCAATCTACATTGTTGCTCATTATCTTTTAATTTGGCTTCCCAGTTGGCTTTAATTGTGGTAGAAGGCTCATAACAAATATCTTGGAAGAGATCACAACCCATTCAATGTTTTTTCCTTATGATGAGTATACAAAGAGTATCAGGATCACAGAGGAAACAAACCCCTACAAGCTCGATTTGGCAAGTTCTCCTTCCAGCTCAACTCATCATAAGCTCCTTCTCCATGATGTTATATATTGGTATCATTCCATGGACGCTCCATGCCATTTTAGCTTCGATTTCCACATCCCTCCTACACATCTTTAGCTCACTTTGCACTCCTTGGCATCATCAATCACACATGTTAACAACTACAACTTCTAGCCCAAATGCATCAAACCCTTCATCCACTCATTGAGCTCCTCCATTTCTCCCATCGACCTCTCCAGTTGGCTTCCCTCCTGCCATCTATCCATTACCACATTATGCCATTCCAAATGATGAGCTCATCATTCCAGACTAGGTCTCCTTAGTTTGGCACCACCCCTCTATCGCATTTTCATCATAGATCCAAATCTCCATGACAGTTGTCTAACTTCATTACCCCTGCCTTATCGGTCATCGTCTATCTCAATCTTCCACAAGGCAAAGGAAGATAAAGATATAAGTTATGTAAGTTTTTTAAGCTTAGTTTTGTTTTATGGTCTTCTAGGTTTGGGTTTTAGTAATTTTATGAATTATTAATTTTTTTATTTTTTTGTTTTTGTGTAGTTTGTTTTGTTTAAATTTAGATTATTAAAGTTTTAAATTTGTTGTCATGTGTTGAGTCAAATCATTTAGTTTTAATTTTTTTAGATATTACATTTTTAAAAAGTATAGTTTATATTTTAAAGATTTTTAGATTTATTTTTAAAATTTATTTTAATCTTTTAAATTATTACTTTTTAAGATTATAGCATGAGAAAAGTAATATTTAATTACCTTTTCATGGTTTAGATGTTATAGGTTATTGTGAGTTATTTTTATGTTTTTAAAGCTTAGAGTCATTTTTTTTTTTTTTAAATTTATTCTTATTTTTGTGGCATCTTGTCAAATTTAAGAGTCAAGTTTATACTTGAGTAAATAAAACATTTATATGTCATGAGTCCAAATAATAGTTGATAGTTTTATGTCTTGAGTAGTCATTATAAAGGTTTAAGTTTGTTAGTCATAGTTTATGTCACAAGCTTCAAATAAGCCTATGTTTAAATGGCATTTTGTAATAGTTTCTTCTCCTAAGTAATTTTTTAAAATTTTGTATCAGATGCATTTTTGGGTGAACCCAACATTCGCATATCAATCTTATGAGAGGGCAATATAGTGATGTATAGTTGTCCATTCTCTCCCAATGTAAATTTTAAGGGAGGGAATGTTAAGGATTAGTGTTTACATTAGGTAGTTTACTTTGGTAATTAGTAGTTATACTATTACCTAAGTTAGAATATATTGTTTGATATGTTATTATTATAAATAACAACAATAATATACAGGTAGATATTATAGATAATTGGAAGGTTATTTGTTGAGTGATTATAGGGATCAGAGTATCTGTAATTATAAACAATATGCCTCCTATATATTGTATGGAGTTTGATTAATAAAGTATATTGATTTAACCAACTAAAATTTTATGTGTTGTGCGCATTTTTGAGCCTTCAAATTTGCCAAATAATAGGCTAGAATTATTAAGAGATTCATCCCTCAGATCATGACAGAGGGAGAGCATCATCGAAGAGTGTGACATAGATGGAGGTGTTGGAGAATGACTAGAACTCTACACACATCACATTAAATAGTACACATTATATGCATAGTTTGAATTGTTAGAGTTAGTACTTTTTTAATGTTGTTTGCATTTAGATAATTATTTATGCATGTTAGTTGTGTGTTAGCTCAGTTTAATGATTAAGTGAAATTAATCTTGTGTGATTTCGTTATGATTATTATAAATAGATTTAGATGTATAATATTAGTGTGCATTTGTATCATGTTAATGTATTCATGATTACTAATATTTTCAAAAATGTAAATTTGTGTGAATAGTGTCTGGTACTATTATATATAGACTAACCATCATATCGTTGTAATGTTTAGAACATTGGCTAGTTACCTTTATAATATTTGGGAATATCAATATATGGCTTAAACGTCTTAATATATATAAAGATAACAAAAAACATAGATAATGTAGTAATGACACAACGATTTCATTGTTATAATACTATTAAGATTGGTATAATAATTGTCTAAAATACGAATTACTATTGAAAAGAATATAATTGACTTAATATTAATCATATTATCATTAAGTCATGATGATTGAACAAAACTACATTGTAATAGATTTTTATAATTAAGAAATTAAAAAAATAAAGAAAATTGGATTATATTGTATTATAATTATGAAATAAAGTGAATGAAGGAAGGATTAATAAATTTTAGAAGAAATGTCAAGATTTATAAAAAATGACGAGCTTGTGCATTAAATAAAAAAGGAAAAAGCCATGCAAATAAAAAGAAAGAAAGGAAGGAAAGTAGGTGATGATGTGTAAGGATAAAAAGGGAATTGATGACAAAGACGGGCGTGAAGAAGAGCAGAGTAGAAAAGAGGAAGAGGAGAGGATAAAACGTAGTAGAGGATTGGCGTAGGAAGTATGACATAGGATAATCTTGGAAGTCACAACTCTTGGCCTTTATCAAGGAAGTCTGCTCTATATTCACAATGATATATATATAGTCGAATCTGGTATGCAAAATTACTAATATTTTTAAATGATTGAATGGATGCACAACCATATAGATAAATCAACATTACTGCACCAAGACCCTAATTTAGAAATAAACTCAATGTAATATATAAATGATCTCTCGTAATTACTTAGAAGTTAAATATTATGTGTTAAGCGCTTCTACAAAGCCACAGTATAGTGAATTCGCTGGTGAAACTCAGGTAGCTGATGAAATCTTTGAATAATTTGAAGGAACACTATATTAAGTCGACATGAAGTTATATATTTTATAGCAGGATATATATTTACTCGGTGGATAAAACATATAACATATAGAAAATTATGTAACAAACTATGTTTAATAAATAGTGAACTATGTAAGATAGCGATCTGATCTATATAAAATCAAGTTGTAATTCAAACAATGAGAATTGGACTGTAGGTGTATAAAATTAATCAAATAGTAAAGTGAGAGAACTGAATAAACTTGTCAGTTAAAACTATGAGATTATACAGTTCAAGCTGTATGATTTTCTTAGTCAAAATTGCAGGAATGTGTATGTTCGAAATTGTGAGTATAAGGGAGAACTGTGTGAATTATCAATAAAAAACTATGAATTTTAAATATGTATGAATGAAGATCATGGAATTAAAAATTACAGATATAAAGCTATATATATGGTGCATCTTTATTCAACAAATCGTAGTAATGAATAAATGTGTAAGCTGAGTGTATATACCATTTGTGAGTAGGTCTATCAAAAGAAAACAACGAGTTATATAAGTAGTGATTTAAAACAATGATTTAAATAGTTTCATTTTATTTGATGTTGCTTCAAGTGGAGGAATACTCTTCTTTGATTAATGTGTTTGGCTTGATTCATCAGTATGGATCTAATACGAGTCTATCTTTGTCTATTATGCAATTATATCTTCAGTGCCTTGTTTGAGAGGAATCCTCATTGTCCAGAGTAGAAGCTTCATTATAGAATCAAATTAGAAAATAGAATAATTAGTTTTCTCACACACCTATATACAAGGCGTATGGTTGGTATAGTGCTTATGTGTAAAGAGTATTAGTTGTAAGTATTGTTAGTAGACCTGTCACATATTTCAGAATCTTAAATCATTCACTAAAAATACATGATGAAATATAATTGAAACATACAGGGATCCTACATATCTATTATTCAGATAATACGACTTTTAGTTATCTATTGGGTTGAGTAAATGGGTTTGACACGATATACATCAAACTAAGCTTAGGAAGATTAAATACTTGTATAAATTGTGGGAGTGATTGTATGATGTCTATTTGATTTAAGAAGAGCTGAATATGGATATAAATAGTTTATTGACTATAATAATCTATTGATTAATATTCTAAGAATATTAATATCTTATAATAGATCATTAACGTATTTTGAGAATATGAAAGTTATAATGATTGTTGAAATCATATGAAGTCCTTGATTAAAATTATAAATGACTATTGGCATTTACATACAGTATTTATATATTGTTTAAAAACTTGTGTGTGGTACATAGTATGAGTATATTAATATGTACAAGTGTATATACATAAATATCATATATTAATGCATTATGATGAGTGCCTATATTTATAGTTCTATTAATTATTAAAAACAAAATCATAAATACTTGAAGGATAAGACACTATCTATATATGCATATAACCTCTTAAAAATATAACAAGTTTTAAACGAAAGATTTTGTTTTTATGAGATTTATGACTTTCGTTGTCACCACTGATTGTTCGTAATTGAGTAGTTGTGCATATAAATAAAGGACTATGATATTGTTGTTTATCATAAAATGTACTCTATTTGAATCTACTTATAAAAATTAGAATATGCAGTCTAAATATAGATTATACCTAGTGGGTATGAGTTATACTTATTATGCTTATTATTTATGTGACAAAAAATATAGTGGAGATTCATTCATACGTTTGATAGACTAAATGTATGCATTCTGATTATTTATGTGTTTAACATGTTTTATCCTTATTACTAGGAGTAATTTTTATGAATATGTTGGTTATATTTATATTAACAAAATCTCACATTGTTGGTACTAAGTAGTGCGACGAACTTCATTAGTTTACTAGCATCACCAATGCTAGATGAAGATAATCCGATCAAGTGGTGTGTATGAATTTAATTGATCCTAGATATCAATAACTATTAAAAACTTTGGTCAAAATAATATTTTGTTAGATAATTAGGAGGGTCATTCCCTGAGTGGAGATTATGTGGAGAATCGATGGTATGTGGCTGGTGTGAAAAAATGCTTAGATGATGTTCTCCCTCCCCACAACAGTACTTATTTAAAGATTACACTTGAGAATACCATACATATTGGTGTTCGAGAACTCATGCTCCGTGGAGCCTTGTATCTTGTATTTGTTATGATTCAAACGTTATCCTTGATGAGATGTAATTATTTACTTATTTATATATTGACAATAGTGGTTGTATTATTGTACCAGTTGTGACTATAAATCTATAATTACATTCTATATACAGTTACATCTTGTTTCATCTAATGATAGTGATCAATCACAAATAGATGTTACATGTTTATTTTATAAGTTAACATGCTTAGTATGTTAGACTTGGATCACTAATTAGACTCTCGTGGTGAATGTAGACACCTAAATAGTGTCTAACCCTTGGTCACCTTTTCCCTTGGTCCATTCCTAACCCATTCCTAAAAATTACTAATTTAAAATAATAAACTTATTTTGAATTAACCCCCCTCCTTGGACACATCACCCATGACACCTCACCTAGGACACCTCGCCTTGGACTAATTCTCATCATATGACTCACCCAAGACCTATTCCTACTTCTCTCTAACCGCCTAACAAACTCTCGTGCGTATTTAGCCCAACCCTTGACATTCTCCAATGGATAGTGCACTTGGCGGATGAAAAATGGGCTTAGTGGCTCTTTTTTCCCGTTCTAACCCCACCGACGTCGGTCAAGTGTCAGTCGACGTCGGCAGAATCGCCGACGTCGGTTATACTTAACCAATTTTTTAGACTCTTTGAGGATCCCAATCAGAAATCGGCTAATCTATGGAAGCAAATCACGAATCCTTGAATCTTCAGTCTTCAACCATTCGCCAATCTGCCAAATCTCTCAGTCAAGCCTCTCACTCTCTCCCTCAGGTGCAGCAACAGCTTCAGGGTTCTCCATCAGCAACAGGTTCTCCACACAGGCTACATCAACAGCAGGTACGGGAATCATCAGTTGCACACCTTCCACAAGGCACAGGTAAGTATACTGTCTGTGTTTTTATTCTCTTTTCAGTTATTGCTTTCAAACAATATCTCCCTAGACTAGACTGTTAACCAAGCCAGACCCGAATCTTGACTTATCCACCTCCCTATTTCCTCCGTCCTCTATCGGACCATACACTCTGCCCATTCAACCAAGACTCTCAGACCCAGACCCCAGACCGTTCAACCAAGCCCAAAACTTTGTCTCAAGACTGTTAACAAACCCAGACCATTCCTTGGCCTTGTCCACAGACCAAAACCCTGACTAGACTCTGTCCACAGACCAGAGACCTGCCCAGACCCCGTCCAAGCTAACTGCCCCGACCGATGCCGGTCACTACCCCAACCGACGTCGACATATTAACCGACGTCGGCACCTTTACCAACCGACGCCGGTAGGACCACCAACGCCGGCGACTATGATCAGTTCGACAGCTTCTTTCAAGTAAGTCTTTGCTTCTCCTTTTCATTTCCATCTTTCATCACTTTCAGTTCTTCACCATTCAGCTATTTATCAGACATTTCTTTCTATTGATTAGTGGGTTTATATCCCTTAAGGAAGTTTTCATACTTCTGGGATCAAGCTTTCGCTTGACAACCCACCATCTGTCCATCTAACACCTTCTTTTGTCCAAGCTTCTTTTCTTTGCAGGTGTCATTCCTCCACAGCCAAAGAGGAGTACTCACAGCGTCTGGATTATGGTGTGCAAACTATATCCAGGTACACATCAAGCCTTGACCATTCCTTCTTAAGTTTCCCTTAATTCTTCCTTTGAAATTGAAAGCAAAATTTGAATAGAAACATTCTGGCACGCCTGGTGGGACCCCTTTAGGGCCTTCCTTGGGTTCCCTTTCCTTCTTTGTTCATTTAGGTGCATTAGGCTTCTTCCTCTTCACCTCTCTTTCTTCTTTTTTTTTAAAAAAAAACATCATAAGCAGGAAATAAAAAGAACTTTTTCTTTCTTTTTCTTGCATTTCTAGACTAGTCAAAAAATCATTTTCTTCAACCCTTTCTCCAACTTGTTTTCATTCCAATTTAATATTTCGATTTGGAGCTTTAAAATATACTGCATTCCATTTCTTGCTTTCTTGCATTCCCTTAGTCCACACTTAGTAATTAGTAAAACGCATATTAAATAAATCGTAGATCACTTGATGTTACACAACCAGACCACGAGCACTCAATTAAACATAAAACTCACTTGAGACAAGGCCCGACTGAGATTTCATCACCCAGCGGATACCTTACCCATCTCGGCAATCCTACTTGGATTTCACCACCAAGGGGAAAGCCAACTCTGTTCTCTGGCAGAGTCTAAACTATAGTGAAAGTATATTTTGGCTAAGCGAGACCAGCTAACCACTGAAATCGTGAAGTGAGGGGAGCTTGCTCCTTAGCACTAGGCCTGTATGGAAGCTAATACAGAATTTTGAGCGCCTTAATATACCTGAAACCATCTTTAGATTACCTATTCTAGGACCCTTCTTACAGCCAACTTCCTCAAACATCACATTAAGGCATAAGCCACACGATCTTAATAAAATTGTTTCTAGGGATTTAACGCTAGGATCTGTCTGTCATCATCATATTTTCTATTTTTATCTGTCTTTTTTGAGCTGGTAAGGACGTCTTCTTCATTTCCAAAAACTTTTTTTCTGAGTTTCTAGAAAACACAGTAACCGACATCGGTTCTGTAACCGACGTCGGCAACTTTTCTGTACTGGCATCGGTCATCTGACCGACATCGACAGCCTTCTTCACCGACATCGGTTTTTATACCGACGTCGGTCTCTGTCTATTTTCTTTTTCAAAAAATAGCAAGCTTAAAATCTAACTTTTTGGCTGTCTAAACATCTATTCTGGTTTTCTGAGACTGACGGAACACAGTTTTCTGAAACCTGATCCTTTCTTGCCTTGAATGGTTTTGACACGCAGTCAAACCAAGGCCCTTCTTGACCATGCTAGTCAACAACCGCTTCCACCTTCACCATCTATAACTAGTCCTATAATGGAGTTCAACTCGGAGACTGAAAGAACTCCTACTCGCCCAACCCCGCCTCAAACTCCTATCGTCCCAGAAGGAGACCAAGATTTCGCACGATTCTTGGACCTTAACGTCAAAGCCTTACAACACTATCTCGCGAATAGCCAAACGCGAGACTCCCTAGGCAACCCAATCTATGGGATGCCGACTTCCTTATTTGACACAAGAATCACATCAACCGCACCTATAATTCAGCCACTAGACAACACCTCTACCAATAACCCAACCGTGTCTTACCTTCAAAACGTAGCCACTCCATCTAAACCTACCTCCATGGGGGTTCCGGTACTCCCTCAACCTCAAGTCACTCAACCAAACCCCACACCTTTCCAAAACCTACTAGTCTCTATTCCCCCTACTCTTGCACCTATCAACACAAGAGTAACCGTTTACCCGTCAACAAGCGTAGCTACTCCTCAACCATCCTTGACGGCCCCTATCCAACTTGTGCCAACTAACCCCATCACACAAGTGCCCTTGGCCCCAACTTTTGCTCCAATAACCAGCTACCCATATGTTGCATCTACGCAACCAACCACGTCATACGCCCCTCCCAATATCTTTCAAGTGCCTTATAATCTAGGGGGCACTCCACCCGCCAATCTATCAGCAGATATCATCAAAATGCTGATGGATAAGATATCTAGCTCAGAGACCTCCGTTTTCGGCTCACGTAATGCTCTCTCATACGAGCAAATTTGCAATGAGCCTATTCATCCTTCCATTCCAATTAGACCATACCCCAACCAGTGGGAGCTTCCAAAATTTTCTCGTTTTCAAAGCAAGGAAGACCCACAGCAACACTTACGGGCATTTAGACATGCCTGTTACCTTATTGCCCATGACGACGCATTGCTCTTGCGCACATTTCTTATGTCCCTTTCTGGTGCTGCGCTCGACTGGTACAGCTCCATTGCCAGCCATTCCCTCTTCACATTTACACAACTGGTCCAGCTCTTTCTTGATCACTTCTCCATTAACATCACCAAGAAGGTCTCGATCACGGACCTTTACACTATCTGCCAATTCGAGGATGAATCAATAGCTGACTTCGTTGCTCGCTGGAGAGGTCTTATCAATCAACTCTCATTTTCCTTACCGTAACCTGAATTTATTGAACTATTCTCCCGATCTTGCGCCAAACATATTTCTTCCACTTTAAGGGTTCAGACCTTCCGTATCTTCGACGAAGCCTTCACGATGGCCCATAAAATTGAATTACGTGCCATCGAGGAGAATAAAGTCAAGTTGTGGAGCAAGAACCCCAACTCTAAGACCAATGACTCTTCTTCTTCTAAACCTTCATCATCAAATCCTAAGTCTAAAGCTTTAGCTAACGCTGTGGTCGTTAGACCTTCATCCTCTTCATCCAATCAACCTGAGCCATCCACATCTCAGAGTGCCACCTGTCAATTCCAGCAGAGATACGTACAAAGATAGTATACTCCTCTTGGAGAATCTTACGCGTCTATACTGGAAAAACTTGTTAAACAGGGGATTCTCAACCTCCCCCAGATTCGATCACCGCCATAATTTAATCCCTCACGCGCCATCTCTGCGTGGTATAGGGAAAATGACTTCTGCAATTTCCACCGTGTCAAAGGTCATGACACAGGAAACTGTAAAACCTTTAAAAACATAATCCAAGACATGCTTGAAAAGGGAGAGCTCATTCTAGATAATCCCAATGCACCTCCAAACCAGGGCATCGACATATTCAAGCAACCATTCCCCAATCATCCACCAACCCAAAATAATGTCCAGACCTTGATTGACAACACGCATGAACACGACATTCGAACGGTCAATACGGTCTCGCCCTTCATCCCCAACCAACCTCAATAGGTTAGCCCATCTACCAGTCCATCACGTGTGGACGAACCTCTTTCTTCGGTTAGTTCTCCATCAACCTCTCTCATCTTGGAGGATGCCTCAACCTTATCGGCACCACCGGTCTCATCATCCTTCTTTCTTCTGCCTATGGAGGACCTGACCTTACCTATTCCTCGACCGCAAGTGGAGGGCACCATAATCCCTACCCTTTACCCGCTTGAGGAGTCACACTCTCCAGTTCCTTCTCCACCAAGAGAAGAACCTGATTCTCCATCTTCCTCGACCAACGACAATCCAGTTATAACTCCCACACACCTTGGGTCCGAAACTATTGCCACACCTAACACATCTTCTCAAGAATCCAAACCTCATCCAACATCCTCCCAACCATTTTTTCGACTAGTGGAGAAATTAGAACTTCTCCCTTCAAGGAAAGTGAAGCATCGGGGATTGTGGGAACATCTTAAAGTTCTTCAACATTCCCGTGCCCTTTCGTCTCATGCTGCCAATCATCCCAAGACAGAATCGCCCAAGACTCCAAACAAAAACCAAACCCTTGTTTCTAAACCTGTATCTACCCAATCTAAACCGATCAAGTCACTTGGCATTCGCCCTCTCTCTACCCTCACTCACCCGCAAGTGAAGGTGGACTTGGACCAAACCTCGACCAATAGTAGTCTTTCAACCAAGTCAAAGAAGACTGCCAGACCACAGAAGCGAACCCCTCCTCCACCGTCAACTTTGCCCTCCATCTTAGGTCCTCATCCTTCTACCCTAATCGGTGTCCTTTCTACTCTGACCATTAACCAAAACAAATTACCTCCATTACTTCCTTTGCCAACCACAAGTCAACCCCCTCTCAAAAATTTGGCACCCCTCACAAAGAAAGTGCCGTCTTCACCTGTCACCGCACCACCAACCCAAAAGGTGGTACGAAAACCTTCTTCAACATCCCCCAAGCAAAAGTCACCAGCGCGTCATGCATCAACAAGCACAGACCCCTTAGTAGGTTCGTATTCTTTGATATTATGCCAACTTTTACAGACTTCTAACATTACTCTTCCTTCTATCAAGCCATTCCAACCTCTCGGGTCAAAACCTTCTTAGTTCGATGATACAAAGATTTTTTTATACCATCGCACGCCAGGACATGATATCGAGACTTGCTGTGCCCTCAAGGCAGTCGTTCGCCGCTATATGGAGAAAGACACTCTTCTCCTTGAGGACACTCTTGACCAATCCTCGACACCTTCCCATCCAACCTCTTCAACCACATCAACATCTCACCAACAGACCATAACCCCTTCTTCACCTACTATATTTGAAATCAATGCTATCCATATAACCACTAGGTCACAAAATGACAAGGCGAAAGAAAAAGTTGCTATTCCTTGGATCTATCTTTTTGTCCAAGCACCTCAACCACCGAAACCCAAGATTTCCATCTTAAGTGCGTCCCAACCCCCTTCTTCAGAGGCAATCACAGAATCTATGATAAAACAACTTCACCAAACGCCTGTGAAGATGACCCTATATGACCTTATCTAAAGCTCCCCCCAGCATCGACAGGCTCTAATCAAAGCCCTACAGGCAGCGGAAGTCTAACCTGAAGACCCTCAACCACTAGCTGCCCTAGTCCATTCTTTATCCCCCATCACCTCCATCACTTTCAGTGATTCTGAGATTCCTACCTCTACCGTGGAAGATCAGGACGCTGCCATTTTCATCACAGCCTACATTGATCGAAACATTATTAAACGAGTTATGATTGACGAGGGTGCCAGCATTAATATCATTTCCTCCCACGCCTTTGATCAATTGGCTCTTCCCAAGAATTGCATATCGAAAACTGACACAATCCTTAGATCTTTTAATGACACCACCGCTAACACTATTGGCACTGTTGTCCTTCATATCTGCGTTGGTCCACGCACAATCCCAGAGCTCTTCTATATCATTGAAGGAGAATTCCAATATAACATGCTATTAGGGCGACCCTGGATCCGCGCCATGGCTTGCGTCCCTTCAACACTTCACCGTTGTGTCAAATTTGAATACGACAAACAAGTCCATGTCATTCCTGTCAACCCATCCCCTTTTAAGACTTGTAACACGACCTATCGCCCAAACGATATTTTTATCCCGCTCAAGGCATCAACCCAAACATCATCTCCATTCGCAGAAGCGTCAACTAGTACACAAACAGCGGTTGCCACCACATCATCCTTTCAATTAACAACCAAAGACCCCATGGACGATATCTTCCAAAGACTTTCACAGGGGAAATATCGCCTACTTACCCTAGACATGTTCCAGACTCCTCAACAGTATGGACAGCTTCATCAAAACCCAAGCTATGACTGTCGGATCGAAATGGTCATTCTTTATGGTCATCCTAGCCTTCGAACCAATCTCGTCTATGGGGGGCTAGATCAAGCTCCTACTGAATCAAATCTTTCTTCCTCACCTCAAATATTCACATCCGATTTCTCCTTTCTTGGCAACCCCACCTTTGCACATACCTACCTTTATAGGTGTGAATGGAAGGGTTTTAGCTTTGGACGTTACGAACAAGGCTCCCATCAGCCTATCGAAACACCCAATGATGATAATGCCAAGAAACGATATGGACTGGGTTTCCAAGAACCCACTGAGACTTCCACAAACCTTTGTCCCGAACCAACCATCGACCAATTTCTTCTAGACTCGCGTATTCTTCCATCCTCACCTACGGAGTCGGTGGTTTCCATCCCTCCAATTTTTTTTTTACATAAACACCATCCGCTTGGAACCTCTAACCTATTAGCTCAACGGAGTTCCCAAGTCTCTCCCTCTCGTTTATCCCAGCATGATAGACGAGGAATCGGCAACCATTAACACAGTCCACTGCATAGACAACGACGCCATTCTTACCTATATGGGTGCCGACAATTCTTTCATTCAATGCTCCCTCCCTTCTAAAACATAGATTATGTTAAATGAATCAACCATTGACATTAACCTTTCATCTTCTGATGTTCCTCAAGTCTTAAAGATTGGTCAGTCTTTATACACCCAAGAGCAGATCCACTATACCACATTTCTCTCAGACAATCGCCAAGCCTTTGCCTGGACCTATGCCGACATGCCTGGCATCGACCCTAACATTGCCACTCATAACATTGTCACAAACCCAGAGGCTAAACCTGTTAGGCAAAAGCTTCGCAAAATGCATCCTCGTGTTGCACTTCTTGTCAAAGAAGAGCTTCAACGCCTTCTTTTAGTCTCCTTCATCCAACCCATCGATTATCCGCAGTGGGTCTCTAACATCATTCCAGTCACCAAGGCGACTGGGGGGATCCGGATCTGCACAGACTATCGTGACCTTAATCTAGCTTGTTCCAAAGACGACTTTCATCTTCCAAACATTGACCAACTTGTTGATCTTACGGCTGGCCATGAGATGTTATCACTCATGGACGAATTTTCAAGATACAACCAAATCCTGATTGCACCGAAAGATCAGCACAAAACCACCTTCATTACACCATGGGAAACTTTCTACTATCGAGTCATGTCTTTTGGTCTGAAAAATGCAGACGCCACATATCAGCGTGCCATGACTTACATCTTTCACGATCTCCTCCATAAAATCATGGAGGACTATGTCGATGACCTGCTTGGCAAGTCTAAGCTTCGTTGCGACCATTTAACTATCCTCAAAATTATCTTCTCTCGCCTTCTTCAGTACTAGGTCCGTCTTAACCCCAAGAAATGTGTCTTTGGGGTCCTCTCAGGAAAGCTCCTGGGATTCATTGTCTCTTTTCGTGGCATCGAGATAGATCCTGCCAAAATTCACGCTATCCTCGAAATGCCACCTCCAACTAATCTCAAACAACTTCGCAGTCTACAAGGAAAGCTCCAATCCATCTGCCGCTTCATTTCGCAGCTTTTTGACCGTTGCCAACCCTTTTATCACCTCCTCAAGAAGGATGTCTCCTTTAAATGGGATAAAGATTGCCAAGAGGCTTTTAATGCCCTCAAACGCTATTTGGTCTCTCTACCAGTCCTTATTCCACCAAAAGACGACCAACCCTTCTACCTCTACATCTCAGCAACCAATCATTCGTTAGGTGCCATGATCGCGCATCGAGACGAGCAACACCGTGAGCAAGCAGTCTATTACATAAGCCGAACACTTGTCGACTATGAAACTCGGTATACTCATACCGAGAAACTCTGTTTGGCATTAGTTTTTGCCACTACCAAGCTCCGTCACTATCTTCTCAATCACAAAATCTTTATCGTCACCCACACTGATCCCCTCAAATACATGCATTCCAAACCATATCAAAACCAGCGTATGGCTCGTTGGCTCATGCTTCTTACTGAATTTGACTTAAAATTTGTCCAGCAAAAATCTATAAAAAGGCAAACAATCGCTGACCAACTAGCAGATGCCCCTCTTCCCGACAATCAACCTTCACAATGCGAGTTTTCTAATGAATCTATCGCCACTCTCTCGACTGATGACACATTCTACCAAATGACGATCTTTTTCGATGGCTCTAAATGTCAACTCGGTGGGGGTGCGGGGGTCATCCTCATTCCACATGAAGGTGAACCCATGCCCCTGTCTTTCAAACTTGACTTTGAATGTACCAATAATATGGCCGAATACGAAGCCTTAATTTTGGGACTTCAAACTGCCCTTTCTTTAAACATCAAATCCATCAACATCTTCGGTGACTCACAACTTATCGTCAATCAAATCAATGGTTCATATCTTTGTAAAAATAAAATTTTACAAAGGTACAAGCACCGTGTTGACACTCTTCTATCATCATTCGACCATCATTTATTGCAGACTGTTCCTCGATCGACGAATAAGTTTGTTGACACCATGGCTTCCCTCGCCTCGCATATTCCTTCTTCATCATCATCCTCATCAAGAATTTATGTCATGGTACATCGTGTGCCATTGCCTTCATACATTTCCACTGACATCAATCTCGTCCATGCCATAGACTCTAGTTCACAAGATGTATGGTATAAACAACTTGAGGATTACTTGGCTCATTCTCTCATTCCTCCTAACCTCTCTAGCAATGCACCGTGGGCTTTCATCAAGCGCACCGCTTGCTATACCATGCTAGGGGGCCTTCTCTATAAAAGAGGTTTTGACGGCCTTCTTCTTCGTTGTTTAAACTCCACTGAAGCTTCTCATGCTGTTAAACAAGCCCATGACGGGATTTATGGTGGACACTTTAGTGGTAACTCGATTGCCAAGCGCATCCTTCGCCTAGGTTATTATTGGCCCACTCTTCATCAAGAATGTAGCGATTATGTTCGGCGTTGCATCAAGTGTCAGCAGCATGCTAACTTGCTTCATCTCCCTAGTCACACCTTACAAGTCGCTCAAAATTTTTGGCTTTTTTCACAATGGGGCTTAGATCTCATCGGCGACATTAACCCTCATTCGTATCTTCGTCATCAATCCATCATCACTGCCACTGAGTATTTCACTAAATGGGTGGAAGCTATTCCTCTTGTCTCCACAAAAGCCGACAAGATTATCGACTTCATCCACACCCACATCATCTGTCATTTTGGTGTACCTCACAAAATCATCACCGATAATGGCAAGTCCTTTAAAAATAAGACCGTTCAAAAACTCTGCGATTCATTTGGCATCAAACTCAGCTTTTCTTCGCCTTACTACCCACAAGCAAATGGGCAGGCCGAGGCTTCTAACAAAATCTTAACTAAAATTCTCATGAAGGTGGTCAACGACACTGGAAGGGATTGGCACATTCACATTCCCTTCGCTTTGTGGGCCTACCGCACTAGCATCCGAACCTCTACGGGTGCTACCCCTTTCTCTCTAGTGTATGGATCAGAGGCTATCTTACCTCTCGAAGTACAAATCTCGTCTCTTCGCATTTCACTCCATGACATTCTTTCTAATGATGACTTTCGTCAAGATCGATTAGCTCAACTTGAGTTACTCGACGAGCGTCGTCTCGCTGCCCTCAATCATCTCCATGTCTATCAAAATCACATCAAACGCACCTATAATAAAACTCTGAGAGAACGAGATTTCAATATCGGAGACCTCGTCCTCAAAGAGAACCAACATGTGACCAATATGGAACAGACTAAACGAGGTAAATTCGCTCTTAATTGGCTCCGACCTTATATCATAACGCACAAGTATGGATCAGGGACTTATCGTCTGTCTTCTCTTGAAGGCCGACCAGAACCTGAGCCTCTTAATGCTTTGCATCTACGACCATTCTACTGTTAGTCGAGTATTCATCCACTTAACATTTAACTTGAGCTCGTCCCTTGAGCAATCCTTGTCCTTTTCATCCTTAATCTATTTCACCCTTTTTCCATTAACAAAATCCTCTACAACCCTTTTATGATGTACGGATGCTTCGTCCTAATAAAAGGGAGCCCTTGACCTTCTATAAGTCTTGTCCATGACTCAACATCCTGTCAAAACTAAATCAAGATGTCAAAATATCCACGGTCACAAAATCAAATCAAAAAGCAGACTGCTCCCTCGAAGGACAGCTGCACTATCATTGCTGTAACTAATAGACTGCTCCCTCGAAGGACAGCTATTCAAAAGCCCTTAAATCTATAAAGCAAAGTATAGACCACTCCTTCGAAGGATGGCTATGACTAACTCTTGCTACAAACAACATTTTTTTAGAAGCTTCTCACATCGATCAGCTTCACAAATGACCACCAAACAAATGACATCTTTATGCGGACTTCCCGCATTGATCAGTCCGCTCTTAAAAAAAAAAAAAAAACCGGGTCATGGACTTGACTTTTAGTTGTCTCAAGGTCTCCTATAAAAAGGGGCAAAGTTATCCATACTCTAAAAACGGGTTACCCTTTTCCTCCTATCATATCACCTACTCAAGGGACTTCGAGCTCACTTTAATGTCAAAAGGGATTCGATTACCGCTCTAACATAACTATGGTCAATGACGCAACGCATAAATGGGGCTCTTCGTTCGAACAACCCCTGTCTATGTTGTCTTTTTGGTCCTTATCAATAAAAGGGCACTTATGCCTTTTGCTTTCTGCCTATACTTTGGTCACATTCAACCACATCATTTGTCAAAACTACTCAATCCGACTCTTTTCAAACCATCCACATAGCCTAATAAACTAATCAAAACAATTTATGTTAAGCATAAACCAATACTTGCTGAAACATGGAAACTATCAACCACACAATTTATGTTAAGCATAAACCAATAATTGCTGAAACATAAATAGACCTCAATTCATTTTTAGCAAACATCCATCACGAATATGGATAGTTGTTAGGGATGAAAAACCCCGACCAATGTTACAACTTACACCATTTAGAAAAAAGCTGTAGCATCATCTTCTCCTTATCATTTCAAGCATGTACCCTTAGACATATGGGAAATGTTATATCTTTATCATGACCAATAATCAACCACTTCGATCTTTTTTCTCCCTTCTTGGGAGAACTACATTGGCCTGAGGCCCTAACGACAGGGGCTATGTAGGCAGCACTCAATTGACATGGGGTCTTCTGGGGTTAGCTCGGTCATTTTTTTTGTCACTTTCTTCCATCTCTTTCTCTCGTCACCTGTCAATCACAGCACAGTCAATCACATATTCACATAATCATTAGTATACTCTCATTTTCATTATAACAACATGAGTCATTAGTCATAAATTTCATCCATCATAACTCATTAAACATTCACATCATATAATCCACAAGTTAAACATTAAATATCACATCTATCATCATCTAATCTAAAGTCATCATCATATAATCTATCATCCACAATCAATCAACATTATTATATAACCATTTCATAAACATTGTCATCATCACATTCATTTTCATCATAGCATCATACGCATAACACATAATATCAACACTGACATCACATCAAAATGTCATAAACATCAAAACACATGCATACATTTTTTTATTACACATGTCACTAAATCAAAAATGCTCATCATATATATATATCAGAAATGGTTTTATACAATCGCACAATATGTGCCTCTGTCTCTCTCTCATACATCTCACGTCAACGGCTCGCAGGCTGGTATATACATCAAAAAAATAAATCTCTAGGGCTGCCCTCAAGGCTGTGGCTGTGGTGGTGGTGGCGGTGGCTGAGAAGAGGCTGTATCCTCTCCTCCCTCTGATCTGTGCCGTCTACGCGACCCTAAAGCCGTCGCTCATGACATAGACCTCTGTCGGCTCTACTCCGCCCACATCTCTGAGTATCGCTGTATCTGAGGGAACCCCCTGATGGCCCTCTCATAATACGCGATCTCATCCAGTGCATCACTGTATCTCACTAGAGATACAGTCTGTGATGGATCCATCTGCCCTGCTGTTGTGCCCTGTCCTGACCCCTGTCGCTGTGGCTGGCCTAGGTGCACTGATGCCGACGATCCTGCCCCCTGTGAAAATGTCGACTGTTGAGATGGCTGCTGCAATGGGCCCTACCCTCCAAAACTCTGACCTGTCACTGCCTGTGCCTGGGCTGTAGCCAGCTATCCCTGTAACAGAGTGACCTGCCCTGTCAGTGCTGCCACCCGACCTGTCATCTCTGCCAGCTGCCCTGTAACCCCTGCCAACTGTCCCTGCAAAACTGAGACCTGGGCATGAGCCGCGTCTGTCTCCTGCCGTGCAGTGTCCCTCTCCTCACAGGTTGTATCCCGCTCCCTCGTGATAGCCTGCAGATCCGGCTAGGGTCCCACCTGTATGTCTCTATACTGCCCTACCCACCACGCCGTGTAGGCCTCTGTACACCTTGGGTCTGCTATCCCAGGTCCTACCGGCAGCTCCTCAAAATTGGGCTCCTTTGTCTCCTCTGGCAGTGGGAGCAGCGCCTCTATATCATCTCCCCTGTACTGTGAGAATGCAGGAGGTACATCTTGTAGCAACCCGTACTGGCACCGCACTCTCTCTACTGGGATCCTCTCGAGCTCGCCGGCTCGCCTACCTCTGACCCATCACCTGCTTTGCATCCCGACCATTTGCTCATCCTGGTCTCTGAATGCTGGATACACCAAATATGGTCTCCAGACGATATCTGCTGGAATCAAGGCCTCCAGTACGCCTCGATAGTGATCAATATCCCTGACCACTCCGTCCACCCGCGTCTGCGCCATCACTTCACGCCATCACCTGAACCCGACCCTAAAGCCGGCCTGGATCACCACTGGGAGGCCAGAGGTCAGGTAACCACTATGTGCTTGTATGCCTAGCAGTGCAGAAGGTGGCCTACACACAGGCTATACCGTCGTCGCCGACTGATGCCCCATAACTCTCTGTATACTTGGGCCAAAAAGATGGGCACTCAGGCGAACACTGTCTGCTGCTCCAGCATGTCCATCAAAACCCCAGTCATGGCCACTGGGAACCTGCCTCCCTCCACATCTGGCAACGCATAGACTGTGATGCCGATCATCATCAAAATCGCCAGCCGATGTGCGTCCTCATTCACCGCGTACAAAGGCTCATATGCAAAACTGGCTGAATGGTAGCTCGTCTCCGTGACGTGCTCGCCAAACATCATGACCATGTGGATATTGTGCGCCTCTCTCAAGCACGCATAGATGTCAGCTCCATGTATCGGCAGCCGCAAAATCTAGTACACGTCCTCGACCGTAACCGTCATCTCGCCCGTGGGCAGGTGGAAGGTGTTGGTGGCATGGTCCCACCGCTCGATCAATGCCACCATAAGGTTCACATCCCTCGCCACTCTGCAGTAGCGTCTCAGTCCGCCTAGCCCCACTGCGCCCACTCCTCGACCGTCACGCCTTTGCGCATCTGCGTCAGCAAGGTCGGGAGCCGATCCTGTAGCATCAAGGTCTGCCTCGCCTGCATCCATCCACAATCATTCTCATGTTAAAACTGTTGCTACTTTTCCTATTCTACCAACCATTCTGACCATCTATGCCTAACCCGACACTCGAGAAGCCCTTGGCGTAGCTTCGACCTTTCGACTTGACTTTTTTTTCTACCCTTTCTGACCAGGCAGCCACTGACATCGGTTAGCATGCCAGTGATGGCACTCACCTAATCGATGTTGGTCACTTAGTGACCGACGTCGATAGGTTAGCGACCGACGTCGGTCGCTGGTCGACCGACGCTGATGGAATCGCCGACGTCAGTGACTGGTTCGGCCCTAGGGCCGAACGGGGTGAGCCCTAAAAATTAGGGCTTCCCCTCTACACCCTCCTAAACCCTCTAAAACGAATCCTAAGCTCTCCTAGACAACCCACCCACCTTCCTACCTACCCTCCCCCTCGATTTCTGCTTAAAAACAACAAAAATTCAAAAAAACAAATTCAAGACAAAAATGAAGCAAATAGGGTTCAGAGACCCTCCTACCTCGTCTCGGCGTCGTCGGCGTGGTGGCACGATGGGTGCCACTGGTGGTGGACCTCCCACGGGTCCTCTACTCCCCTCTGCCATCTCTGTCGTGCCAATGACTTTGCACGCTCTTGTTAGCCCACACGCACCTCTACAGCCTCCAATCACTCTCCAACTCGCTCCTTGTCTCAACTAAGACCTCTCTGCCACCTCACACTGCTGCACCGATCAACTTGGAGTCACTTTCACTCACTAAACTCTAGAGCTCACTTTTTCACTTGATCAAATGTCACAAATGACTTTTGGTGGGCCGCCAATCCAGTTTTGTCAGATTTGGCAGGCCGCTGACGTCGGCATCGGCGTGCCCTAAGTCGCCGACGTCGGTCGATTTCCGTCGATGTCGGTCTCTTTTGGACACCGACATCAGTTTTATAACTGACGTCGGCAGCCTTAAACACTTCAAACCTCTTCAAAGTGACCAAAATCATGCTACCAATCAGTCAGTCCTCCAAACCACATCATTTTGGCCCCTTGGGGCACACTTGGATCACTTTTGCCTCCATCCATCGACCACCAGACATTGGAGATCATGCCCATCTCTTAAAACTGCCACTACTTCCAAAGCAATTTTGTCTTGGTTGTCTTTGCATGTATGCTACCTCATGATTAGTTAGCAAAATTGTGCGAACACTTTTGATCTTCACAAGTATAGGATCGCAAGCTAGTTGATCCGCACTACTTGTGACTTTGTCGTGTTTTCGGGAGCACTTTCTAAGCCTAGGATACCTGGACCACGATGACCATTGGAGCTTCAGCTTAGATTGCATAACCCAATCAGCAGATGACTAAATGCTGGGGACCGGTTATTTCAATTTTGGCACTCCTTGACCTTCGATCTGCGACAATTTGACCTGACCATCCTCATGAAGTGGTGTACACGCAATCACAACTTTTGAAGCGTTCTCACTCTATCTTCTCCCTTTTTCATCCACTCTCTGTCAAATCAGCCCCCGATTTTAGGTTTCCTTCTCTCGACTCCTACTTTGAGGGGAGATACCTCATCCATAATCGGGACAACCAACCCTCGCCTATTTTTGTCTTACATTTCCCTTGAACAACCAACAAGACGAAATCAACCTTATCCCATACCTGGGGCAACTGACTCTTGTTTTTGTCTTGCAGTTCGTTTAGAGCAACCAACAAGACAAAAAGGGGCAAATGTAGACACCTAAATAGTGTCTAAACCTTGGTCACCTTTTCCCTTGGTCCATTCCTAACCCATTCCTAAAAATTACTAATTTAAAATAATAAACTTATTTTGAATTAACCCCCCTCCTTGGACACATCACCCATGACACCTCACCTAGGACACCTCACCTTGGACTAATTCTCATCCTATGACTCACCCAAGACCTATTCCTACTTCTCTCTAACCACCTAACAAACTCTCGTGCATATTTAGCTCAACCCTTGACATTTCCAACAGATAGTGCACTTGGCAGATGAAAAACGGGCTTAGTGGCTCTTTTTGCCCGTTCTAACCTCGCCGACGTCGGTCAAGTGTCGGCTGACGTCGGCGGAATCACCGACGTCGGTTATACTTAACCAATTTTTTAGACTCTTTGAGGATCCCAATCAAAAATCGGCTAATCTCTAGAAGCAAATCACGAATCTTTGAATTTTCAGTCTTCAACCATCCGCCAATCTACCAAATCTCTCAGTCAAGCCTCTCACTCTCTCCCTCAAGTGCAGCAACAGCTTCAGGGTTCTCCATCAGCAACAGGTTCTCCACACAGGCTACATCAACAGTAGGTACGAGAATTATCAGTTGCACACCTTCCACAAGGCACAGGTAAGTATATTGTTTGTGTTTTTATTTTCTTTTCAGTTATTACTTTCAAACAATATCTCCCTAGACCAAACTGTTAACCAAGCCAGACCCGAATCTTGACTTATCCACCTCCCTGTTTCCTCCGTCCTCTATCGGACCATACACTCTGCCCATTCAACCAAGACTCTCAGACCCAGACCCCAGACCATTCAACCAAGCCCAAAACTTTGTCTCAAGACTGTTAACAAACCCAGACCATTCCTTGGCCTTGTCCACAGACCAAAACCTGACTAGACTCTGTCCACAGACCAGAGACCTACCCAGACCCCATCCAAGCTAACTTCCCCGACCGACGCCGGTCACTACCTCAACCGACGTCGGCATATTAACCGACGTCGGCACCTTTACCAACCGACGCCGGTAGGACCACCGACGCCAGCGACTGTGATCAGTTCGACAGCTTCTTTCAAGTAAGTCTTTGCTTCTCCTTTTCATTTACATCTTTCATCACTTTCAGTTCTTCACTATTCAGCTATTTATCAGACATTTCTTTCTATTGATTAGTAGGTTTATATCCCTTAAGGAAGTTTTCATACTTCTGGGATCAAGCTTTCGCTTGACAACCCACCATCTGTCCATCTAACGCCTTCTTTT
Organism: Torreya grandis; assembly: GCA_037957365.1. Classification (NCBI taxonomy): domain Eukaryota; kingdom Viridiplantae; phylum Streptophyta; class Pinopsida; order Cupressales; family Taxaceae; genus Torreya; species Torreya grandis. The sequence continues at coordinate 2,914,588 of JARHVA010000238.1, read as the reverse complement.
GTTCAAGCTTCTTTTCTTTGCAAGTGTCATTCCTCCACAGCCAAAGAGGAGTACTCACAGCGTCTGGATTACGGTGCGCAGACTATATCCAGGTACACATCAAGCCTTGACCATTCTTTCTTAAGTTTCCCTTAATTCTTCCTTTGAAATTGAAAGCAAAATTTGAATAGAAACAGTGAAATATATATATATATATATATATATATATATATATATATATATATATATATATATATATATATATATATCGCATGATTCTAAGTCAAACACAGTGGGGTTACAAGTACAATAAAGTTTGGGATTGATGATATTTTTTAAATAACATAGTTCATATTTTTAAAGGGATTTTAGATATTTTATTTTAAATTTGAAGTGTAGGTTTTTGTAATTTGACAGGGTGTGTCATTGTGAATTATTTTAAATTCAAACCATTTATATAAAAAAAATTGCAAACTTATTTTGAAGTTATTTTGATGGGAATCACATAATGGGATTTAGGATAACAAAAGTACACTAAATTAATGTAAGCATGCGCACAAAACAAATTTGACCATATTATAACAATGTGGAGACAAAAAATGTTTTGACATGTGCAAGCACTGAGAATTAAAATGCTTAGAAAAGTGACAAAGGAGGTTCGTAGATAAATGCACCTAATTTATGACTTACCTGTGTACTAGCAATGACTAAAGATGACAAAAAACAAGTTTAGAAGCAGTGCACAAACAAACCCAAGAAGTTGTAGAGATATGATGATGCACACAAAAGGACAAGTATTGAAGTGGTTTGATAATGGTTGGACCACTATTAAACTGGTTTGATAGTGATTGGACCACTATTAAACTGGGTTGATAGTGGTTGGACCACTATCAAAATCATTTGATAGTGGTTGGACCACTATCAAAATGGTTTGATACAAGCAATAAGTTCAATATTAGTAATTTGGTTTAATACTAACATATGATGTTAGATCAATGTAAAACTTTGCATATGTCTTTCTTAGCTCCCACTTTCCAAAAACCTCTCTCAGTTTGTCAATCTAATGTGCAAAAGTTCCATAATTTATTCTTCTTGCTCCCAACCCTATTCCACTCCACAAAACCTTGCAAGAGCATGAAAATTGGGGCATTTATGAGGCATTTGCCTCAGTCATACCTATATTCTTAGATAGTTTAGTAATCAACACTCACATAACTCAACAAACAATATGTTGTGTATGATAATCCAAACCCTTATCCCTATGTATGATATATAGGTAAGTTGTTGATTATATATGCTTTTTCATTAATCCTTCTTTTGGTTCAATTATGTAGCTATAACACTTCATTGCCAATGAAAAAAGTAAAATGCAACAATTTGTAGATGTGATATCCAAGTGCAATACTTGATCAAACTTGATTATGATTTTGATCCTAAATTCCTTAGCACACATGCACGCACGCACGCACGCGTGCGCGCGCACACACACACATAGATCTTGAATTTTAAATTAAGACCTTATTAGCACACACGCTAACATTGTGAAAGCGAGAAAGTCAAAAATCATGATGCAACAAAACATGTAAAATAATGGAAAGGGACCAAAAGGACCCACAACTAACATGACCACTATTAACCTAGTTTTATAGTCATTGAAACAATATCAATTTTTTTGACATTAGTCAATGACCATAATGCTCAAAAACATAAATTTGGGGGTTGAAACAACATCTATGAGCATCTTGAGGCAAACAAATAACTAATCTAAAGGTTCTCAAGTATTCTAGATTGATGAAAACATGATTATTAACCCTATATGATTGCAATTAAAGTTACAAGGGAAAGTAAAGGCTATATGAGGCCCAATCACAAAGAAAATTATGCTAATAAGTGTTTTACCATGGAGGGTGCACACATGTTAAAAAACACTACACCAACCACGACAATACTATGCACAAGGTATATCCGAGAAAGTACCATAATATAACAATAAATCAAATTTACATAGGGAAGAAGTGAGGAGAATAAAAGTAGCTTGACTCGTAAATGATAATGATAGAAAATAAAAGATAAATCCTTAGCTCTAGAGAGTAGTCAGGTTAGGGATGTCTATGTAGCCCTAGGAGATTAATAGTCACTTCCCCCTGAGATGTGATACATGTATGGGTCATGTGATCCGATCTATTTTTTGATCTATGATGTATGCGATAAACAATGTTACACACACACACACACACTTAAATTTTCCTTATTGTTATCTATGTTTACACATGTATATGCATGTCTTTGATTTCCACATTGTTCATTTGTTTCCATGTGATGACTAAAACACTCTAAATTATAAAATGAATGATGTAAAATGTAATATGTATGATGTAAAATGTAAAGTAGAAGTGAAATATATGATGACTAAGTGCACAACTTACAACAAAAGATAGTGATATGTTTAAGCTCATAGCTAAAATGTGATATATATGATGTAAAATGTAAAGTAGAAGTGAAATATATGATGGCTAATGCACAACTTACAACAAAAGATAGTGATATGTTTGAGTTCATAGCCAATAGATAAAGGCACTCACCAATAATATGAGTGTGGAAGTGTAAAAATAAATAATGTGTTGGGGCATACTTGACTTACTTTTAACAAAATTAAGCAATGTTTTCTACAAATTATTGTTAACTTATAATAGTAGTCGTCGGTGGTTGTGGATAGTAATATCCATGAGGTGTTAATAAATAATAACCTACCTTAAAGTTGACTCTCACTTAAATTTGACATTCATGCAAATCTCATATTAAATTTTTTTATTTTTGGTTAGGGAAGATGAAAGAAAAATTATAACTTCTATTACATACGGTAAAGTTTAGATCCATTTTTTTGGGCGAAACTTTTACAAAATAATACAATTAAATTGAAGACATTTATCATAAAAATAGTAATAATCATTGATTAATATTATATATAACAAATCTAAGACAAACTCCTCAAAATTGACCTCCCTCAGAGAAATATATTTAAACTGGTTTACAATACACTCACCGATCCCTAACTTTGCCAATAAAACTAACCACAACCACATAACAATCATAATACATAGACCATCCTTTTGTTTATTAGTCACTGGCTCCATAAAATAAAAGACCCTGCCTCTCCTCTCAAAAGTCAACCATGAAAACTAAACTATTGCCTAGGATATACCACACCATTATTTTGTTCTGGCTCCATCAATAAAGGATACTCCCTCTCCTCTCAAAGGTCAACCATGAAAGTTAAACTATTGCCTAGGATATACCACACCATTGTTTTGTTCCATGGTAACCTAACCCCACTTAGCTTGTTGACAATTTACCAAAAATCACGCTCTCTCTTTTTTCCACACGAAAGCATAATCATAATTATCATGTCAAGCAATTCCTAAAAAAGGGCATGATAATGCTCATTCCGATTATATGACCCATGCCTCTTAAATGCATGGCGCTCAACGGAAAGGATCTGTTCCCGCATTTCGGGAGCGAATCCCGCTCCTTTATAGCCAAAGAGAAGGAAAAAGCTACATTACCGACAAAGAAAGTCATTATTAAAGTAATTGAAGTGATTCTTTATCTGCAATTGCCGTGTTTTTTCTTAAGTAGGTGGCGTAGGTAGGTTAGAGGTCTTTGCCGTACGCTTCACAGCTTGGCATTTACGGTAGGTCCCATCTGCCATGGATGTTTTTTTAATTTTTTAAGTAAAGGTAAAGGTACTTTTGAAGGTCATGGTCAAGTGTTTGAGACTTCATTCGCTTTTTAATTTATTTTATATATTGTTCAATAAGATAACTTTACTTTATTGGGAGTCAAAGATGTGATTTTTTTATTATCAAATACATTTCAATTCAATTATTTTATTGATCTTTCAATATTATTTTTATAATAAATGTATTGTCTTTTCGTTTGTGGTTTATTTTATTTACGTTTGATTATTATTTTGTATTATTAATAAAAATAGTAATTTATATTGATGAGATGTAGGTGAGTTACTAAAGTGATTTGGTTGTTTCAAGTATTATTTAGGTTCAAATCTTAGTTTTGTATTGAAGGCCAATTGTGATCAATTGATTGTGTCCTAAACCGATTAGAACTCCAATCAAAAGTAAATAGGGTAAGGATCCCACCAAATCCAATATCTATAAAAAAAAATAAAAAAAATAATTTACAAAAAATTACAAAGTAAAATAGTCGAATTGATATTTACGATTAAGACTTCTTACCAAAAGAAAATACTAACTCAAAATAAAACATGAAGAACTTTTATACCCTATCCTTAACACACTTATATAAACAAAGAAAGCGATATCAAATATGTAAAATGACTTCAAATCATCAAAAGAATCATCATGAACTCGCTTCTTATATTGTTACTACATATTAAACACACTCCTAACCTATCACCTCAATTCCACTTATTTAATAGGTAGAAGGATTTGGTGATCAAATTCACACATTCAAATGATCACTAGGGGAAAGGTCCCAATAGTGGTGCACCTAATTTTGGATAGCAAATTAAGGTGTTATAACATCACATTAGACTTAAAAAAAATTCCCCATTTTAATATGTCATCTTAACTCCTCATAACTAAAATTTCAAGGTCTAACTCATTATACATTTTATGATATAAGTGATTTTATCATGAGATGTCATAAATACATTTTATAAACATATGACCAAAACTTAACCTTTAGAGTATTAATAGATGTGTATTACACTATTAATCTTTGAGTCTTACTTGTCAAAATGTGATTAATTATTTTTAATTTTATAAAGTAAAATGTTGAACAAGTATTAGACACTACATACACTTTAATATTTGTACACATATATATTCCATTAATAGAACACACCTTAATAAAAACCTTGTGTTGTAATTGTGGTCAATGTTTTTATTACTACACCACAATTACAAAACAAGATTTTTATTAAGGTGTGTTCTATTAATGGAATATATATGTGTGTACAAATATTAAAGTGTATGTAGTGTCTAAAACTTGTTCAACATTTTACTTTATAAAATTAAAAATAATTAATCACATTTTGACAAGTAAAACTCAAGGAGTAATAGTGTAATACATATCTATTAATACTCTAAAGGTTAAGTTTTGGTCATATGTTTTGTAATTGGAAGGTACCCCACCACTAAGACCCTTCCCCTATACCGTCATTACTTCAAAATTAACTTTAATATATAAGGATCTTTCAATTTTCAAATTTGCAAGTTGTATTCTCTTTCAAAAGAGTTTCAGCTAGCAAAATATATATAAATGTTAATTTTTTTTTTGAAATATATATATATATATATTTCAAAAAAAAAAATAACATTTATATATATTTTGCTAGCTGAAACTCTTTTGAAAACTTGCAAATTTGAAAATTGAAAGATCCTTATCTCTCTCTCTCTCTCACACACACACACAAAATATATATACTTTAAAAATAAATTATGGGATCGAATTTATGAAAGACAATACAACTTACAAATTTGAATATATATATATATGGGATCGAATCGCAACATGAAATAAGGGTTGTCCCAATTAAATTTGTGAAATATTTATTTTCTTTGTATTTTAAGGTTTTGGAGTTAAGGGGTTTAGCATTTTTAATCTTATGTTAGATCTTCTACCATAAATCTCGATAAAAAAATTATTGTTTTATCTAGTCTAGTCTCTTTAAACAAGGGGATCACTTGTATATTTTGGGGTTGTTGTCGTACTTGATTCAATGTCTCTATAAACTAGGGACTCTATAATGTTGTGTAATTTTGTCTCTACCATCCCATGGTACAAAATATCCATTTCTCTTTCTTGTTGATCTTTAGGGTATGTCCACTTATCAGATTTACATTTAAGATGATGCAAGCTAGTCCTTAGCTAAACTATCAAAATTTTCACCTTCCATTTAATTTTTGCTCCTATGTAAATTTTTTTGTCATAATTGTATATAAGATTAAATTCTTTGAAATGGTAATATTTCCTCTTCCCAATTTGCTTTCTCCATATAATTACCTTAATTTTTTTCCTCGGTAGTAGTTGAGCACTATTACATTCTAATGCCCTATCCAATTGTTATTTTGTTTTATCCATATGTTCTTTCTCCTACTTATTTAACTCTTCTTTCACTACCATTTTAGACTACTAATGAATCTTCATGCACTTTAACTTTTGTAAATAATTTAACATCTGAATCATATACGATACTTTTAAGGAGAAAGTATATGTTTCAACTCATAAAATTTCATACGAAACCAATATTTTAATTCTGAGGTTGCTTATTATTAGGTATTTATGTATTCTTTCTATCCATCTTATTTTGTCATCGTCGAACTATACTCGAAGATGCAGTACCATTTTGTGTCCACCACCCTCTTGTTACAAAATGGACATGTTCTCTTTTACCACTCTTCTTTAAACATTGTCCACCTATTAATTTCACAACTAAAATAATATAAATTAATCTTTAACTAAAATATTAATTAAACGTTGCTTTGATGTTTTTACACTGCACAAAAATAAATATAAGATCTTTCAAGTGATCACTCGGAGTAGAGTTTTTGATTCGACATATTTCGAATCACAATTCTTTCTTCACATTGAAATCAAAACACGTGAAATCAAAAACTCTACTCAAATTATTACCAATATATATATATATATATATATATATATATATATATATATATATATAATTATAAAATATCAACATTTTTTCCTTCAAAAATATATGGCTTTGGTTTTGTCCTCAATCATCCCAATCCTTCAAACAATAAAAGTTCAATAGTTCTCTTACCTTTGCAGGGTATGTTTGGCAAACCAAAAGTGTAGCTTTGAAAACTTATATGGTCTTTTTACCCATGTGGCCATGTTTTGCGTTGAGGAAAGGCGTTGAAAACTTTAAAGAAAACATTTGACGGGCAAAATCATTAAGACTGGTTTTCATTTTCCACCCTTTTGAAAGAAATATCGTGCATGTGCCGTGACTCTACAAACTTAGCTTCTTTCTGGGACTTGAACATGTGACCATACTTTTCTTAAAATCTTTCTTGAATGACGTGAAATATTGGCGCAAACTGCACGGTAATTTGACATCGACCGTGCAAATTCATATTTATAAAAAGAAAGCAGCCTACACCGTCGATGAGGGCAACAGTGTCAACTAATATAAACTGTCCATGATAAAACATAAACGTGAAATATGCTCGACAAATCCAGCGAGATCCGAGACCTGAATCACCGACAGAAATCACGGGCCTCCCGTCAATTACTGTGAATTTTCTTGAGTCCATGTCTAGCCGAACGTATCGTTCGCGGCGTTGACGGATTTATGGCGCTTCAACGCGAAATACGCCGTTGCCGTCAACTGTTGGCGTTCACGGTAACCTTTTTTGGAATGCAACAGTTGAGTCTAGTACACCCTGTTTGACTTGTGTGGGTAGATCTCCCTACTACTTATAGGCAACCAGTCACATTTGTTCGCCATTATTATCTCTGCAGTTTGCGCTCTGGTTTTGAATACATTGTGTTGTATTGAAGGCAGTGGCATTGTGACCGTGGTCATCAACCCAAGAGGTAAGATGGAACTGAGAGTAAAGCAGAGTAGAGATCTTAGTCCAGACAGGGCCAAGCCCATGTGGGTTGAGCCCAAATCAAAGCTCCCTAGAAAAGTGCAGGTAGTGTATTATCTAAGCAGGAATGGGCAGCTTGAGCATCCCCACTTCATGGAAGTTACACTTTCATCCAATGAAGGACTCTACTTGAGAGGTAGTCCTAGTCGTAATCCCAAGTTGAAACTTTTCTAATTTCCAAAAGTCCTGGAATTTACTCATTGATTTATTGAATCTATTGGGTTTTAGTCAGTCTGTTTTTTAATCTGTTCAAGCAACTTCAGACCCATCCGGAAATGCCAAATGCTTAGAAAACGATAAATTATGTAAGGAAAACCATTAATTGCCATTGTTGGTATGGATATACAAATGCCTGTAGTTGTTGACATGATTGCTTGTGGGCTGTGATGTGCAGATATAATGCACCGTTTGAATACCCTTCGTGGAAAAGGCATGCCATATCTGTTCTCCTGGTCTTCCAAACGGTGAGTTGCTATAGAAGAGGTGGTGCCACCGCCTTATGAATGAATAGAATGAATGCAAATTGTTGCTGTCTATTGCTCTCATGTTTTGATGTCACACTTGTATGTTAGTGGATTTAGAGAAGGCTCATGACTGGGTTTGTGATAATGTACAGGAGCTATAAAAGTGGTTATGTCTGGCATGATTTATCAGAGGATGATATCATATACCCAGCTCAAGGAAACGAGTATGTTCTCAAGGGCTCAGAGCTCTTTGAGGGTTCCTCAGGCAAGACTACTATAATTTGGAATATTAGACAGGCATTGTGCTAAGTGTTTCTATGTTAGCAGACTTATGAATATTCCTTAGTTGTATGTGGAATGGATCTATTTTTAGCTCTATCTCTGCATGTAGTTTCAGCCCGTGACCACTGTTCTGTCATCTCAATTGGCGAATGCGATTTTTTCTGGTGCTACCTGCTCTATACTATTATAGGCCATTTACCCACTTAGCGCCAAAATGATTTCCCAAAATGGTTTCCTCCTCTATACCTTGGGTTTGATGGGTTAATGTTGTTAACTTATCACCGAGCATCCGAGGTGGTTGTTTTCTGGACAGAGAATCTAATTTAAGGACTTCAATTAGAGAAAACTGAGGTTTTTAGTTTTTACAGTCACGGTCGAAGGGCTTGTCTGCATTTAGTTGTGAAATTATAGGGTGCTCATCATAGAAAGCTAATGACGTTTTGCTACTAAAGGACTGATTGCTGGTGATTTGTGTCTTCAGATCGTTATCAGCAAGGCTCCAATGGGAAGCTGTTGAATCCCAAACATCCTTTGGAAGGAACCCATTCAGGTAGATACCAAGATACAGTCTCTTCTACCAATAGGTCTCTGGTGGTCCACAAACAAAGAATAAACAATGGAGAAGAAAGCACAATACAGAGAACCAATTCTCTTTGCAATGGACAAGGACCTCAAATCCCATTCCAGGGTACCCAGAACATTGGCTTAAACATCAGACAGAATACAGAGGAGCATCGTAATCCATTAAGGGCAGGCGCTGGTGCAGCTGCTTCTGTCTATGATCGTCGCCAAGGATCAATACATAAGTCATATGGAGGGGAGGCTTCTTGGAGCCCTTTGGAGCTTGGAGAGTACAAAGTATACAAGACAGAATCCATAGCTTCTACAGTAGACCATGGGGCAGATGCTGCAACACAGACAGAAGATAAAAGAATCAGGTGTACCAAGGGAGTATCTACCGAAGAAGAGGAAGAGGGAGAAGAGGAATGTAATTCAACTTTGACAGAATCTAAAGAAAACCGGCATGAAGAACAAAAACCTACAGAGCTAAGTGGTGGAGAAGTTTCTCCTCCACCTTCTTCGAGTGGATCTCCAGGAAGCCCAAATTCCAAAATAAAACCCAACAGCAAACCAAATAGTTTTAGATGCCATTCTATAGAAGAAGAGAACTTTATTATAACCACAAAACCCAGAGCCTCCAATGTTCTCTTGCAGTTGATCTCTTGTGGTTCAATCGCTGTCAAGGATCACAATTTTGTTGGCATTCCTTACTCCAAGTATCAGGGATCTTGTGATGAATCTAGATCATCTTCATCCAGAATGAAATTAGTTTCTTCTACATCCTCTGTAGCCAAGAGGGTTACAGCAGAAGACGAGTTCGAGAGGATGCCTGAAAATCCACGTCTGGTACATCTTCATCTAGAAGACAAAGAATACTTCAGTGGTAGCATTGTTGAGACCAAAACTGAAAAGGAAGCCGAAGGAGAAGAGCCTACTTTGAAGAGAAGTGCTTCATACAATGCTGACAGGTAATGTGTGTTAGTGTATTTCATTGATTTTGATTGTGCTATTATTGGAAATATTGGCTTACTTGATGGGGAACTGTCACAAATGTTCACAGAATCAATGAAACAATAAGTTCTCAATCCCACGCTTTCATTAGTAAAATTTGAATTAAACACGATTCTACTGTCCTACCGCTTGTGTGCTTGCACTCGAGGAGTTTACAGGGTTTGGTGTTCCTCCTTGATAAAATATATGAAATTTTAGCAACAAATATATTGAGTTCAATGTCTCAGGGTGTTCCTTTGACTAGAGTTTGTAAATGGTAGGCGAGTAGCATAGATGCAAAAATGACCTTTAAATATCTTAATGATTTTGGAGGTTGATGGATTATATACAAAATAGCCACATATTTAGTGTGCACAAAGTTTAGTAAAGCAAGCATAGCTTCTGGAATTCCTATGTACAGCAAATGGTATCCTTTTCAGAAAGTTTGTGATATTAGAATATTGAACATAATAATCTCTTGAAATATATTTGAGGAGTCTAGATTCCTCATTTGCTTTGCGTGTGGCAGAAAAATCATTCATAGCAATTTGATTAGGTCTCATTCCCCTTCTATGGGGAGATCAAAAGCTTTAACTTAGTCATCCAATGTATGTTCCTTGGCAGAAGCATGTCTGAAAACCTTAGTTCAGAGGAAATCCAGACTTTCAACAAAATTTACCGTTCTCAGCTTTTTAATTGCAGATATGGTCAAGTTTTCTACTTAATTACTGAGTTTATTTCTGTTAGCAGAAGCTCCAAGTCGAACATCCTTGTTGAAAGACCAAATGATCAGGAAACTGGTGGAATTCGAGCTAAATGCATCCCACGAAAGATCAAGACTTTCAAAAAGCAACAGTCCAGGAATGAGATCCAAAAAACACCATCCAAAGAGTTAAAAGAGACTAGCAAACTAAGAAGGTTATCCAATGGTACTTCTGCTATGACACAGATCACTGATAACATTATTTCTTCCAGTAGAACTTCAAACTTAGCAGCTGATGGTGGTTCTCAGAGATCAGAGTCATTTAGGAACTCATTCAGGGAAGAGCAAAAGACTATCAAGAGAGATCATCATCAAAGGTAACAAAGTAGCTTCCTGTTAAACTTTATTTCAGGCTTCCATCATGGTCAAGTAAGTATCGAAATTTAATAACAGTTTTAAAATTGATAAGTTAGTGAGCCGTGCCTTACATTTGATGGTTAGGTTTTTCAGCCCCATGCACGGTAATCAAGATGCCTTCTCAGAAACATTCGATTCCTTGATTTTAGCCTTTGTCATGGATTTTCTTATTTTTTCTTTGTATTTGGTTAAGCAGGCAATCTTCAGTAAGTAACTTGATAGCTGAATCACAAGCAACAAGTAACCAGGATGCAGAGGGAACCTTACCAACAATTGAACTGAGGCAACATCTGCAAGAATGCAGGTAAGAATTGAACTCCCAAATTTCCATTTTTTGTTTTGTTCAGAATGAAGGGCAAGCTCTGTTCCATGTTATCAACTTTTCTCTCATTTCTATTCCTTTGTTATGATCAAAACAGGATTTCTGAGATGACAGCCAAGATAGATCAAAGACCCAATTCTTCTGGAGGCTCCCAAAATTGCAAGCACCAAAATACATCTTGACTCTCATATATTGCTGATGAATATATATGGCTGTAATTTGGACAAATAAAATAATGTCTGAATTTTATACAGATAAATGTTTCAGTTGCAAAAGTGTATGTTTACCATAGATATAACAACTACTTAGTAGGTTGGCTTAAGCAGGGCATACATTTTCCAAATATATAGTCCTCTTTCTGTATATTAATATAGGCCATAGAGATGAGGATGCAAGGGTTGTAACTATATTGGCTCCATATTATAGTGTGAATGAGGAGATTTTGTGATATATTATATTGTTATGAGGTGAATTGTTTTTGTCTGGTGTGTTGAAAATGAACTTTCAAATTGATGGATTATGATATCTAATTGAATGGTTTAGGTGTTTTCTTGAATGCTCAAGGAGAGGAGAGGTTATAATGCATGGCTGGCTGCACTAAGAAAGAATACCTGACATTTCCACAAGCAACTCTTCTCCATTTTTTGGTTGAGAAATAGCCATATGAGGGAAAATCTTTAGAGTGCCTCAATGAAGATTAATTTAAAAAAAAAAAAAAACACATCCCAAAATAGTCCAATTTGAAAATACTTCAATGTAAGAACCCATTGCATGGAGTTGAAGCAACTAAATTAAATAAACAATACTAATGAGACCCATAAAATTCTAAAGTCACTCCTGCTTTTGGATGGAGACTTACAAGCAGAGCTTCCTATTTTTGCAATAACAAGACCCATTAAATTCTGAAGTCACTCCTGCTTTTTGGATGGAGACTCAGAAGCAGAGCTTCCTATTTCTCAAAATTGCAATATGTTTTATTATTTTCCAGCTTCCCTTTGTTAAGGATATTGTAATATATATACAATTGTTCTGACTTGAGCCATAAGGTTATATTTTTATGGGAACCTGATCAGTATAGGTGATTACAAAAACTGTACTTGGAGCTATCTATATATGGAACTCTGATGTGTAATCTTTAGCAATCATCCACAAGGTGTGGCCTGAAAGTGTCAATTCAAATTCTTGTATAAGCAATCCCTTTCCTGAAGCTGTTTTTATGGCATCTGTACTTGTTTAAAATATATAAACAGAGCAAGTAAACAAAATGGTGGACCAAATGCACCATATAACTGTGCAAAACTAGTTTGTGTGGTGCCAAAAAATATAGACAGTTCATTTGGTGCATTTTTTCTGTCATTTAATGTGCTTATTAACTAAGGCTTTTCTTTATAATGAAAATTTACTCGAGATTAAATCAGTAACTAAGTTAGTGAAAGAATAATGCTAAATAAAGTCAATATTGTAAAGGTTTAAACTGAATGTCTTTTCATGCAAATGTAATGTCATGGTCTCAATCTAAACGGTTTTCCTTTAATGGGAATTCAATGGTTTTGAAATAAATGTCATTTTATAAGTTGTGGGATAGCTCGGAGTATACAGCTTAGAAAAATGAACTCCACAATTTAGGATCAGTCCTTGTTAGCATTTTCCTTAAAGCAGCACTTTTAACAAAAACCGAAGGCTCTCTTATAACAGGGAAGTTGATTGATATTTTCAAGAGACGAGTTGAGGGAGATGTTCTGATGGTGTTCTCTAGACACTGTACTAGTTTTATTCTATAATTTTGTAATGAGTGTCTATTTATCCTCTGCTTGGCTATTCATTGTGAAAAAGGTAGGGTAGTTTTTTATTTTTAGATTTGTTTTAGATTAATTGCAGCCCCTCTATGGAGTCCATAAGGCTTTTTACTTGGTCTTATGTGTAAAGGTAGTTTTTTTTAAGGTTAATTTTATTAGTTGTAAAGGTAGTTTTTAAAATTTAACTACCTCTTCTTTGGAGTGTACAAGTTTTCCCATTAAGTGCTAAGTGTGAAAGTCGTTTTTTAAGGTTAACTTTGCCTCCTTTATGGAGTACACAAGTCTTCCCATTAAGTGCTAGGTGTAAAGGTAGTTTTTTAGATTAACTCGGTCTTCTCTATGGAGTACACAAGTCGTCACACTAAGTGTTAGGTGTAAAGGTAGTTTTTTAAATGTTAACTTCTCTTCCCTATGGAACTCACAAGTCTTTTCAATTGGCCAACTTAAAATGTTAAATACTAATTAAGCTCCAATTATTTATGGGACTGTTGAGATTCATTTGGTTTTAAATTGAGCTGTTTATATATATTTGATCTTAGGAGAATCGGTAACTAGGTGTGGCCTCAGACCTCAAGTTGAGTGATCGAGTCCGACAGGGCATATATGATATAGGCATTTATGGAATTAAATTATTTGGGTTGAATGAATGAATAAAATATTTTAATAACATTTACGAGACCATGCAATTTATGGCACTGAGCGCTGCAATAAAATTGTTCTGTGATATCACAACTTTTTGACACAAGCTCTGCCCTACTAATATTGCAAAAATTTTAATCCCTTCTCGACGCAAACTATTCTACTATGGATCTTGATTAGAAAACTTGTTGTACGGTTTAACATTTCCTCTTCAAACAAGTCAGTTAAGTTGTCAAACCTTATGCCGTCTTTGTATTTGATGCGAATGTCACTATAGGCTAGCACTCCATAGTAAAGTGTCATTTTGTCTTCACTACTGCCTTGTCATAAGATAAACATGTTCTCGTTTCCCATTCTTCCTTGGAACTGTCCACCTGTCGGTTTCACACATAATATGATGTGAATTAGTTTTCAACTATGTCATCAACATCTTTGCTTTCCATTTGATTTTTACCCCTATGTATGTCTTTTCTCCATGCTCCCATGTGGGGTTAAACTTATTGATGTAGTATGCTTTCTTCCATCCCAACTGTTTTATCCACATCGCTGTCTGGAATTTCTCTTTTTCATTCTTTTTTATTTCCTCAGTGTTTGGGCATTCTTGCATGTTGATGCCCTGTTTACTCATCCACTTGTTTTGTTTCATCCACGTGTTTTTTCTTCTGCTTAGTTTTGCTTCTATTACCATTTTGGGCCATCAATGATTCTCCATACTTTGCATCTTATTTAAATAATTTAATGCCCAGGGCATTGTTGATACTTACAACAAAAAGGTACCTATTTCGGCTAAAAGAATCTCATATGGAACTGAGGCTTTGACTTTGAGGATGCTTGTGGTTAAATGTTTTTGGATTCTCTCTATTTGTCTCCAATTTAGGTTAGACACATTGCTGCCCCAAATTTTGCATCCATATAGGAACACTGGTATGACAAGTAGGTCGAATAAGGTTCTCTTGGTTTTCCAATCTCATAATTTTGCACACCAACATCTATTTTGTAATAGGTATAAGGCCTTCCACCCTTGAATTCTTTTTGCCCTGCAAGCCTCTCAAATATGCTTGCTATGAAAGTCAAGTCCAAGATATTTGTATTCTTCCACTATTTTTAGTGTATTTCCTTCGAAAATGAACTCAGTTTGTTTCTTTTTCTTCGTAGAGAAAAGATCAATTTTTTTGTCTTTCCAGGGTTCACTTGCATTCCCACCTCCTGGCAAAAAAGATCTAAAGCTTTCAAATGTTCTCTCAAACTATGAGTTGTTTTTACAATTAGAATAAGATCATCTGTGTATAAAAGTAACTTTACAACATAATTAGCTAGGTGGACGCCCCTTCCATCAATGTTATTTATCCACTCCTCTAGTTTATCGATGTATAGCCCAAACAAGGTTGGATATTGAGGACATCCTTGTTTAACTCCAATGTTGCTTCCAAAGCATTCTGACATACCTTCACTTGTTCTGATTTTGGCCCTGACTTGTTCATAGAGTCTATGCACTACCGCTCTATATTCATCTGTTACTCCAAGCTCCTCCATTGTACTCTAATGTTTACTTTTAAGGACCGTGTCAAACGTTTTTTTGAAGTCAACAAAACAACAAAAAGCTTCTTCTCCTTGAGTATCCCATACTTTTTCAATCAAGTGTCTAAGAGTGATGCAATGATCAATGGTGGCGTGTTTCGGTCTAAACCCTGCTTGCCCTTTTGCTCTTTTTATGTCCAATGCTAATTTTACGTTATATCATGCTACCAAATAACTTTCTAAAAAGGGGATTCACCATAATAGTTCGATAATTGGATAGATTTTTCATATCCTCACTTTTATAGAGAAGAATAACGACACTAATAATCTAATCCATGGAAAAATTTCCATGAAATGATACTATTAAATATACTTTTATGCCTTTGAGTGGTATCGTTAGATATAATGACACAACTTTAAAGGCTTTTAGCATACCAAAAGCAGGCCTAACCCCAATGCACGTGAGGAGTTAAAAGCATCCCTTTCCGCTAAACGGCAGTTGCAGTCAATGACATTCTTAGTGCAGTGCAGTTCTGAGCTATTTTCAGGTAGATAATCGCAGGAGATTTGCCAGCTGCTTTTCAGTTAGCTGTAATTAATAGCTTCTACCTGCTCAATCTCAGTGCAGGAAATCGACAAGGTTTTGCGATGTACGTTGAATATTCAGATGATTCAAATTTCAATTCGGTCTATATTGATGACACCATCGTTGACTCGCTAGGGTTGGGTGTGAGATATACATGAATCCACGTTTTTGAATCGTTGAAGGTATAAATTCTACAGCGAAACCTCCTATTAATTTCAGATCTTTTAAGTAAATTGTATTAAAATAAAAAAATAAAAAATTACAGTTTATAATTTTGTTTAAACCTACATTAAAATTAAACCCTCGTATTAAAAAAAAATTTCATTGACAGTCAAATTCAAAGCCCGCTGGGGACTCGAACCGAAAGCTTAATGCACACCTTGTCAACGTTGAGTCACACACTGAATAAAAACATTAATCCCTTGTTGCAGTGAATCTGGTGCAAATCCCGCTAATAATTTGAACTCGGCGTATCGATCGTTGTTCACATGATCTGCATATATCTGCGTGGTATACGTGGAGAAATAACAGCTGGTGATGACGGCGGCCGGCTATTTTCTTGTAGGGTTCTTGTTTATTTGTGGCTGTTTAGCGGCGCGAACAAATATGCGGGATTGGGAACCGATATTTTCGTTTTTCTGGTTTGACTTTAGCATCTTGCAGGGTGCAGGACACGTGAAAAGTTTTGGTGGCCCTAGGGAGTTCCAACCAGGCGTGGAAATTAACAGGCGGTAGTATTTTTTAGGGTTTTACGGGAGAAAGTACAAATACAGTGATACAGCCATCACATATAGTCAGTAATGCCACCTCTTCTTTCATCGTCTAATTAGACGGCCATATGAACATTTTCAGCATTTTCACTGTAAAATATGGTTGATTTTTATTTTAAAAGACTATACCAGATGAAAGGGGAATATTTTCGGTGGACTAATTTATAGTAAATTTGTAAATATGAGATCACGAGGAATCATTGTACATATGTCCCAAAATGTGGACACAATTCTTCTTCCCATAATATTGTCACACAAAAAAGAATTCTTAAAAATAGATGTGCCTTCTAGTTCTCTTTTAGTTAAATTATCAATCTTTAGTAGTTATGCACCTCAACAAATTAAATTTTATTTGTTATAAGTTATGTTGAAACTTTTATTTGTTGATTGTATGTTATTTAGTTTTTATTGTTGAGATTTTTATAGACACCATATTTTCACATCTACATTTTAATATGTTTTATAGGACCCTTATATCATATTTTATCTATTTATTTAAGATTCATGATTTTTCAAAATTTTCACAAGTTTTGAAGTTAAATTGTTAATTCATAAAATCAATGAACTTTCACATTATCAGATTATAAGTTTCTCGCTAACCCATGATTTGATTGCCTAAGCTTGTGATACATCTTTGGCAATCCTATCAGGTCCAAATCTATCTATTGTTCCAAGTTCTTCCTTTTTACACCTTTATTTGTTTTTATTCTTGACATGCAGTATAACAGATTCTCTATTTTTATCCTCTTTATGGGTTCTTCATTTTCAGGGTTATTAGGTCTCTCACTTGGAACTTGAGATTTCAAAATCAAGCACTTCCCCCCCTTATGATTATGAGATCAACACTAGAGATCTTTGTATAATACTCAAGTTTTGTGTTCTCATATACGAGGCATGACTTGAGTAACAACCATTATACTTGCAATACACCTTATATAAATCAAACCATTGTAGGGTTTTTAGAGTAATATGCACTCCTTATCTTTGTGGGCATACACCTTCCACTTGCGATGAGGACCTCAATATAGATACTTTCTTCATGAAGGAAATGATTGACGCTTTCGTTACTCCATCGAGTTAAGATGCCACATATTATGAAAAAAATTCTAAACATGACACCTCTTCTTGTTCTTATAGCAGCACACATAGTAGTTGTTGCAATGGAAATGACTCTTCTACCTATTTTTCTTATCCTAGACATGGTATCATCCACCCTTCCAAAAATAAGAGTGTGCAACCTCCTAAAAAGGCTCTTTCTAGAGGTTATATGAATAATTCCCCTCACAAGGATCATAAAATGTCATATCCTTCCAAAATCCATCGGGATCCCCTCTCATCCCAAAAATGGAAAAAAATCCCTAATCTCATGAAGGTCTTAAAAATTCATCTCCTTCAAGTGATCCTAGAGAGACTTATCCTGAACATCACATTCGATCCTATAAGAATCTCTCTCATCTTAAGATTCACCTCATAGAGGATTTGAGGTTCCTACTCCTAAGAGCCATGATCAAGTCCCTAGCTCCCCTACCCATAATACTAGTGTGTATACCCCTAGTAGTGATCACACTCAAGCTTCAAGGTCTCAAAATCCCATTAATATACAAAGTGACTCTACTGTATTAAAGCATCTCTCTTTCATTCATGCACCTAAGGGAAAGGCTTTCATCTATGCAGACGATGATAGGGATAATGTTTTCTCCTCTCATATCTTAACTCAATAACAAACAACCATCTCCCTAAAGAAAACAAACACATTGAGAGGGAAGCCATTATGTTTCTTTGTGAACTTGTAAGGATCTTCCTAGTGATGGGTATAGGCCCCACTATCCACAAAGTATGAGTCCTTCCCCGTGTCACCTTAGAGGCATGACACTTATACTTATTCTACTTTTGGAAAATTGGTTTCCTTGGTCCACACTTATTTGTGACATGATCATCAAAATGTTACTTATGATGTCTCAACACCATATCACACTCATTGGTTATCTCATTATGACCATCCTTTGAGGATGATCTCCCACCTACATGGGGCTCAACCTGGACGAACCATTGATACACCTTAGTGTTTTTGGTGGTAAGGCCCTTATGCTAGTGGTGGCACGAGGTTTTTACCCTTAAGGCTCCATGATGGCTATTTAAGTTATGGGTCAAGTGAATGATATACAAATCACAACCATATACAAGTACACAACTTACAATGGAAGTGCATGAATCACACACAACAAAACTTTGCTCAACCATTCAAAAAAATATGGAGACATCACAATAACTTTCTTACACTCACATCTCTATGAACTCACAAGCAAACTTCTACGCACTTAGCCAACTCAACCTTGTTCTATTCTCACATTACACCCTTTCAAATATGAGCTACTAATACTAGACTAGCTACTCTACCCTATTTGAACTCACAACACTACTATAAGAAAATATTTTCTAACTAAGACCCACTTTCTTTACTGAAGGTGGTGTATTTTTTTCTCTTTATTGCAGAAATTTGTTTTGAGGTCCCCTTAACATAATTTTTCCCTTGCCTTATATTGGAAAAGAGTTATCACATGAAACTACTAATATTAGGTTCATACTCAAACATTGGGAACACACTCTACAAACAGAGTTCAAGCAATCGATCAACTATGGCAAGTTGCATTGCATACCATTGAAACTTTGTTGCCTCTATATAATCTGACATGTTTATAGTTATATTTCAAATGTTTTTGACAAACCATTCATCCCACCTTCTAGCAGGGAACACATCCAAGAAGTGGTGGTTAGCTTTACTATACTGATTTCGCATGAGGTAGAATACACACACCTAAAACTTTATGCAAGGTGCAAATTTTTGGCTTGTTTTTTAACTATATTGATTTAGAATGGAGGTAGGGATGATGTTGGCACATGGAAACACTATACGGTATGAGTTGACCTTAGTGACATTGATACACTACCATGGACCCTAGGATGCTAGTGCAGTGGACAATTGTGTTTGGCAACAAGTTGTGGGTTGTAGAATGCATAGAGGAAAACTAAACAATAACAAACCAATAACAAATTTGAAAGGAAAGTATTTTGTAAAATGGTGCAACTTCTATTCAATATGTAGAATTGGGGAAAGTACATATGTGTATAATATTTTGTAAGATAGGAATTCAAATTCATATGATTAAAACTAAGAATGCTTCCAATTAATTTTTCTATACTGAAAAGAATGGTAAGTTACAAATGTGTGTGAATGCTAGATACCTAGGGAATGCTAACAATCTCCTATTTGGTCTCATGTGTGTGTTTTATCATCTTTGATTCATTATGGATTGAACAGTTACAATATATATATCATTGTAAGAAGGTAGTTATAATAAATGACAATTACAAAAGAGATAATAATTTATCTTATGGTTGAGTGATGGTTGATCTTCTTTTAGGTGTGGTGGTTACACTTTCAACTATGTAGTTTTGTTGGCATGATGTAGACTTGGAAAGTTCCACCTGACATGCTACTTTAGATACTAAAATATGGTTTACATAGAATCTCAATCTTTTATACTTGACAAATACCTATAAGGGCTCTACCCTTTAGTTCTAAACCTCCCTATTATCGAAAGGTTCGCATTTGCCATCTCACTGTGCCTAACTGTTTATCTTATGGTTTGAAATTATCATTTATGATGACCTAGACATCCTGTATTATATAGAAAGCCTAAAACTTGATATATATATATATATATCCTTCACTACCAGTTTTAGATCCTCAACAACTTCCTAGCTTGTCAGACACTTGCATCCCACATAGGCACAGTTGTATCGACGCAAGTGTCTAAATTATTATCAAGTGTCTAGTCTTTAAAATTGATCTAATTTGTAAATATTTCCAATCTTATGGGTCAGACCATTTTTTTTAACCTCATCATGAGATATTTACAAAAGGTGTGGTATAAATACAAATATAAGTGTATTCATTATTCATCTAGCAAATATTAAGCAAACACCTATTCAAGTTCACTCAATCAATTACACAATTGAGTTCTACTATCCTATTATTCCCTATTTTCATATCAGTCATAGGAGCAGTCATATTACATGTATGAAATGTTTAAATAACAACCCATTAACACTATTTGTTAAGTTACAATCTAGATCATTACATGCTCTTGCATATAGTATATTTCACCCTTGTGCACACATAAGCCAACACCCAGGGGAGAACTAAATATGTTCGAGATATTTTTTGGAGTATTAGCTATGTAGGCAACACTCATTGATAGAGGGGTTTTTGAGGTTAACTTGACACTATGAGCCCACTAACCTATTTTTGGTAAGGTACAAATACCCAAGGTAGAGAGTTAGGGTTTGATTCATAAACAGTCATCAACAATCTATGCACATGAATAAAATACATCAACATAAAGGTGATAAAAAATATAAAAGGATCTAGGTGGTCACTCTGTAATATAGTGAATATTCCATGCCAAGCATATCTATTGGGATCAAGACACTTGTGCCAACGTAAGCATCCCAAGGCTAACAAAAGTGTTGAAGCCTCTTGTATGCATCTAAATTCACTCGCTTCATTTTATGTCATTAATATTACAATTAGTCGACACTAATTTTGCTTATCTAATTTATCTCATCTAATCCTGTCCTAAAATCATCCCTTTCTAGTCATTTACCTCATACCCCCCATCAATATTTCTTCATTTACTAACCTTAGTCGTATACCACTTCTTCATTAATTCGTATAATCATTTCTTGATCTTATCCTAATTTATCTTATCCATTATTTTGGAATTTTAAATTCTCATAACCCACCTACTAAGCCTACTCTTGGCTCTCCTACACCTCTAGTTCCTAATCACCCACCTAATCCTTACCTAATCCCCTACCTAATCCTAATTAATCCCTAAAGAGGATTCTAGAATCCTCTCTATTCTCACCCTTCCTCTCTAGAAGCCTCTAAATATAGATACTTTCAAGAAAATTTTAATTCCTTTTAATTCTCCCTCCTTCCTCTATTTAAATCTACCCATCCCTCCATAGAAACCAACTTGAATTCTCATGCCATATCCATGATAAATTCATGAATCCATAAAGTCTTCATGCTCCCATAGCAATCACAACCGATCCACAAATCCATTGAATCATGATCAAACAATCCATTCCACATCCATGATCAAGCAATCATAATGTCAAAATTCTAAGTATAAGGTAATCTCAATCCAATCTTATTGATTTTGTATCCATTTAATTGTCGTTTAGAACAATTAGTGATGATTTGAATTGTGCATTCATCTAGTTTCATTTTGATTTCTTATGGCTCTAGATCTTACTTAAGTGGTTTGTTATTTTGGGTTTTAAATTACATGTTTATAGTGATTTAATCCAATAGCTCAAAATTCATACTACATTTTGGCGACCACAGTAGTTATACCCCCATCACTGACATATCCACCCGTAATTGGTTATACCCCCATCACCTACATATCCTAGTCACATCTTATCATCCACATCTTGTCATAAGTCCACTCTATCCATAATTAATCATTTGTCTTGACCTTGCCTTCGCCTAGTCACCTCATACCCCATCTAGTCTAACCTCATCCCATTTTATTCACCATCATTACATCACCACTTTCCTTCCATTTGTCCTTCATCACATAATCCCATCCCATCTTGGGCCAATTAGTCCAAGTCCTGATCTAGTCCTTCTTGTCCATCTATATCATCCTATTAATCTAGTCCACTATCACTCATCATTTGGTCAGATCTCATACCTAGTCGATATCCTGCTAGCATCTTATGACTTTGTCATTTTCAATCTAGCATCCAATCATCATCAATCTAGTTTCCATCTTGCCTACTCATAACTGACACCCATCCAACCATCATCTTGCTAGTTTGAACTTAGGCACCCATCAAATCCCCAATATTTTTGCTACCTTGAGAACTAGGCATTGTTGATAAATCACTAACGCTCATTGTACTATCGATCTAAAATATGATCCTAGACCTACATCATCTCAATCACATTTCATCCATCTCATCCTCATTATTACCTTTCATACTAGCTTGGTTATTTGGACCTATTTTTTTCAAGAGACCATATCTAATCCTTAGTTTGCCTCTACATCGGCCCCTTTCATCATCCATATTTTATCATCCATCACGATGGGTTTAGACCCCATTCTCATAAAATAATACATAATTGACAATAAATATGAGATCCTCTTGTGGCTCCTTAAGATGGGTGTCCCACTTCCCAAAGGCCTTCGCCCCATTCAACTCATTTCACCTTGAGTCCAAACCCATTCATGTGAGTCCCATTCCAATCCTCCATCCACTAGTTATAGCCAATCGTCTACTCCTTCTTACACTAGCAAAGGGAATCCTATCCTGGCCACCTCATCTACTACCAGTCTATCCATTCAGTCACATCAAAAACCATCTAATCTAAAGTCTAATGCTTCCACATCTAAGTCTCAAAGTGAAGAAAACCCCTATACTTCTCTTCCCATATCCTTCAAAGCCCTCTTCCAGCAACTTGTCACTGCTAACATGTTGGTCTATCCACCCATATGACATCTTGATCCCACCAATCCTAAGCCAATTGGGTATAAATCTAATCAATATTATGCATATCATCAAATTTGGGGGCATACCATTAACTGATGTCAAAATTTCCAAGATTATGTTCAAGACCTCATCGATCATAGTGACATAGAAATTGAGGATGAACCAGATGAGTCTATATCCAAGGTTGAACAAAAAGAGGAATACCAAGATTCTATTTTTGATCATGATCAATCCCTTCGCCTTTCAAGCCAAGGTCAAGACACCACATCCATCTTCCATGGTCCCCCCATCTTTGACAAATCCTCCATCGAAGATGAGTTTATTCCCCATGAGCCTAGTCCTCCATTCCATCATAATCATTTTCATGGGCCTATCTTTGTCAAATCCATTGTTCTTCCATCATCTCCCCTTCATCCACCATATCAAAAAACCCCTGATGAGAGGTTAATTGTGGACAATCTACTAGCAGCATTAGATCAGAGTCAACATCATAGTCAATACAAATATTATCTACATCAAAATTATGTTCAAAACCGACATTTGAATCAAATTCCTCATCATCCTCATCAGAAACATCATCCTCATCAAGATATCTTAAAGTATTTTGTCATATGAACCAATCAAATGAGTAATGTCCAACATCCCCAATGATGGATGTGATTGCTAGTCCTAATCCCCATCACCCATCACACCATCCTATCATGATCCTATCCTAAATTCAAGTCTAATACACCCTCTTTATTATCAAGGTTTAATCCACTCCATAGCTCACTGTCAGGATACGAAACACTGGAAGCACACAGTTGATTACCAAACCAAGCAACTTAATATGCGGAAATTAACCAGAATCACAAGTAACTAGAATTCAGAATAACACATGATATGAGAGACAATACACAACTTGTATTAATACTTATACAGAAAAGAATACAATAAAGAAGATGCCACTTCTTCTCCACCACCTCTTCAGAGGCTTCCCACACCTCAAGTGAACAGTAATTCTCTCCTCAAAGCTCTCTCTCTCAGCTCCCAACACACAACTCAAACACAGAGTTGGTGTTCACCTCCTGTGCTCCACGCACACCACAAGTGCTCCACGCACTCCACAAGTACTCAAGGTACTTCAAGTAAATCTCCCATGAACCTGCAATAACCTTCACCTCAACAGACCTTACTTATGGAAGGAACTCCCTTGCCTTCCTCTTTGCTCTATCCGAGTACACACCTGTACTCCAAGTAGATCCTGCCTGATTCTGCTCCCTGTTGTGTTGCTGTCCTATCTGATCTTGCACACCTGAAAATCAACCTGGTTCTGCACATCTGTGAACCTTGACCATGCACACACATACACCTGCAGATCAACGATCTTACTTACCATGTAGATCTCCTATATAGGCCATGCACACCTGCTGACCAAGATCCTACACCCCTAAAGAATCTTACTGACTCTCCAAATCCAACACCCACCTTGGTACTGCTGTGGAACTAGGAGGAACACCCTTGCTCACCTCACACACAGAAGGAGATAACTTTGCTCAACTCAAACTAGAACACTTTCCAATACAACCATGAGTCTATTATATAGATCTCATCCAAACAATAATTAGACATCTAATTACAATAATTAGATCCGCAGCTCTCAATCTAAAAATAGCTCTCATCATGCAAACACTTGGTTCGTTAGCTAACTGCCCGTAAAAAGCTCGCAATCGAACCACACAGGCGATCGACGTCAGTCCCTGTCTGCCTGGAGGTGACCGACGTCAGCCGATCCCTGACCGACGTCGATTGCTTTTCTTCGCTATCCTACCGACGTTGGCTGATCAAACCGACGCCAATTGCTCTGACGCTCAGCAACCTTCAGCAACCCCTCCAATGGCCTTCTCCATGTCTGCATCAATGAAGCTTTTAGATCCACAACCTAACAATCTCCCACTTGGAGATAAACAGCTGCACTGTACCTGTACCTGTACTCTGTCTAATCTATTTCTTGGTTTGTATCCCTCTTCAAGCTCAATCCTGAAGACAACCCACCACACATCCTGTGGTGTATCACCTGTCATCCGAGTACCCTGCCACATCCGAACCTACAAACACATGTAGTGAAGTCCTGACCCTACATGTATACCTGCTGATGGTCCCTCTCAAATACCTGAGAACCCACTTCACCGAATTGGCTCCTAACTCTCTGACAGCTCCCACTGCATGGGAATACTCAGGTCTATACCAGACCTCATGTAATTTTGGACACTGTACCTGTCTAGCCCTTAGTGTGCTCCAGCTCTGCATCCTGAACCTCACCAACACCTGATTCACATCAGCTCCCACTGGAAACAAAATCAACCTATGATCTCCATGTCTCCCATGCCAAAGAATTTCGCTGCTCCAAATTCTTCATAGCAAAACACTGAACTAATCTTACCCTTAGCTCAACAAAACCCTGTATGTACAATCCTGCTAGCAAACATACCATCCACATACAGCAACATAATGATGTCATGACTCATCATCCACCTAGTAAGGCAAACCACAGTAGTTACCTGACATTGACTGAAGCCATGCTTCGTCCTCCACCTGTCAAACCCTGTACCACTATCCTGCAGCTCCTCAAGACCATATACCTGGTCTTCCATCTCACGTGTCCATTCACTCTATTCTTCAACTAAGGAATCCATTCGTCTCTGTGCTTTCATACCGGCTGGCAACCCTACCAAAACTCCCATTTGGTTCTGCATCATATCCATGCCATGCTCCCACCTGTTTCCTGGATCCTTCCTGCTCTACAATCAGCAACGAGTATAAAGAAGAGGAACAACGAATTTGAGGGCCTACTTACGTCTTCAGTCCTCCATATGGGTGTTTGAGACTCCTTGACAGCGTGCTGTCCACCCAAAATCTGTTACAGTGACCGACCTCGGTCACTCCACAGTCTGCATCCGACCAACGTCGGTTCCCATGCGTTTGTCCCTGATTACCGACCCTACCGACGTCGGTGTCCCTGTTGCCGACGTCGATCCTCCTGACCGACATCGGTCTTACTTACTGCCGACATCGGTCCTCATGACCGACATCGGTCTTACCCTGCCTGACATCGCCGGCTTCGGTCTGCACATGACCGACATCGGCACCTGTCTGTTCGACGCTGGTTCCTCATGACCGACATTGGTATCTATGTTTGCCTGTGAGTGATGACTTTTTACCCGCGAGCTCCTTTGAATCAAAACCCATGTCCAAACTGCTCTGCTCAGAAGTATCCAGCGCCATCCACTGGTCTCTATCTGCCATCTCCTCCAAGTACACCAAGGCTTTCCAGTTCTTAAGCCTGTCAAATATATCTGTCTTCCACTTAAGAACATGCATCTCCTTCCTGCTCATGTGACCAAGCCTACGAAGCCACGTCTTCGCAACAAAAGAAGAATCAGTAATATAAATAGGTAGATAAAGAGTACCTATTTTCTTACCACCAGCTAATTCAAGTGCATCCGCTGTGAGATTTCTTGTGCATCTCTCATCACCCAATCTTTCTGAAGAAATTAGCCATATCTCCAAACCTGGGACCTGCATGACCTTCATCAACACCTGTGTGTTGGCCGCCTGCAATTTCAGCTTCACTTCCCCTTTGCCAATTCTTTGGCAAGGCTCACCAGTTCCTCTACCTGGGGCTGCATGGAAAGAGGCAACTGAATCTTTTGTCCAAGATTCAACTTTATCCAAGAAACCTCCCAGAGCATCCTGTGCCACATAACCTGCAACATCCACTTCTACAGTTCCTTCATGCTGATCTGCTACCAACCAACAATATTCTTTTACCTGCTCTTTCTTTCCATGGGACCGTAAGTGACCATCTGTGCTTTTCAACTCCTCCATTCTTAGCTTGCTTTCATCTGCCATTGCTCTACTCCCACTCAATCAGAAACCCCTGAGTGTGACCTGTAACCAAACACAAAACCTTCTCCCTGCAACCTTAGCTCTGATACCACTTGTCAGGATACGAAACACCAGAAGCACACATTTGATTACCAAACCAAGCAACTTAATATGCGGAAATTAACCAGAATCACAAGTAACTAGAATTCAGAATAACACATGATATGAGAGACAATACACAACTTGTATTAATACTTATACAAAAAAGAATACAATAAAGAAGATGCCACTTCTTCTCCACCACCTCTTCAGAGGCTTCCCACACCTCAAGTGAACAGTAATTCTCTCCTCAAAGCTCTCTCTCTCAGCTCCCAACACACAACTCAAACACAGAGTTGGTGTTCACCTCCTGTGCTCCACGCACACCACAAGTGCTCCACGCACTCCACAAGTACTCAAGGTACTTCAAGTAGATCTCCCATGAACTTGCAATAACCTGCAC
This sequence comes from Torreya grandis, assembly GCA_037957365.1. Classification (NCBI taxonomy): domain Eukaryota; kingdom Viridiplantae; phylum Streptophyta; class Pinopsida; order Cupressales; family Taxaceae; genus Torreya; species Torreya grandis. Next base: position 2,886,964 of record JARHVA010000238.1, on the reverse strand, counting down.
CTCAACAGACCTTACTTATGGAAGGAACTCCCTTGCCTTCCTCTTTGCTCTATCTGAGTACACACCTGTACTCCAAGTAGATCCTGCCTGATTCTGCTCCCTGTTGTGTTGTTGTCTTATCTAATCTTGCACACCTGCAAATCAACTTGGTTCTGCACATCTGTGAACCTTGACCATGCACACACATACACCTGTAGATCAATGATCTTACTTAACATGTAGATCTCCATATAGGCCATGCACACCTGCTGACCAAGATCCTACACCCCTGAAGAATCTTACTGACTCTCCAAAACCAGCACCCACCTTGGTATTGCTATGGAACTAGGAGGAACACCCTTGCTCACCTCACACACAGAAGGAGCTAACTTTGCTCAACTCAAACTAGAACACTTTCCAATACAACCATGAGTCTATTATATAGATCTCATCCAAACAATAATTAGACATCTAATTACAATAATTAGATCTGTAGCTCTCAGTCTAAAAATAGCTCTCATCCTGCAAACACTTGGTTCGTTAGCTAACTGCCCGTAAAAAGCTCGCAGTCGAACCACACAGGCGACCGATGTCGGTCCCTGTCTGCCTGGAGGTGACCGACGTCGGCCGATCCCTGACCGACGTCGGTTGCTTCTCTTCACTATCCTACCGACGTCAGCTGATCAGACCGACGCCGGTTGCTCTGACGCTCAGCAACCTTCAGCAACCCCTCCAATGGCCTTCTCCATGTCTGCATCAGTGAAGCTTTTAGCTCCACAACCTAACACTCACATCACCTCCTTGAGCAACATTGTCTTTTATAGGGGTGACAAAGACACATGGCCTAGATATTTGGAGGGGTCACAATCAAGAATCAACAAAGGTCACATGGACCCCAATACATCCAACAATGACAACATGAACCTAGCATCACACATTTCTATAATAAGTTTTGACTAAAAATTCATCCAATGCCAACAATCCTACATCTCGTACCCATATCCAATAAATCGATATGCCCAAAAAAAATAAAAAAAATAAATAAGTATAAAAAAAGTAAAAAGTGAAATAAAAAGCATTCGTTCAATGGTGAAAACCAGTCTTTTGGCACCTTAGGCAAGTACCATGATGAAATTTTGTTTCCAGTGTCATGGTAACATAATCTGTTTTAACCTCAACACTTGGGGGCAAATCCATTTTATCCACATAATCCCCTCCATCCATATGTTTCTATCCATGGTTCCTACCCATCGTCTACCATCATATCATGCATCCTATCTCTCATTCCTTTTTGTCTTGACCTTCATAAAGAAGTGGAAGATGTCTTAAGAAATATTCTCAAATCACCTTGGCATATCCTCTAATGGACTGTGCAATAATTATATATATGGTTCCTTCATAATGTGGTCATTAGCAATCCCTAGTCCATCCTTCCTTGGTCCTCCCCCCATTTTTTAGCATCACCCTCATCCAGTTTTATCATACCATCTATTATTCCATCTATCTTTTCCTAGTTACTTGGCTTAGTGTTCCCTTTGCTAGTAGCCTCATTTGTATACTGTACATACATATTCCAAAAATCCCTAAAAATCAAAATCTTCCAAAAACCTTAAAAATCCTAAAATTCAAAAAAGCCAAATATAGTCCATGGTGTCTTGTCTTGTGCCTTTTCCCCTCATTGCATCCATCTTCATGTCTTTCATCTTTCACAATCATGCCATCCAACCTCCTATTCTAAATCAGGGGTGACTCTAGTCTGTATCGATCCTAATCCTTATCCATGTCCCTATATCCAAATCCTCATCCAAGTCCTTATCCTAATCCTTATTTTTATCTCCAAATATTCCTTATCCTAATCCTAATCTAGGTCCCCAAATCCATATCCACATCCATACCCTTACCTAAGTCCTAATCCCAATCATGATCATCTCATCCAAATTCAAGTCTATTCCAAATCCTAAGTCTATCCTAAGTTTGCAATCACATCATGATCATCCTAATCCAACTCATCACCTAATTAATCATTTCGATGCCTCTAATCTAGGCCATTAGATAAGGCAATGTGACATTACATGTAGATAATTGTTTGTGTTATTTATCTGCTCTTTATTTTTTGGCTTGTTTGTATGTCTTTTATCATGTATACAATTGTCTTATGTTTTATTTGTTATTGGTTGTTTGACATCATCTCTTTTTTTTCCATTAGGAAATGAACAAGGATGTTATGAGGTCACCAAAGCTACAATAATGATTATAAGTGTCTTCAATGATGCAGAATTTGCCATTTGCCCATGCACTTTGGCAAACCATCCTCTTGGTCATACTTATATCATGGGGCATACTGCCAAGTGTTATATTTATTGGGTTATTTAGACTATGATGAACCTTATGATAGTTGTGATGGCTTGATCACCTACACCCCCATCATTTATCTAATCATCTCATCCTCATTATTCCCATCACTAATCCAATCCTCTTGATCCATTCGAATAAATTCTAATATTTTATCCTCATCTCATCCTTTAAGTCATGTCCTTTAATCATTAACATCATCTTCTAATCATCATCATCATCATCATGATCATCATCATCATCATCATCATCATCATCATCATCTTCTATCCTTGAAATATAAATACATTGGTCTGATGTCTTTTCAGACTATGTAGGTAGCACTTGGTCGCTTTTTAGTACCTAAGGATAGCTCAACCACCATCACATCTCTCTCACCTTTCCTCATCCTCAAGTCATGCATTAGTAAGATCCTTGGGCTATGATATCAATCATTCATCAATAAATTTATTGATCAATCACCATCCCCACAACCATCTACCTAATCTTTTCATCAATCACTTGCACCTATCGGTTGGGTCCAACAAAAATCCCAATATCCATCTTTTATCCCATCATCACTGATTAGTCAATTTATCGCTCCCTTACATGTGTCCTTGCTCGGATCATCATCACTACTAATCATATTGTGGCTCATTTATCTGATGCAAGGCTACCCAATTTTTCTCCTTTGTATTTTAGTCACTCAATCATATCATTTCTTCTCTTTCATATCAATCATCATATCATTTGACTATAGCCTTGAGCTACACCCATCATTAATATTAATAAATCATTATCTGATTTTGGCCTATATCTCTCACTTGCATGCATCCTTTCCTGGCATACATCAAAATATTATGGCCTTTTAATCCTATCATCATCATGTTATGGTTGATCCCCCTTGGGATGTGTCGATAACTATGAAATAGTTATCTCTACTCCCTGTGCATGTGTCTTTGCTAGGGGCATCAATAATCTGTAAATCATTACTCAAATTTGAACTCATCTTCTATCTCACATTTGACATCCCATCCCCTTGTCTATCCATCTCATCCCACCCCATCATTTCTTCTTTCAAGTGGCCATCCATCTCATTCTTCACCACATGTCCCCTCGAGGGGGCATCATATCCACTAAAATCATATCTACTAACATTCATCCCTGAAATGGTTTTTATTTGAAAGACCATTACTCCCTCTACTTTGCTCCACTCATAATGCCTTTTCAAAGAGGGGCAAAATGTATGCATCTAAATTTACTCGATTTATTTAACATCACTAATATTACTATTAGTCGACACTAATTTTGCTTATCTAAGTTATCTCATATAATCCCATCCTAAAATCACTCCCTTCTAATCATTTACCTCATATCCCCCATTAGTATTTCTTCATTTATTAACCTTAGTCCTATCCCACTTTTTCTTTAATTCCTCTAATCATTTCTTAATCTTATCTAATCTATCTTATCCATTATTTAGAAATTTTAAATTCTCATAACCCACCTACCCACCTACTAAGCTTATTCTTAGGCTCTCCTACACCCCTAGTTCCTAATCCCCCACCAATCCCTATTTAATTCCATGCCTAATCCTAATTAATCCCTAAAGAGGATTCTAGAATCCTCTCTATTCTCACCCTTCCTCTTTAGAAGCCTCTAAATCTAGAGGCTTCCAAGAAATTTTTAATTCGTTTTAATTATCCCTAATTCCTCTATTTAAATTTACCCATCCCTCTATATAAATGAACTTGAATTCTCATGCCATATCCATAATAACCTCATGAATCCATAAAGTCTTCATGCTCCCATAGCAATCACAACCAATCCATAAATCCATTTAATATATGATCAAACAATCCATGCCACATCCATGATCAAGCAATCATAATGTCAAAATTCTAAGTCTAAGGTAATCTCAATCCAATCTTCTTGATTTTGTATCAGTTTAATAATGGTTTAGATTAATTATCTTTAGGATTAGAGTGTTGGTTTGAATTGTGCATTCATCTAGTCGTATTTTGATTTTTGATGGCTCTAGATCTTACTTAGGTAGTTTGTTATTCTGGGTTTAAATTACATGTTTATGGTGATTTAATCCAATAGATCAAAATTCACACTACGCCTCTAGAAATAATATTTACATAATTCGATGATTGGATCCTGATCTTATCCCTACCTATTTCAACCTCTGTAATTCTTAGATATGCATATGCATTTACAGATAAGCTAAGTATTGTCTCTTCTTCATGTTTATGGAATCAAACTACTACTTTGAGTGTAATTTCTATATTTAGCACAACATAACTTTTTTTTAAAAAAATATTCATTTATCTAAGTTTTCAATTAATTAGCTTGTTTTAGAATAGTTTATTCAGTCTTGTGTATAGACTATTATACACATGTAATCCTGAATTAAACACATAATAAAAAAGGGTTAAACATTTGGTGAACCTGACCCCTATGTCTTCTCATGCAATTCTTAGCTTGCTCTAGGGTTCTTAACCTACTAGGGTTTCTGATTTTAGTAATTTGTAGATCCCATTTTTTAATTTCCTTTAAAGCCTTTATTTGTATTTATAAAAAATGGAAAGTGTTAAGAAAGATCATTTACAAATGGAAGATAAAAAAAACTTAGTCAATCATCTAAATACAAATAAAGAATTAATTAATGCATTCTTACATGTTACACAAGAATATATCAATGAAATGCTAAGGCTAGTGCATCCACATCCAATAATGGTGAGCCCTTAGATGGTACAACCATTTCCACATCCTCTATGTGAATAATTAATACTTCAACCTAATTACCAGTTTCAATAGCTACATCAACACAAGTGGTGTTTTCATCCCCTTTGGCAGCTTCTCAAAGCTCAAATCTCAATTCCAATGGATCTTCTATCCAAACTCTTCTCCAAGTTATCAAAGCTTTAGAAGTCAAGGTTAGCATCCTTGACCAAAATTCTTTGAAATCAATTCATGTTATTGATTTACAAGATGTATTACATAATCCTATAGCACTTGAAATATATTTTCACCCTTTTCCAATTGCTTTTGTTGCAACTAAGTTCACATTTTATGATGGCAAGGGTGATCTTGGATAGCATCTCTAATATTTCTATGTTGAATGTCTTGATTATGCTTCAAATGATAAAATTTTGACCAAATTATTTCCAATAAGCCTAAAGGACTATGCCTTATGATGGTTTTATGACTTACCAATCCAATCAATGAAAGTATTCAAACCCTCAGTGGATCAGTTTATATCAAATTTATCTATCAACATCACTGAAAATATGACATATGCATAAATTGCTAAGATCAAACAAGGAACCAATGAAGTTATTAATGAATATGTTTTGAGGTAATAAATAATGTTAGCCAAAATGACAAATCCAATGACAGATAAAGAGATTCAAGACATCTTTAAGTAAAATTTGCTTGCCTCATTACCCGAGTCCATTTTTTTAAGAAGTTCAAATCTTTTGATGACTTATGCCATATTGTTCAATATCATGAAATGAAACTTATTTCTTTGAACAAGATTAATTATGTAGTAAACACACCAACTACATCTACTACCAAGTTTCATGTCAAACTAAGCTATAAGGTAAAACATATAGAATTTAAAATAGAAACAACCATAATAGTTAATGTAATGTCACAACTTAATTGGATCATCTTATCCAATACACCTAAGAGACAATTTACATGATTATCTGAGTCTCCATCTTCATTACTTACAAAGCTTGTGGAGTGTCATCTCATATCTCTCCCTCCTCCTATATAGGTTGACATGATGATGATACATATTATGACTATCACCAAGGCCCTAGGTATTATACAAATAAATTTTAAACTTTGAAACATAAGATCCAAGATCATTTTGATAACCAACAAATTACCTTTGATGATCCTCCAAAGGATTCAGGTTCACAACCTAGTGACCATCAAAACCAAAAGATATTTAACAATCCATTGCAAGATAATTCTAAGAAAGATCTAGAAATCTAAATGGCATTTAATGAACATCCTCCTCCATCACATTATGGGAACCCATTAGATGGGATTATTAGCACTTATACATGCACTATATCTCCTATGGTTTAGATACCCTCTATTACATTTGATGATAATGAAATTGTGGATGATGACTCAAATATTCATTCATTATTTATTTGAGTATACCTTTATCATCAATGTATACATAGTTTTATGATTGATAATGGTGTTAGTGAGAATGTACGTACCATGATGTTACTTACGCATTTGGGATATACACATGATGATTTATACCTTTTGACCAAAATGGTCAGAGCATTCAATGAGACATCACAACACTTTATTGGTGAGATTGATTTACCTTTACAAATTGGTCCAACATATGTGGTTACTACTTTTTCAGTTTTACCATATGTAAGAGTATTTGATATGTTATTGGGATGACCTTGGATACATAAACTCAGCATAGTACCTTCCATAATACATGGGTCTACTAAATACATTCATACCAATAGGGTAGTCATAATTCTTGGAATATCATATGAACATCTACTTGAACAAGAGAAGTTTATGCCCAAACAACTAATTATACAACTTGTTAAGGTTAATCATTCATGAAAGGGTAAGCAACATGAAATCCCCTTTCCTAAGCAACCCATACTTGAGAGACCGTTACACCATAGATACACAATATATTCCACAGAATCCTCATCTACACCTACATGGTCTACCCAATTACTAAGAGCAAATAAACATGTTCCAATTATAGTTGTACTCAATAAACCACACATAACTAAACAATGGTTTCTATGAACCCCTACTCCTTCTATTACCTCTTCACGACCATAAAATCCTATGAGATGTACATAGAGTACCATAAATTCTATAGTTCTAGATATGACACCTATACATGCTCCTTGATAATATCACCAATTTGATATATCATATTATGAGTTTCAAACTACCTATGAGCATAAATTATATGGGATCATAGGTTAGAAATTTTTCCTTTCTAAATATTCCAAGAATTCAAAAAAATTAAAATATTCAAGAAAATACAAAAAACATTCAAATAAGTTCAAAAATTCAAAAACATTTAGCATTCACATGTTTACTATGGAAGCTATGTTTTTTAATTTATGTTAGTAGATAACATATCATTTCTTTTCTATATACATGTATGTTTCATGCATGCTTTAGTGTGACACATGTACATACCAAATACATGCACATATAGATGTTGGACCTTTCCTCTTCCTATATGATACACTATGTTTGGGGCATTTGCTTCCTTGATCATGATTGATACAAGTTAGATTACTTTAAGATCATTTCTACTTTACCATGTTCAATGTATATACTAACACTTACACATACCTATACTCATATTTGCATCTTTAATAGTGTACTTTATATGCTATGTTATATGAAATTTCAATTTAGTGTATATCAATGATACCATCATTGAATCACTAGCTTTGGGTGTATTATATACATGAATCCACCTTTTTAAATTGTTGAAGTTATAAATTTTACTGTGATACCACCTATTAATTTCATATCTTTTAAATAAATTTTCACTATATTTTTCACATGATCTGCATATATCTGTGTGGTATATGTGGAGAAATAACAGCTGGTGATGACGATGACCAGCTATTTTATTATAGAGTTCTTATTTCTTTTTGGCTATTTGGTGGCATGAATAAATATGTGTGATGGGGAACCGATAATTTCATTTTTTTGGTTTACCATCTTGTAGGGTGCAGGACATGTGAAACTTTTTGGTGGCCCTAGGGATTTCCAACTAGGCTTGAAAATTAACAAGCGATAGTTTTTTTTTAAGGTTTTATGGCTAAAAGGTATAAATACGGTTCATACAACCATCAAATATAGTCCCTAATGCCACCTCTTCTTTCATCGTCTAATTTTTTTATGTGATATTTGAACATTGATATGATAAAACCTAAGAGTCTAGTAGTTAAATTAGATGGCCATATAAACATTTTCAACATTTTAACTGTAAAATATGGTTGATTTTTTTTTAAGACTATACCAGATGAAAGGGGAATATTTTTTGGTGGATTAATTTATAATAAATTTATAAATATTCTTTCTTAAACATGAATTGTTTATAAAATTTTAAAGAAAATAATGAGTGGATAACCATCATTAAAAAAATATTTTTACACTGTCAAATTTTACCTCTGCCTAAAATGTAAAGAATCTCAGAGATGGATTCTTTAAAAATCACCTTCTTTGTCTTCCCATTTCATTCATAAAATTGACAAGAATGGAGATTGAAATAGGTTTTGGTAATTCCCTGAATTATTATGATTAACCATGCTTTAACCAAAAATTGTACTTGAAATGGGCTTGGTAATTGCCTAAACTATTATGATTAACCATGCCTTATCACGAGACTAAAATGGGATTGGTAATTAAACAATTATAACTAATCGTACCTTGTCTAAGCTCATGTTCACTACAACTTTAGACCTTTTCTTATCAAGATGGCTAGACAAAAAGAGATTGCAGGCTAAATGAAATGCAACTTTCAAGAGGAACCATTGTCCCTATAATACATATTCTCATTATGGACTAACTTCTCTATGATTGTGGTTATATTGTACAAAGATATTATCCTCCTTTGTGTTGTATATCTTCCTTCTCTTTAAATTACCCCCTAAATGGGGCCATAGGTGGCATGACTATTATTTTTTTAAAAATTAGTAGTTTTCCTTAAGGGCAAACCACACATTTTTAAAAAATTAACATTTTGACTGTTTGTGATCATTATTTGGCATTATTAACAACTAATTTCCTTAACCTTCACCTAGTGTAGCCCTAAATTTTAGGTTGGTCCTAACCTTCATAAAATTTAGGTTAATCATACCCTTCCTAAAGCTTAGGGCCACCATACCTTTTAGGTTCCATATATAATATAGGAATCAAGGTAACTCTTCACCTCCATAAAATCTCTATTACTTACACTTACTCTTATTATCATTTGGTGTACTAGTTCTAAATTAGATTTTTATAGTTGTGTAGTTTGGAGTTATTAGGTCTACAATGATCATAAAGGAATTTTTAATCTTTGCTAGCTCTTGCATGTTACACTACCCCAAATCTTCAAAGACATTCCTCTAGGCTCACTAGTAGAGATCATGAGTTGTCATACATCTTCCCTAAAATGTTGACACAATTCTTCTTCCCAAAATACTATCACACAAAAAAGAATTCTTAAAAATAGATATACCTTTCAGTTGTGTCTTATAGGTAAATCTTCAATCTCTAGTCTATAGTGGTGCACCTCAACAAATTGAATTTTATTTATTTGTTGATTGTATGTTACCTCCTATTGTTGAGATATCTATAGACACACACATTTTCACATCTACATTTTAGTATGCCTTGTGGGACTCCCACATCATATTATATCCATTTATCTAATATCCATCATTTTCCATAAAATTTCACTAGTCTCGAGTGTTAGGAATAAAATGCAACTCTGATACTATAAGTTAGGATCAATAAGCTCTATCCTACTATGTAAGTAAATTTTTAAAAATAAAACAAGCTAAAAAAAAAGAGAGACAAGAAGAAAAACATTACACAAGATGTATGTGGAAACCCTACAATGGGCAAGGAAAAAACCAAGGGGCAAATGGCAGCTTCCAGAATTCAATTAGCATCATCAACTCATCTTTTACAATAAATCCTCTAACAACTCCTTTCAATGCTAACATCCAAACACTTAGGTGAGCCAAGCATACAATGCCTCCAGGATCTAACCTCTAACCTCAAGGATATCCATGCTTACAATAAAGCATGCATGATGCTTACAACCCAACCATCTAGGTGAGCCAAGAAACATGGCCTTTAGGCTGTACCTCTCTACAAGCATGTAAACCCAAACTTTCAAGGATCTAAGAGTGATCCATCTAAGGATGAGAAATACAAAGAGAATGACATTATTTTATAACATTTACAACAAGAGAGAGAAGAGAGAGAAAGTAACATCATAGTGACCCCAAAAATTTGCCACATTTGAGTGGGGTGTCATGTGATCTTTAAAGGTGTTTGTCTATATGTGTAAAAGTCATCAAATTTGATCCTCCATTATAAAAGAACATGTGCCACCACCATGTGGCTCCAAAACCTATGCCCCACTTCCACAAGTAAGTCCAAACACTCAATAATGTTCTTTATGTCTTCATCACCAAGGGTTAACAAAGTGGATGCTGCACTTCAGATAAATCCAAGCTACCCCATGTGACTCCAAGAATTTCACCCCACTCACACATGTGAGGTCAATTGCAATAATGCATTATTTTATTCATCTTCACATGTGAATATAATAGTCCAAAAGGTGTTGCAATCACCTTTTAACTCTAACCATACATGTGATTCTTAGGGCCCCTTAGAAAATCAAACCAGACATGACCCATTGTATTTTGAACACCAAGATAAACCCATGTCCTCTAGTGGAGTGATACGCCCCACCCTTGCCATATCATCTTGATCACACTTGGGACATTCTAAGGGCCCCTCTACCACATCACCAATCAGCTACATAACTAACCATCCATATCACCAACATGCCACATCACCATGAATAATGACCATGAATAGTGACAGTGATAATGATTCATGAATAGTGATTGTGAATAGTGAGTTCACACCTAATGTTGAGGCCAAACCAACAATTTTCATAAAATAAATAATTTTCCACATTATCAGACTATAGATTTGCCACTAACCCATGATTTGACTACCTAATCTCATGATACATCTTTGGCAGTCCTATCAAGTCCAAATCTATCTATTTATCCAGGTTCTTCTTTTTGGCACCTTTATTTGTTTTTACTCTTGAAACGTGGTAAAAAAATCCTCTATTTTAATCCTTTTTATGGGTTCTTCATTTTCAAAGTTATTAGGTCTCTCATTTGGAACTCAATATTTCAAAATCATGTAATTCCCCCCTTATGATCTTGAGACCAACACTAGAGTTCTTTGTAATAATAATCAAGTTTTGTGTTCTCATAAATGGGGCATGACTTGAGTAATAACCATTGTACTTGAAGTACAACCTATATAAATAAAACCATTGTAGGGTTTTTAGAGTAATTTTCACTCCTTATCTTTGTGGGCATACACCTTACACTCACGACGAGGACCCCAATATAAATACTTTATTCATGAAGGAAATTATTGACGCTTTCATTAATCCATCGAGTTAAGATGCCACATATTTTGAAAAAATTATAGCCATGACACCTCCTCTTATTCTTATAGCAACTCACTTCAAAATTATAAACTTCACATTAGTCATTATAATGTAAATGATTCTCCTACGTATTTTTCTTATCTTAGACATGGTATCATCCACCCTTCCAAAAAGAAAAGCGTGCAACCTCATAAAAGGGATATTCATAAAGGTTATATGAATAATTACCCTCATAAGAATAATAAAATGTCATATCCTTCCAAAATCCATCAGGATCCCCTCTCATCTTAATAATGGAAAAAAATCCCTGCTCTCATGAAGGTCTTAAAAATCCATCTCCTTCAAGTGATCCTAAAGAGACTTATCCTAAACATCACATTCGATACTATAAAGATCTATCTCCTCTTAATACTCATAAATATCCTCCTCATAGAGGACTTGAGATTACCACTCCTAAGAGCCATGATCGAGTCCCTAGCTCCCCTACCCATAACACTAGTGTGCATACCCATAATAGTGATCACACTCAACCTTCAAGGTCTCAAAATCCCATTAATATACAAAGTGATTCTACTATATTAAAATATCTCTCTTCCATTCATGCACCTAATGGAAAGGCTTTCATCTATTTAGAAGATGATAGGGATAATGTTTTTTCTTCTCATCACTTAGCTCAATAATAAACAACCCTCTCCCTTGATAAAATAAACACATCGAGAGGTAAGACATTATGTTCCCTTGTGAACTTGTAAGTATCTTCCTAGTGATGGGTATAGACCCCACTATCTTCAAAATATGAGTCCTTCCCCGTGTCACCTTGGAGGCATGACACTTATGCTTATTTTAATTTTGGAAAACTAATTTCCCTGATCCACAGTTATTTATGACATGATCCTCAAAATGTTACTCATGTTTTTTCAACACCCTATCATACTCATTGGTTATCTCATTATGACCACTCCTTTGAGGATGATATCCCACCTACATGGGGATCAACCTGGAGGAACCATTGATAAACCTTAGTGTTTTGGTGGTAAGGCTCTTACACTGGTGGTGGCATAAGGTTTTTACTCCTAAAGATCCATAATGGTGAGGTGAGTTATGGGTCAAGTGAATGACATACAACTCACAACCATATAAAAGTACATAACTTACAATGGAAGTGCATGTATCACACACACCAAAACTTTACATAGCCATTTAAAAAAGTATGGTGACATTATAATAAATTTTTTTACACTCACATCTCTATGAACTCATAATCAAACTTTTACGCACTTGGCCAACTTAGCCTTATTCTATTTTCACACTAAACACTTCTAACTATGAGTTACTAATAATAGACTAGTTAATCTACCCTATTGGAACTCAGAACAATACTATAAGAAATTATCTTCCAACCAAGATCCACTTTATCTATTGATGGTGGTGTTCTCTCTCTCTCTCTCTCTCTCTCTCTCTCTCTCTCTCTCTCTCTCTCTCTCTCTCTCTCTCTCTCTCTCTCTCTCTCTCTCTCTCTCTCTCTCTCACTCTGTTTCTATTACAGAACCTTGTTGTGAGGTCCCTTTAACATAATTTTGCCCTGCCTTATATTAGAAAAGATGTGTTACATGAAAATAATAATATTAGGTTTATACTCAAACATTAGGAACACACTCTACAAGAATAGTTCAAATAATTGATCAATTAAGACAAGTTGCATTGCATACCATTGAAGTATTATTGCATATGGATACTCTGACATGTTTGTATTTATATTTTAAATGTTTGAAAAACTATTTATCCCACATTCTTGTAGGGAACACATCTAAGAAGTGGTGGTTGGCATTACTTTATCAATTTCTCATGAGGTATAATACACATGCCTAAAACTTTATGCAAGGTGCAAACATTTATCTTGTTATTTAACTATAATGATTTAGAATGGAAGCAGGGATGATGTCATCACATGGAAACACTATACGATATGAGTTGACCTTAATGACATTGATCCACACAATGGGGCCCAAGATGTTAGTGCAATGGATATTGTGTTTGGTAACTAGTTGTGGGTTGTAGAATGCATAGAGGAAAACTAAAAAATAACAAACCAATGACACATTTAAAATGGAAGTGTTTTTTTAGAATAGTTAAAATCCTATTAAATATGTAGAATTGGGAAAAGTACATATGTATACAAGATTTTTTGAGACTAAGAATGTAAATTCCTTTGATTAGAAGGAGAAATACTTTAAACTAATTTTTCTAGACTGAAAAGAATGGAAAGTTACAAATGTGTGTGAATGCTAGATACCTAGGGCATGTTAATAATCTCTTGTTTTATCTCATGTGTGTGTTCTATCATCTTTGATCCATTATGGATTGAATAGTTACTATATATATAATTACAAGAAGTTAGTTATAATAAATGACAGTTACAAAAGAGACAATAATTCATCTTATGGTTGAGTGATGGTTGATCTTATTTTAGGTGTGGTGGTTACACTTTAACTATTTAGTTTTGATGGAATGACATAGACTTGTAAATTTACACCCAACATGCTACTATAGATACTAAAATATGATTTATATAACATATCAGTCTTGTATACTTGATAAATACCTATCAGGGATCTACCCTTCATTTCTAGACCTCCCTAGTATCGAAAGGCTAACATCTACTATCTCATTATGCCTAACTATTTATATTATGGTATGACCCTATCATTTATGATGACCTAGATCTCCTGCACTATAAAAATAGCCTGAAACCTGATATATATTGTTCACTATCAATTTCAGATCCTTAACAAGTTCCTAGTTTATCAAAAACTTACATCCCATATAGGGACACTTGCATCGATGTAAATGTATAGAGTCTTATCAAGTGTCCATCCCTAAAAAGTCATATAATTTGTAAATATATATAATCTTATAGGTCACCCCATTTATTTCATTTAGACCCATCATGAGATATTTCTAAAACATTTGATATAAATGAAAATATAAGCGTACTTAATTTTCATCTACCAAATACCAAGTAATCACCTATTCAAGCTCATTTAATCAATTGAAAATTTGAGTTATATTTTCCTATTAGTCCTTATTTTCATATTAGTCATATTATAGGTCTAAAGAATTCAAAGAATAACCCACAAGTAATATTTGTCAAGTTACAAGTTTCTAGCATATAAAATATTTCACGCTTGTGCAAACACAGGCCAACACCTAGGAGAGAACTAAATATATATAAGGCCCTCCTTGGAGTATTAATTTTTTAGGAAAATATCATTAATAAAGGGGTATTTGAAGTTAGCTTGACACTGTGAGCCCACCAACCCATTTTTGGAAGGTACAAAGACCTAAGGTGAAGATCTAGGGTTTGATTCATAAACAATCATTAATAGCCTATGTGCTCAAATAAAATATATCAATAAAAAGGTGATAGAAAAATTAGAAGGATCCAAGAGGTCGATCTATAATATAATGACTATTTGTACTAGATATTTTCATTATGATTGGGACAAATGTGTTGTTACAAGTGTCCAAGCCTCTTGAAATAATATTTATAGAATCTGATGACTAGATCTCAATCTTGTCCCTACCTACTTCAACCTCTGTATTTATAATATATACCTACTCATTTTTAGAAAGCTAAGTATTATCTCTTATTCAAGTTTATGCAATCAAACTACTAATTTGAGTGTAATTTTTATATTTAACATACTCAAATTTTTAATTCAAAATATTCATTTATCTTAATTTTAAATTAATTGGCATGCTCTAGAATAGTTTTATTCATCCTTATTTATAGGCTATTCTACCCCATTTAACCCTAAACCAAACACATAATAAAAAATGGATAAACATTTGGTGACCCTGACCCCTGTGTCTTCTCATGCAATACCTAGCTTGCTCTAGAGTTTCCAACTTGCTAGGGTTTATGATTTTAATAATTTATAGATATGATTTTATCCATTTCCTTTGGAGCCTTTAATGGCATTTATTAAATATGGAAAGTGTTAAGAAAGATCATTTCAAAATGGAAGATAAAGAATCCTTCGCCAATCATCGAAATATAAATAAAGAATTAATTAATGCAGTCTTACATGTTACACAAGAAGAAATCAATAAACATGCTAAGGCTAGTGCATCCACATATAATAATGGTGAGCCCTTAGATGGTACAACTATTACCACATCTTCCATGTGAAAAATTAATACTTCAACCTAATTACTAGTTTTAATAGCTACATCAACAAAAGTGGTGTTTTCATTCCCTTGGGTGGCTTCTCAAAGCTCAATTATGAATCCGAATGGGTCTACTATCTAAACTCTTCTCCAAGTTATCAAAGCTTTGGAAGCCAAGGATACTAACATTGAAGAAAATGATTTGAAATAAATTCATGCTATTGATTCACAAGATGTATTACATAATCATATAACACTTGAAATATCTGTGCACCCTTTACCAACTGGTTTTATTCACCCAAGTTCACATTTTATGATGGTAAGGGTGATCCTAAATAACATCTCTGATCTTTATATGTGGCATGTCTTGATTATGCTTCAAATGATAAAATTTTGACCAGATTATTTTTGAAGAGCCTAATGGACTATGCTTTAAGATGGTTCTAAGACTTACCAATCCACTTAATGAAAGCATTCAAACCCCTAACGGATCAATTTATAGCAAATTTATCTATCAACATCACTAAAAATATGTCATATGCATAAATTGCTAAGATTAAATAAGGAACCAATGAACCTATTAATGAATATGATTCGAGGTACAAAATAATGTTGACCAAAATGACAAATCCAATGGAAAATAAAGAGTTTAAATACATCTTAAAGTAAAGTTTTCTTTCCCCATTACACGAGTCTATTATTTTAAAGAAGTTCAAATATTTTGATGATTTATGTCATATTGTTCAAGATCATGAAATGAAACTTATTTCCTTGAATAAGCTTAAGTATGTAGCAAACACACCAACTACATATACTACCAAGTTTTATGTCAAACTAAGATATAAAGTAAAATCTATAGAGTCTAAAATAGAAATAACCACAATGGTTAACGCACTGTCACAAAAACCTAATTGGTTCATCTTATGCAATGCACCTAAGAGACTATTTACATGATTACCTAAGTCTCCAGCTTTGTTACTTAAGAAGCTCATGGAGTGTCATCTCATATCTCTCCCTCCTCATATATATGTTGATATGAGTTGACCTCTACCAAAAGGATATGATGATAATGCATATGGTGACTATCACCAAGTCCTTGGGAATTATACAAACATATGCTATACTTTGAAACATAAGATCCAAGATCTTCTTGATAACCAATAAATTACTTTTGATGATCCTCCAAAGGATTCAGGTTCACAACCTAGTGACCATTAAAACCAAAAGATATTTGATAATTTATTGCAAGGTCATTCTAAGAAAGATCTAGAAGCATAAATGGCATATAATGCACATCCTCCTCCATCACTTATGATCACCTATTAGATGGGCTTATTGAAACTTATACACATACTATACCTCCTATGGGTTAAAGACCCTCTATTACATTTGATGACAATGAAATTATGGATGGTGATTCAAATATTCACTCATTATTTATTTGAGCATACCTTGATCATCAACCTATACATAATTTAATGATTGATAATGGTTCTAGTGAGAACATATGTAACATGATGTTACTTACACATTTGGGATATACACATGATGATTTATACCCTTCAACCAAAATGGTCAGAGCATTCAATGGGATATCACATGTTATTGGTAAGATTGATTTACCTTTACAAGTTGTTCCAATACATATGGTTACTACATGTTATTGGTTAAGAGTATTTGATATGTTATTGGGATGACCTTAGATATATAAACTACAAGAGTAGTAACTTTCATAGTACATTGGTGTATTAAATACATTCATCCCAATGTGGTAGTCATAATTCCCAGATATCATATGAACATCCACTTGAAAAAGATAATTTTATTCTTAGATAACTAATTATACAACCTGCTAAGGTTAATCATCCACAATAGGGTAACCAACAGGTAATCCCTTTTCCTAGGTAGACCATACTTGAGAGATCATTGCATTAGAGATACATAGTGGATTCTACATAATCCTCATCTACATGTACATAGCCTACCCAGTTGCTAAGATCAAATAAACATGTTCCAATTACTATTGCACCAAATAAACCATAAAGAACTAAACAATGGGTTATATGAACCCATACTCCTATTACCTCTTCATAACCTCAAAGTCCTATGGGACATACATATAGTACCACATATTTTATAGTTTCAAATATGACACCTATACACACTCCTTGGCAATATCACCAGTTTGATATTCCATATTATGGGTTTGGAGCTACCTTTGAGCATACATTATATGGGATCATAGGTTAGACATTTTTACTTTCCAAATATTTTGAGAATTTGAAAAAAAAATAATAAAATATAAAAACATTCAAATAAAATAAAAAATCCAAAAATATTTAGCATTCACATGTTTACTATGGAAGCTATGTTTTTTACTTTATGTTAGTAGATAACATATAATTTATTTTCTATACACATATGTTTCACACATGCTTGAGTGTGATACAAGTATATACCAAATATATGATACATAGACATACATATTTTGGACCTTTCCTCTTCCTGTGTGATACACTATGTTGGGGGCATCTGCTTCTTTGATCATGATTGATATATGCTACATTACTTTATGATCATTTATACATTATCATCTTGATTTTATATACTAATGCTTACACAATTTTTCACAATGTACTTTATATGCTATGTTATATGACATTTTTGCAAACATGTATATGTAGGGACTAAAATGATATGCTTATGTTGGTTACTTATACTTAATTTATTCACATTGTCACTTCATTGAGTGTCTTTTTCTTACTATTATATTACTTTTGGAATATTTTAATATGTTCCTTGCTTGTTAACCCTTGTGCCACTGGCATTTGAATATGTCATTCATTCGATTGTGTGGTATTTGAATATGCCCCTTGTTTACAATCTCCTTAGACCCCCTTTTGTGTAACATTGAGTGCTCTTGTGTGTGTGCTCATTTATTTGTTGAGCTTGTACTATTACTTTCTAGATGTTGCCATGATACATATCATGCATCTTATGACTTGTTGTGATCACATGCTGCGAGCTTCATTAATATATCTACTTAGACATGCTAATCCTATATGCTACATGATTCATACACAAATTATATAGTTATCTTATCCTTTTGAGGCAAACTGATTCCATTTCCCTCACCTCAAAATGGGGGCACATTAGTGGGGCCATGTCATAAAGACATAACCTCCACACTTATATAATTTTTAGAATTTATATAATTTTGTTATGGTTTACATGATTTAGATATACACTTGGTCAGAATCCTATACACATTGCACTAATTTTTATAGATTTGGGAAAATGTTTTTCAGATCTGTGACAAATATTATACATAATTATAGAGCAGAGGTTAATTTTTTATAGATTATTCATCTTGAGACATATTATAGGTGCACATGCCATGAAAGTTCACCAAAAATTATAAATTCATATCCAAACTTATTTACCAAGAAACACTGATACTTTACCAAGAAGCACTATTTTCACCAGGGAAAACCATTTTGAGCCTTTTCTATTTATAGAAGTTATATAATTTTATTAGTGTGGTTGAAATTTAATACCCTCAATGGCATAACACTACTTCCATTTTTTAGGTTGAGTTGTTTATACCACTTAACTTGGCTTTTGTTATACTATCACTTGAGTTGTGCGATTAAGATTCAATGATCTCAATGCCCATGTCACAACTCATGCTTATACCAGATTAAAGGCATAATTAAATTCCACTATCCTTCTTCAAATCTCTAAGGTTTAGTTTTGAACCTTTCTTAGTTCCAGTGCTTTATAAGGAAGCATATTTACCAAGTCCAAGTACCAAGGGGCAACATGGTCACATTGACACACAAGTGTACTCCTTTCTTGCTCTTTTTATTTTCAATCATTTAAATTATTTAAAATTCTATATTACAATCACTTATTTATACTATAACATTCTCTTGGTTACATGTCATACATGAGAAAAACACTCAAAATGGGCTCCGGTAAAGGCAAGGTGTGTTATACATAATCAAGTATGCATTTCTTTCTTTTAACCTTGTAATTTCATCTTTATGCATTACTAGATTAAAGAGGGAAAAATGTAGATATTAAAATCTAAATTTTATAGTATCTCAATATTTTATACTTGACAAATATCTAATAGATATCTACTCTTCAGTTTTAGACATTCGTACTACCAAAAGACTCACATTCGCCATCTTGATGTGCCTAACTATTTATCTTATTGTCCAACCCTATCATTTACAATGACTTACATCTCATGCACTGTACATAAAGCCTAAAACCTGATATATATCATTCATCATCAGTTTTTTATCCTCAACAACTTCCTAGCATGTGTGACACTTGCATCCCACGTAGAGACACTTGTGTCGATGCAAGTGTCCAAATTATTATCAAGTGTCAAGTCCTCAAAAGTCATATAATTTTAAAATATTGAGAATCCTATGGGTCACCCCATTTGTTTTATTCAACCCTACCATGAGATATTTCCAAAAAGTGTGGTATAAATAAAAATCTAAGCATACTCATTAATCATCTAGTAAATACCAAGCACACACCTATTCAAGCTCATTTAATCGATTGCAAAACTAAGTTTTACTACCCTATTATTCCTTATTTTCATATCAATCATATGAACAATCATAGTATAGGTTAGAAACATTCAAAGAAGAACTTGTGATCAACATTTATTATGCTACAATCTAGATAATTGCATGCCCTTGCATATAGTATATTGTACCCTCATTCACACACAATCCAACACTTAGGGGAGAACTACATATGTTTGAGGCCATCCTTGGAGTATTCTCTATGTAGGAAGTGCTCATTGACAAAGGGGTCTTTGAGGTCAATGCAACACCATGATCCCACTAACCCATTTTTTATAAGGTACAAATACCTAAGGTGAAGAGCTAAGGATTGACCATAAATAGTCATCGATGATCTATGCACATAAATAAAATATATTAGTAGAAAGGTGATAAAAAACTCATAAGGCTCTAGGTGATCACTTTACAATATAGTGAATATTCCATACCAAACATTTTTGTTGGGATCATGACAAGTGTCCCAAGGCTAACACAAATGTCTAGGCCTCCAAAAATAATATTCATAGATTCTGATGATTGGATCATGATATTGTCCTTGGCTATTTCCACCTCTACACTTCTCAAATTTGCCTACACATTTGTAGATAAGTGTAGTCATATCAAATTTGAAAATTGGTAACTTGAGTGTGGCTTGTGATACCCAACCCATAGGTCCCTTTTGCTTGCTCTCATGACCCTCATAGGCATCTTTTCATTGATTCCCAGTCATCCATAACCTTCTAGATAGTGATTCCACCTCCTCAAAGCAAAATTTCTTGTGATGATTCCATCCCCCTAGGTTCCATTCCTTCAAGACTATAGCTCCCAACTTTGACTATAGCATCAGACCCTAGGCTGTCCATTTTTGGTGCTCCTATCCAAGTTCATTTTTGCCGTTAACGATCGGTTCCTTCTAGTTTTTATCCTCCTTGTTGGCCTAACATGAATACATTCGACCCATGACCAATAGATTCCTATAAAATCCCATTAAAATTTCATTTAGAAGGGGTTGGAAAATATCACAAAGCAATCAAGAATACAAGTAAGACTACTCAGACATATTTCCCTATTCTCTACATACAACCATCCAGTATATCCAAAATCTTATTTAAATCCTTACATCAGTCCCTAGTCACCTCAAGCACACCCAATTTTAGGAATTTGCATCTTCATACATACAATTTCACAAAACACATCAAGTGAGAGAACTACATATGGATCGATCCCTCTTCATAGTATTGGTATGTAGGCAGCGTGCCCATACAAGGGGTGTAGATACACGTTGAGTGAATCTTACACACCATAACCCCCCTCTTTCTGAAAGTTTATCAAAGCATAATGGAGTCTAGGGTTTGAAGACTAAATCATCTCTATAGGGAGTTTTACAAACATCCAACAATCAAAATTTCATAGGTAGGCTCACACAGACACAATGAACAAAGCTTAGAAAGCTCAAGTCTCATAGACAATAATGATAGAAGAGGACTATAGCACCAGACCCTACAATGTCCTATTTCAATGCTTCTATCCAATCATAAAATGAAGGCCAAATCCTGATTTACAACAGTGTCCTAGTCCTGCACAGTGAATTTTAGACCTTACAACAATCATCTTAGTTAGTTTCTAGCTAAGTCTTATTTTCTTCACATTTATTACTATTTATAGAAAGATTAAAAATATAGTTAAATTATACAAATTAGTAGCTTAATTATTGCATATTTATTATTGATTTTCTATTCCAAACCTTGAACTAAAATAAGAATAATACACCAATACTCCCAAAATAGTTAAATCATTTGGTGAACTTCACTTACTTCATTTATACATAAAAAACCCTAGAAACATTTTCTTATTGATTTTTCCTATATTTTTAAATTTTTTACTTGCATAATAAAATTAAAAATTAGCATTAAATTTTAAAATTTCATAGTAATTTTAAAATAATTTTCTTTCAAAACCCTAGTTGCCCATACTAGGCCCCGGTATTTTCCTAATATTTTTCTTATATATATTTTTTAATTTTTTACCTACATAATAAAATCAGAAATTAACATTAAATTTGAAAATTTTGAAGTAATTTTAAAATAATTTTCTTTCAAACCCTAGTTGCCCATACTAGGTCCAGGTATTTTTCCCAAAAATTTCCAATAATTTTTTATTTTTTTACATGCATATTTAAAATAAAAATTTTGCATCAAATTTTAAAATTCCTTAGTATTTAAAAACAAAATTCATTCAAAACCCTAGTTGCATATACTATCTCCTATTTGCTTTTTGAGGTATCACCTTACATGTTTGTGAGCTTCGTATCCTTTTTATGCACTTTCCAGTTTGTTGTTTTTAGGACTTTACATTTCTTATATTCAGTACTTTCCTTCCATAACTCATTACTTATTACAAATTATTACAAAAAATTCAATCAATTTTTAATTTGTTTTCCTACTTTAACAATGGCCCAATACACTGGTTTTGATGAAATCGACAAAAGGGAACTTCAAGAACTTTTAACTAAACACCCTGACATGCACGATGACATGCTTAAAATACTTCAAGAGGAACAAAAAAAAGTGAAAAATAGTCAATCTTCTCAGACCATAGAGCAACTAGTTATAAATGACACTACGAGGGCAACTATGTTTCAACAACCCCTTATAGCAACCCAACTTGCCTCTATGCCACCACCAGCTACAACTAGTACATCTTTGTCTCCTGATGTGGCATCCCTTGTGCAAGAGATTAGATCTCTTCAATCCAAGGTGTTACATCTTGATCAAGGTGATTCTAGACCTACACAAGCTTCACATTCCTTTGCTCTATTGCATATGCCAAATATGATGGCAAGGGTGATCTAGAGAAACATTTTAGCGTTTTTCATGCAACATGCTTAGACTATGTGCTAAATGATTGGCTACTTACCAAACTATTTCCACAAAGTCTAAAGGATTATACTTTACAATGGTTCTATGTAGAAATTATGCATGGATTAGACCCGTCTAGCAGAGGTTTGGGACCATAAGCAAGACACTATAAAATAAAATAAAGAATAATGTGCAAAAAGATGGTACCATGTTTGAATTGATCAAGTGACATTATGCCAGTGAATATGTGTGTGTCTTTATTACAATTTTTGGTAATAATGTCACCAACATTTGTTGATTTTTTTTCACAACACATATTTATGATGTAAACTTGGTGCAAACCTAACACTAAATACCGACACATATAGTGTTGTTTTTGTGTTGACAATTATCTAAAATTAAAGAAAATACTAATAATTTATTTTTTTCTATCCCCATTAAAAAATATAGGAACAAAACATTAGAAACCATTGATAAGCCACAATATAATGCTTGAACAAACACCTAACATGACTTAACATTCAACATAAAATAGTGACATGTGTGACAAAACATTGAAACACAAGGCATAAGAGTGGTAGGGGTTTTGGCGGTCGGGTTTGGTTGGAAATGGTGAAGGAGAAGATTGATGGGTGGATGCCAAGGGTGAAGGATGGATGAGGAGAAAAAATATTTTCAAGCATAGCCAAGTCAAATTTGGAATTTTGTGTTCATATCCTCCAATCATCATCAAGTCATTTTTTAAATATCCTCCAATCTTCTAAATGCAAATCTGCAATGGGGTTGTGCATATTTTTTGGTTTCTATATTTAGGTTGAGTTTTTTTAGATTGCATGCAGGTAAATGGAAGATGGATGTTGAAGGGGAGGTTAAAATAATTCAACGAGGATGGAATTTGAGGTGTCATATTCAAATCCATCGCTAATAACTCAATGAAAATAGGGCTTGGGTGTAAATCTTCCATCTAACATCTATCATTGGGTCTTTCAATTTTTATTTTGTTAAATTTTTGAGCATATAAAAAAACCCCTAATGTCAAGGAAACTTTGTTGTTAATTCATGTTTTCAATGATTAAAGATATAAAATATTTTTTAGGGGGTTGTGTAGCTATCAGAGCTAGTCTTATGTCCATTTTTATTTTTCTAGCTAACATGGCTTCCTTAAAATTATAGGTTTTCAATGGTTAAAGATATGCAGAAGAGTTTATAGGGGTGTTGTGTGATGTAATAAGAATGTGCAAAATTACCTTCAGTTGATCTTATCTATGTAGAACTAGGGAAAAACTTCTCCCAAATAAAAATTATATG